>JASJET010000057.1:18487500-19087500 GCA_034092305.1 Diaprepes abbreviatus | reverse complement strand
CTTGAAATATGGCCAAACAGTCGCTCGAATGGTTGACACTGAACCTGATTTTTGGAAGCAGATTTTGATGACCGATGAGGCCTATTTCACACACTCTGGCGGCTTTAATAAACAAAATTGCCCCATTTGGGGGACGGACAATCCATCCGAAATCCACGAAACACCATTGCATGACCTAAAAGTGACTGTTTGGGTCGGCGTTTGCGCCAAAACCATCTTTGGGTCATTTTTTTTTAAAGAAAACAAAACAGTCGATGGAAATCGATATCGGTGGATATTGTCTCGTTAGGTCTGCCCACAAATGAGTAAAAAAAGGTCTAGACTGGTTTCAACAAAACTGTGCGCCATGCCACACTGCAAATCAAACAATCCAGTTTCTGCAAGCTCAAGGCAAACATTCGTGCCGAAATCACCGCTATACCACCCGAGATGCTAGCAAAAGTATTGGAAAACGCAGCAAAAAGGTCACATTTTGCTGTGGCCAATAAAGGTGGCCACTTGATCGATGTAGTATTCAAAAACTAGTCCTAATAAATTGCAAAGGACCAAATTTAATATAAATACCTCATATATAGAAATCAATTTTTTTTTCAGAATTATTCAATGTTAACATACCGACATAAAAGATGGCGCACCCTGTATATATATATATATATATATATATATATATATATATATATATATATATATATATATATATATATATATATATATATATATATATATATATATATATATATGTAGATAAGTTTTTGTCCGTGTAATTTAAAATAAAATAGAATAAAATATTGGCGAAGCGGACGTGAAAATTTGTCAATCTACATGATTCTCGTATTAAAAAGTGCGGAGCACTCCAAAGTATGGAATAACTCCGGGTCCGACAGATGGCGACAGCGCTGTTTTGTCCTAATATGGGACTCGTCAGGCCACCGCAGTCGGTACAAACCATCATCTCGCCTTTGCATCGTATAAGCCATACTTATAATCAAAATACGGCAAATAAGACGACAAAGGCGACATCTCGATGGTCCACTTGATAATACAAGAACCATACAGATTAACAAAGTTTGTAAGAGAACCGTCATATGGTGGCGCGACGGTGAATTAAAACAGAAATATGTAAAATCGAGTACACGAAACGCGCTGCCCAAAAGATAGGGGTCGCATTTTTCGGTACTGGCAAGCAAGCATACCGCTATTTAAGCAGCCAAAGCCACGTGCCGCACCAAACGATCCCACCATGAGAGCATCGTTTAGCGTGTTTCAAAGCCAAACAAGTAAATAAATATGTAGATAAGTTTTTGTCCGTGTAATTTAAAATAAAATAGAATAAAATATTGGCGAAGCGGACGTGAAAATTTGTCAATCTACATGATTCTCGTATTAAAAAGTGCGGAGCACTCCACCGACTGCGGTGGCCTGACGAGTCCCATATTAGGACGAAACAGCGCTGTCGCCATCTGTCGGACCCGGAGTTATTCCATACTTTGGAGTGCTCCGCACTTTTTAATACGAGAATCATGTAGATTGACAAATTTTCACGTCCGCTTCGCCAATATTTTATTCTATTTTATTTTAAATTACACGGACAAAAACTTATCTACATATTTATTTACTTGTTTGGCTTTGAAACACGCTAAACGATGCTCTCATGGTGGGATCGTTTGGTGCGGCACGTGGCTTTGGCTGCTTAAATAGCGGTATGCTTGCTTGCCAGTACCGAAAAATGCGACCCCTATCTTTTGGGCAGCGCGTTTCGTGTACTCGATTTTACATATTTCTGTTTTAATTCACCGTCGCGCCACCATATGACGGTTCTCTTACAAACTTTGTTAATCTGTATGGTTCTTGTATTATCAAGTGGACCATCGAGATGTCGCCTTTGTCGTCTTATTTGCCGTATTTTGATTATAAGTATGGCTTATACGATGCAAAGGCGAGATGATGGTTTGTACCGACTGCGGTGGCCTGACGAGTCCCATATTAGGACGAAACAGCGCTGTCGCCATCTGTCGGACCCGGAGTTATTCCATACTTTGGAGTGCTCCGCATTTTTTAATACGAGAATCATGTAGATTGACAAATTTTCACGTCCGCTTCGCCAATATTTTATTCTATTTTATTTTAAATTACACGGACAAAAACTTATCTACATATTTATTTACTTGTTTGGCTTTGAAACACGATAAACGATGCTCTCATGGTGGGATCGTTTGGTGCGGCACGTGGCTTTGGCTGCTTAAATAGCGGTATGCTTGCTTGCCAGTACCGAAAAATGCGACCCCTATCTTTTGGGCAGCGCGTTTCGTGTACTCGATTTTACATATTTCTGTTTTAATTCACCGTCGCGCCACCATATGACGGTTCTCTTACAAACTTTGTTAATCTGTATGGTTCTTGTATTATCAAGTGGACCATCGAGATGTCGCCTTTGTCGTCTTATTTGCCGTATTTTGATTATAAGTATGGCTTATACGATGCAAAGGCGAGATGATGGTTTGTACCGACTGCGGTGGCCTGACGAGTCCCATATTAGGACGAAACAGCGCTGTCGCCATCTGTCGGACCCGGAGTTATTCCATACTTTGGAGTGCTCCGCACTTTTTAATACGAGAATCATGTAGATTGACAAATTTTCACGTCCGCTTCGCCAATATTTTATTCTATTTTATTATATATATATATATATATATATATATATATATTTATTTATTTATTTATTTATTTGAAGCCATTGGGTCATATTAAATTTCTGGAAACTCTATTATAATTTAGAAATTTCGGCATTAGTACTTTAATTAACCCAAAACATAATTACTAGCACTAAATAACATTGTTCGCGTATTTGAATACCGTGTTGGTTCAGATTACACAACTAACTTGAAAATGAACTTGTAAATGGTCTTGTTTAACTTTCTGTTAGATATTATTTGTAGCTAAACTCAAATGGAAGCTATTTCTGTTTTAAAAGAATCTCTTGTAAACCTTTGTTTTACATAAAATATTTATTTGACTAAAACATTAAATACATTTTTTTAAAATTTCTTAAACAAATTAAGGTTACATTATCAAAAATTACATATACAGGATGTCCGGAGTTTGAGTTAATAAAAGTAAAAACTTTTTATTTTTACTATTAGAAAAAAGATATTGTTTATAAAAATATTTGCTTGTAAAATAAATGAGATTACATCAAGTATTTTTGTCTGAAATGTACGGCTTGAGTAGAAGACACAAAAGTAAGAAAATTGTTATTTTTCTAACTTTAGAGAAAAATACAATATCCAAAAAAAAAATTCTAATGAAATCTACATATATTAAATCCGAACTTGTAGTCGTAGAATTTATAAAGATTTTAACCAAACCTGGATTTTTTTAAATACTGTTTAGACACCTTCCTCCTACGAGAACGTTAGATCTATGACAAACATAGTTATCATCAGGTACGGATCCAAGGGGGGGGGCGGTGGAGGCGATCCCCCCCTCACAAGAGCTTTGAGTTTAGGAAAATAGGCCTTGCCTCTTATATTATAGTTTATTCAAGAACTAGAGAGAGTAATAAATCATTTTTTATCATTTTTTTTCTTCGCAAACTACCTGTGTTCTTTAGTCCGGTGTCTTTGGCAAAATCTGTTAGACACATATATTTTTCATAGGAATGGATTAGAAATTTTATAATCAAAAATACCGGTCTATAATAATGGACTATTTGGGTAGGATAACAATAGATATTTGGATGTGTGAAGTGTTATAAAGAATTTTAATCATTGTCATAGGCGTCGGAAGGAGGTTTATTTTATCACTAAGTATTTATGACATAGAACATTATTTCGGTAATAAACTTAAAATAAAAAGTTTTTATAATATTATTTTATTCTGATTTTATAATAATTCACATACATTAGAAAATATAGGTAATTTTGACATATTTAATACAAATCACAACTGTATTTTTATTATTTTTAATTTTGGCATAGAAACCGGTTTAGGCATATTCAGACTAAAACGTAACCTTTTTCTCCCAAAAAATTCTAAGTTATAATTTAAATACTTCCAAGATACCCATTGTCAAAAATATAATAAGTTAAACATATATAAAAAAATAAATTCGTTCATATAATTAAATATTTTTAGGGCTATCGGTCATTTTATTATTAATTAAAAACATTTTTAGGATATTTGACGTTTCAGTTTCTTTATTTCTTAAACCATCTGCAGATTTACAATTAAACACTAAAAAGTGATTCAAATGTAATTAATTTTTATATGTTACGGAAAATTTAAATAATAAATTGTGTAAGGTGGTAAACATTACGTAAATAATTCGTAATCAAAGTCAGTGCAGTTATATTCGCTAAAATGAATTATAATTGGTTCCTCTATCTCACCGATCATGAGATCGAGTTTCCACATTTTCTTTTATTCTTTTATTACATGGATATTTCCCAATTTTCTGCAGAAACTTTGTTCAAAAAAAATCATTCAAAAGTTCAGTTAAATTATTAATTTTGTAAGTTGTGTTATTTCTAGCAACTCTACCTTTTATTTGAGAGAAATATTTCCTTCTTCAATGGACATTTTCTTGACGATCTATAAGAACAGATTTCCTATCTGGTTTTTCCCAGTAAAAATTAAGTTCTCTGAGTAATTTCCAGAGCTTAGTCCTTTTAATTTCTCGTAAATCTAGATCTCCATTGATTTTAATTCTAAATTTTGTTGACGGTTGGGATCTGCTTCTCATAATAAAATGTATGTACAACTCCTTTTATTGCAGTTTACATCTCTTCTTCCAACGAGGTTTTTCGTCTGTCTGTGATCGAATGTGGCTTGGGAGTACTGACAATTCCAGTCGTTTTTTTTCTCCTTTCGTATTCGGTACATTGTAAATTTTCTAACTCCTATCATTATGGAACACTTCTCAACAGAGCTTTTAATATTATTATCTGGATATTGATGTCTTAAGGCACCATAAACATAATAAGTTTTTCGTTGAGGAAAAAATGCCTTGGTTTAACGATTTTGGAATAAATATAGAGGTGGAAGCCATATATTTTCGGTATCTCACTGACCTCAAATAATATATAAAAACCAGCACAAACAAGATAAATCACTAAGGACATACTGTAAGGTGTACTTTGCTCACTGACAGAAATTAAATTGAGTTATCAGAAATTTTATTATTGCAGTAAATTTATAAAATCTTATAATATTTAAATATAATTAAATATAATTAGATTTACGGCAATCCTTAGTTACCTGCGACACTGGAGCAAAAACTGTACTTTTGTGATATCACCGACCCCCCCTCCCAAAGAGAGAGGCTGGAACCGCCCCTGGTTATCATACTATTCCATTTTCCACAATATGCTTAATTTAAAAGAAATATTTGTCGATACAGTTTAGTTAATAATTTATAAGTCAAATCAATACATCATTTAAAACTAACTCCACCTTGTTTGGCATTTCTCACTTCTTCTAAGGAATTGACAACATATAAGATTTAAGCACCCCCAAATTGAAATCTGTAATCGTAAGATCGAGGCTCCATGGTAGCTATAAAAGTATACTGTTTCGTCCGATCCATCATCCAGGAACGACATTGTTTAACCAATCTGATACATTTTCGGATAAACAGGCTTGACAGGTATCATGTTAACAGTAAAATGAACTACAGTATTCTACAGGGTGTCCCCTGGAAAACAATTCGATATATATATATATATATATATATATATATATATATATATAGAAAACTATATATGTAGAAAAATTTTTAAAATTTGGGATTATACTAATATCGATAGAGGCAACCCGGCTAAAATATTTTTAAGATGGTGGCATTTCCAGTTTAAAGGAAGTATGTGCCATCTTGCTTATTTTAAATAGAACACCCTATATATTATTGCATTTTTGGATATTATGCAAGATGCTATACACATTTTGTGAATCATATCCTATACCTAAATCTAAGCGTTTTTCACATATTTAAGTATATATGTCAATAAAATTTTTATAAAAAAAATTGAACCGCCTTCTAAAAGTGCGCTAAAAAGTGAAAAATAACTAGAAATTTTTATATGAAATTGAAATTTTTGAAGTTGACGCCAAACTAATACCTGACAAAATGTAATTCGCATAAACAGATTAAAAATGTTTTATTTGTAATTGTTTTCTTACCACAATTTGTATATATTAGTAGTTATTTATTTCATTTAGAAATAATTTGGCGCCGACTTCAAAAATTTCAATTTCATATAAAAATTTTTAGTTATTTTTCACTTTTTAGCGCACTTTTAGAAGGCGGTTCAATTTTTTTATAAAAATTTTATTTTTCGATTTTTAGTTCTAAATTCTTTATGATATTCATAAATTATTTGAACTAAGTGCTAATCGAGATTAGTGTACCTCGCAATGACTCCAAGGTGGCAAAAAATTACCCATTTTATCCATAATTGTAAATAACCCTAAAATGAACCACTAAAAATTCTTTGATTCTTAGAGTTCTCCAAATACCAATGAAATTGTGTCAAACAAATATATAGTCTGTTATAGTAAATCCACTATCTTAAATTTTAAATTAATTTTAAATTAGTAATATAGGCCCCAAAGTCTTCCAATATCGATATTTAAAGAATTTGAGACGTCAATTTCTTAGCCCGATATATTTTATATTGCATATTGAGTTAGTATACGCCCCAAGAACCCTGCAATATCAATTTTAGGGAAAACCAGAAAATATAAAATTTTTTGTCTCTCATATTGTATCTTATCAACCTAATAGTTGTAAAAAATTAACTTCATATTCGTAATACACCACCCCCAACCCCCTCATACCAAATCTGAATAAGGTAAAATTTTCAACCCACCATATTGGATCCGCCATATTGAATTTCACAAAAATAATTTTAACGTCTTAATCTAATCTAAACCCTTCAAAGCCCCCTAGTGCCAATTTTAGATGAAATCCAGAAATTTTAAATTTCCAAATGGTCATATTGCATTTGACATATTAGATTTTCTTAAAATAATTTTATATTTGCTATTTACATACTCAAAAAGGATTCAGTTCCACATTTGCTAAATCGAACAATGCAAAATTTTTAGTCAGCTATATTGCGTTCCCCATATTGAATCCAGAAAAAAATAATATTAAATTCATAATTTACTCCCTCAATAGACAAATATGGTGTGTAAAATACAAAAAAATAGCATTGGTATTCAATGACAATTATCGAACCTGTACTAAATCAAAAACCGAGGATAAATTCCAAGGCTTACTGGATCACACAATAGATCGAATTATATTGCTTCAATTAGACGCCCTTGAACAAATCGATAAATTAGATTTGTAAATATGAGTTTCATTTGCAAATGGGGCTTCGAGGGAACGTCAGATCAGAGCCAGTATAAAATGAAATTTACTGATCCGATTATTTTTGATACAAACTTATTCCTCACCTCTCTTGTTCCACTTCAATTAGCAGGTGTTAACACGGAAACTCAACAGAAACCGAACAAGTCTTTAAAGAAAAAAGAAATTTATGAATTAAACAACTTGCACCATATAAAAGAGTTCCCTTTGCCACCCCACCTTCAGTACAGAATGCTATGGCTGGAACGAAATCGATCCAACGTTGTTACCTCTGCCAAACAACATCGCAGTTCAACAACATTGATACTGTGTTCCAATAAATACAGAGTATTTCAAGCTACGACTGTTAACTCTACACGCATGTATTCAATTTTTCGAGTGCTGCTTGTATTTGTCGTATCAACGTGACACACAGAAGTGGCAAGCCGGTAAGCAGAAAGACAAAGAGGTGAAAGCACAGACAAAGGCTACCATCCAATAGGCCTTTAAGGAGAGAGATTAGGACTTCTCGTAAACATGCCAAATAAATGGTTAGGAAACACTAAAGATGACAACACGGCGCGACGTTTCTTCGAGAACAGTGATGAGTCAGCTATTATAACAAGAGTAAAGCGAAAACTGATCCTCCGGATTCCCGTCATTTCGTAAACTATTGGAAGCGGACATTAAACTGCAATAGAGAAGATTAGGGAATACACACTTCAAACAACAAAATTGTTCTTCAAAGAATACTATTGGTACAACATGCCAACAGGAATTTACAAATTACTTACTTCATTGACCAGACATCATAGCATTTGTAATATTACCGATAGCTAAACAGTCGAAATATGCACAAAAATCAACGGACAAGTTGATAAGAAACTATCATCTAGACTTTGCCCGAAAATCTTCTCGAGAAAAAAATATGGAGGATCTGGTCCAAAACTTTTGGCGTCGACGGATCATTACACTGTTTTTTGACGTCGTAATGATTCGGATAACAATTCGTACATATTGGAGAATGAGATAAGAGCTGTTGACAAAGAAGGGAGTGATTAAAAAGTCCTTTTTATTATTTTTATTACAGTCGTATTATTTATTCATTTATGTTAATCAGTAAATATTATATTACTTACAAATTATTTGCATTGGTATTTGTTAAGAAGTCCTAAGCATACAGGAAAAAGTACTTTCGTATTTTTAAAGATTATCGATATCCATGTATTTATTATTATAGTATTATATTTAAAATGTACCTCGAAGTCAACGGCAATATTTTATTCATGGAAATATAATTATTCTTTTTATTTTATTTTTAAAGCGTTGAACCACATTAGACATTTTACGAATTTATTTTCATGATTTTAAAGTTTCAGTCTGCTATTGTCGGATCCGATTTTTATTTTTAATATCAAATCCGTGCTTTCGACCCACTGTGTTTTGACGACCCGAAACCAGCGAAAGGTCCTTGCCCGACACAATTTTTGCTGGAAACCAGGAAGCAAGCTACGATACAACAGTATGCTTTATTTCACTTCTTCAACATGGCTAAATGGGTTGTCCGTCGCTTTTTGTTACGTTCCCTTTTTTTAAAAGGTTCTGTTCTCGATTTTCCACACCTGTATATAGTTTTCCAAATAGATAGAATTGATTCCCGGTAAAACACTCTGTATAGAAAATTCTTCTACTTTGTAAATGAAATACGTTTGAAGCATTTTCACATAAGTATGCTGTAAATATCTTCAAAAAGATAAGACCCTCTTATTCCATCATATCCGACTGCGCACCAAATATTTTTCTTCCTAAAATATTGGCTTTTGTCTGGCATTAGAAACAATAACTACATTTTTAGTGAAAGTGGTCTCGTCAGAAAATATTATGCCTTTGTGAAAATTTTGATTGAAATAAATTTAACTTCCAACCCACAAATAAAAATCGAGACATTTTGCTTTATCCTCTACTACCAAGGTTTGACAAAAAATTTATTTGTCTTTTAAAACTTTTTGAGTATGTATTTTCTTGACTACCTGTTCCAAAGATGCTATTGATTTTTTAAGGCTCGGACAGAATTTTCTTTTACTGAATATAATATTATCAGTGTCAAGGTATCATCCTAATTCCACTAAGATTGAAAAGAGTCTTATTTACATTCACACCAAACCTACTTTTTAAAATGTCTTCACTGATTTAAGAAATTCAGACATTGTCATGTACCTGTTCCGAAAATTTTCATTAAAACCTTCAATAACTCCTGTGAGAATTCTCCAGTGCCATCACGCTTTATTAAATATTTGTCTTTTTAAAGTAAGTCTTTGTCATGTATTTAAAATACTTACTGGTTGGAAAGTGCTTGAACAGTATTGAATGATCGGCAAAAAAATATATAATTAACGAGTAATCAACAACTGGAAAATTATTGATAAGCAAATCGGAATTATCAATTATTCTACCAATAAATAATTTCAAAATAAAATCATCAGTTTGCAAGGTGAAGTAATTGGAGATTTTTCCTCAAATAATTAATTAAATTATCAATTAATTAAGTAATTGGTAATTTTATTTCTACAATTATTAATTAACGAATTAATTCATAATTTCATTTTTTAAATCATGAATTGATGATGTAATTAATCATTTTAGGAATAAAATTACCTATTACCATAATAACTCAAAATTTCATTTTTCAAATTACTCAATACAAGAATAATTAAAATCGAATTTTCCAAATTATTGAATTCATGATTGGTTATTTTTTCTGAATTAATTTGAAAAATATTTTATGGACGTTTTTTCACCAATAATGCAGAATCATACAAAATAGCAATAAAAATATAAATATTTATCCTGGTTGTGCAATTAAAGTAAAGAAGAGAATAGATAGGAAAACCATACTTATATTAAGAATAGCTTCGAGAACAAAATGAATTTAGCTTAAACTCCGATGCATTAGTCTCAAGATATTTTAATCCAAATGTGTGAATAAACATAAAATTATTGTAAAAAAACTTACTTTGGCATGTGATCAAAATTTTTCATCACCCTTGTTTTGCTTCTTTTCTGTGATTTTTCAGATAAATCGACAAATTTAATTTTTTCGTCCGTTTTGAGTTCTATTGACGAGACTAAGGCACTTTTTTTGAATAAAAAATAATTCTTTATATTAATTCTGGTAAATTAAGAATTAATATTAAAATAATTTGGAAAAATAAATTGTGGATTACTATTCTAATGGGAAAATTTCAATGACTCGGTAAATGGATAATCTTATTTTTAAAATTATCAATTACTGTATCAAGTTATAATTTCAAAAATGACGTTATTAGTTACTTCGTTAATTGATTACTTTAGAAACGAAATTACCAATTATTTATTAATTGATAATCTGAGGAATCAAATTACCAACTACTCCATAAAATGATAACATAAATTTCAAAATTATCAATTGATGAAGTAATTGAATATTTCTCTCTAAAGTTATAAGTAAAGGTGTTGTCGACTTATACCATTTGCGTACCTCTATATTTTTTAGTAACCCTAACTCGATAACAATATTATTTATATTACACTCAAAAGTTTTTATGAGGAGTACATTTTTTTTCTAAAAATCTTGTAACAAATTTTTGAAGAAAAACTACTAAAATTCTATTGTCAAAAACTAATAATGTGGTTGTTAATAATTTTTCAAACAATCTCTGATTTAAAAAAAAAAAAACATCGAAATCGGTTGAATGTTCGGGGAAATATAACAATTTTTTTTCGCTGATGTGAAGTTGCGATTTCAGTTTTTGCCTCACACGCGAGTCCATCACCCATCTATCCCCACTACTCCCGTTGCATTGTTCAAAAAATGCTTCGCTTTATAAGAAATTTGTAATAGATAAATTACCTCTTTTAAACATAAATTATATTTTCATAAAAAATAATTCTTTATCTATCCAATACCGTTGGATTCGTTTCTTAATTATTTTAAAAAAAGCGGCGGCGAATTAAAAAAAAAAAACTTATTTTTCTTAAAATTTCGTTTCGAAACCAGCTTTCAAGTTATATGAGTTAGAAACTCATAAAGTGTACGAGCAATGACGTAGCCGTAATTGTTTATAAAAAATGTTACCTCTTTTTGTAAGCAATGAAAAAGGAATTAATAATAAGTTTTTTCATTAATTTTTATTATAAATTAAAAGTATAGCTCTTCCCTAAGAGAATTCATTTTTCATTGGGTCTGAATTGTAGTCTCAGATTGTAGGTTTTCAAACTTTCTACATCTTTTATTCAGAACACTTTACCCCACAAGAGTACAAAAGAATTAGAAATAGCACCAATACATTAGTGAGACAAGTTAAAAATAAGCACTGGGAAACCTTTTCAAAAAGGATGAAAAGCGACTTCTATGGACTCCAGAAACAGATATGGCGGCTGATCAGAGACCAAAGAAAGGTAACATATGAGTTAATTAGCAGTAACCACATACCGAAGGGAACTTGGGTGAACTACTTGAAGGAATTATACAATACGGAGGAGAGAGCCTGACAGAACAACTGAAAATTCTCATCAATAAAATCATATACCATCACAGAATCCCAGATGAATGGAGGACTAGCACAACAATACTCCTATTCAAAAAAGGCGATAAAAAAGTGCCGGCTAATTACAGAGGAATCAATCTTCTCTCTACCTCGTTATAACTAACCACAGAAATTCTTACAAGTAAAATTAATGAACACACTTCCTAAGCAGACGAACAGCAGGGATTCCAGTCGGGAAGGTCATGCACGGATGTCATATTTGTTATAAGACAAATAACTGAAAAATCAATTGAATATAATCGTCCAACCTTTATGTGTTTCATCGATCTAGAAAAGGCGTTCGATCGTATACAACTGAAGGATGTAACACAGCTACTTTACGACAGACAGATACCTCAAAACATTATCAAAACGATTGAAAATATATATCAGCAAGTGCGTAGATTGAAAGGGTATAAAATGGTAGACAGGGAAATCAAAATACTGTGCTACGCCGACGATACAGTGTTAATAGCTGAAAGCGAAGACGATTTGCAAAGACTACTGCACCAATTTAACATAACAGCGAAAAAGTTTAACATGAATATATCAACGTCAAAAATTAAGGCCACGACTACATCTAGAACGCCACTCAGATGCAAACTAGAAATAGACAACAAAATTATGCAGCAGGAAATGAAGTTCAGGTATTTCGGAATAGAAATATCCGGATACGGGGATGTTGAAACGGAGGTGAGGGGACAAGCCCTGAAAGTAGCAAGAACAGCCGCATGTCTTAACAGTACCATATGGAGCAATAAACATATAGGAATCGAAGTTAAATCCAGAATTTATAAAACAGCAATAAGACCCATACTAACATACACTGCAGAAACCAGACCAGAAACCTCGAAAACAAAACAAATACTGGAAACAACAGAAATGAGAGTGGTGCGCAGGATAGCTGGCAGGACAATTATGGATATGAATAGGAGCGAGGATATAAGAAGAGTGTGTAAAGTCGATAACATCAATGACTGGGTATTACAAAGAAAAAGGGAATGGAACGAACACATCAACCGCCTGACCGACGACAGAATAGTAAAGATCACGAGGGACAAATCACCAATAGGACGTTGGAGTACCGGAAGACCCCGTAAACGATGGAGTGATAACCTTGCAATAGACTGAAACCAGGCAAAGAGCCGAAGAATAACAAGCAAATTGCTTATATATAAGAAGGAAGAAGAAGAAGAACTTTACTCCAAAAAAAAAAGTATAAAATCTTGGCTTCCAGATTAGAAAATATATATATATATATATATATATATATATATATATATATATATATATATATATATATATATATATTTATATATATATATATATATATATATATATATATATATATATATATATATATATATATATATATATATATATATATTTAGGCCAATTTGAATCCTCGTAGCTCCAAAACCAGAATGAATCTCGAGTGGCAAACATGCTGGGGAATTTTTAGTTAACCACCCCTACAATGTTCAACGGGTCCCACCCAGTTCTTAATTTTATCCCTGAAATAGTATTTCATTTGCTCTCTTTTTTGGGCTATGTGAACAGCTTAGTTATCTGGATCAGGTATTTTAATGTTAGTAACAAGACTTATTTTGGTTGTTGCATATGTAATTATGTTTCAAGAAGTATTCAAACAGGCCTCCACTTTGAGCGAGACAATAACCCAGTCTATTGTAAAATACGGTTCGCGTATTTGCCAAAACTTCAGGAGTTATATCCCTATTAGCCCTTTCTATCATGTCCTCACAAAACACCATACGTGTTTCCTGATCTTTCGGAAAAATTTCTCGAGTTATTCGCAATTTGTAACAGCGATATTTGTTCCGCTTTAAAATATTCGTTCGAGAGTTCGTATCAAGTTTTTCGGCAATTACTGTACTATTGCAAGGAAAATTAATTTCTGCTTAACTACAAACGTCAGTCTCCCGATTTGCTCGCTCTTCAGTAATTTGAGGAACCGGTTGCTCCTCATTATTATCAGTGCATTTTTACAAATTTTTAGACAACTGGTTGTTTTGTTTCCGATATTCTAAATTTTCAAGGAACAGGATGATTTTTGCACGTAACTGAAAATCTACCGATGATGTTTTTTAGCCAATAACAGATTTATCGTTTATAAATAGAAATGATAAAATATTCAATAATTTAGTTATAATATGATTAAACTATGTATTTCTTATATTTTTCCACATCCAGAAAACCACGACTAAAAATTTTGTTAGTATACTCCTTAAATTTACAAATCTTGACTTATGTGAGATAGAATACATCCTGTACATATATAAAAAAATTCTATTCTAAAAATAGGAATTAGGAAAATTTCCACATAACCGTATTCAATTCATTCGTATGTATTTTACAATGAATTTTCAATTTTATTTAAATTTCTTAATATACTCGTCTGCAGATATAAATATTTACAATTAGAATTTACTACTAGAAAATTCCAAATCTCAGTTTATTATAAATAAAAAACAAATTTATTTGATCTAATAAACCACTGCAGTCTTTTAAATATAACTCTAGGAAAGTTAATTTGTTACTTAATAATGTATTTAGATCTATAATACTATATATGAAATATTAACACATCTTTTGAGTAAAAATTTATTACTCATGACCTGTGACCAAAAACAAACTAGTATATTATTCAATGAGCTTTTTCAGAAGCTATACAGGGTGATTCTCCAAGAATTTTATCGATCGATTGTGGGAAAACTATAAATAGGAAGAATCTGAAAATTTGACAGTGTACTAACGTGCATCGGGGACAACCGGCTAAAATATTTTCATGATGACGGCACTTCCAGTTATACCGGAAGTAGATGTCAAATTTTAAATGAAACACCCTATATATTATTGCATTTTTAATTTTTACGTAAAATTCTAGACTTATTTCATATATAATGTTATATACCTAAGTCTCACCGTTTTGGACATGTTTAAATTTTTATGTCAAAAATGACGTTTGCGGACCAAAACTTCCCATACGGAAGTCTTTATTATATCATTTGGGCGAGTTTTTTTGTAGACAAAGATCGACTTTAGTAGTTTTCTTGATATTTTCAAAACTATTAGTAAAGTGGTAAAAAAAGAAGAATAAAATTTATATTTAATAAATCGTCAAAAGTCAATTTTTTCAAACAGAAAGTACCTGTTTTTATAATTTTATCATATTAATTATTAAAAATAAGAGTAACATTGTATAAGGTTATCTATTCCAAAAATTTGTAGTTTTAAAATATTGGCAATTCAGCATATTTCTATTGTAAAAATGCTAAACGGCTTTTAAGTTTTGTTATTAGTTGGCGATAACGACGAGGCGTGGCGTAAATAAAACAATTGAACCCTACAGAATTGTCACTATTTCTTGCCATTTGACATTCATTAATAATAATCATGCCAGGGCAATTAAATTACACGCACCAAGATTATTTAAACTTATTTATTATTTATGGAAAATGTGATAGAGTTATTTCAAAAACATGAGATACATTCGCGATCCGATATCCGAAGAAACAGAAACCGACTCTACCAACTCTTAAAAATATTATAAAAACTTTCAAGAACTTTTGATCTATAAAAGCCAAAAGAAATAGAAATAAACCTGTTGTCAATAAAATAAAGTTACAAACATTATTTGCGTAAATGTTCAAATTGGCGCCCTTGAACTTCCAAACATTTTTCGCACCTCAACAGGAACTCTTCATGGGTGGCTCTTCTTATTGACCGAGGATTAAGTTCTTCAAATACTATTCTGACGCGTTGCATGCAATCTTGCGTAGTGGTTAATGCGATGTAGTATACTTTATTTTTGATTGTCCCCTAAAGGAAAGAATCAAGTACTGTTAGGTTGGTGGGGCAAGGTGGCCAAATTTATAGCCCATTTTTGGCTATCCATTGATAATAAAACAAGTTTTGTAGAAGATTGTTAACCAAAATAACTATTATGTGGAGGCGCCCCATCATGTCGATAAAATATATTTCTGTGATCAACCAGCGGCAAGTTATCTAAATAGTTCACTTCCAAGTTTCTCAAGATGTCGAACTACCGCTCACTTATAAATTAAAAAACGTATTTTGTATCTAGAAGTCTTCAAAAATGGCTAACTAACCATTCAGTCTACCTTGGTAGAATTCTAGGGCAACTACGCAGTCATTTCTTATACACGTTAAACTGCCAAGACTCGGTGAAAAATTAAATCTCTAAATGGATGTAAGTAACATAATCAAAAAGAAAAACAGCATTTTCTTGCGACTGAAGTAAAATAAATTGACAAAACTCTACTCTTTGTGGAAAAATCAGTGCCTTTTAAATATTGTACAATGGAATATACATAGGGATGAAAATTGTGTTACCATAAAATCCTTAAAGCTGATGTTTGAGATAATCCAGACTCTAATGTTACTTTCCTTGTAGACAAATTTTAGTTCAGGTTAGTTCAGGTTAGTTCAGGTTAGTCAGTTAGAAATATCCTAAAATTTTAGTTTCAATATTTTCGTTATTAACAACTGGTTTATTTCTATTTCTTTTGCTTTTATGGATCCAAGTTTCTTGAAGTTTTCTATAATCCTTTAAACAATTGGTGGTGTTGGTTTCTGTTTCTGCGAATATCGGCTCACGAATGTATCATATATTCTTGAAACAACTCCATCACATTCTCCATAAATAATAAATAAGTTTAAATAATCTTGATGCGTGTAATTTAATCTCCCAGGCATGATTATTATTAATGAATATCGAATGGCAAGAAATAGTGACATTTTTGTAGGGTTCGAGTATTTTATTTTTGCCACGCCTCTCCGTCATGGCTAACTAATAACAAAATTTAAAAGCCGTATAGCATTTTACAATAAAAAATTGTGGAACTGTCAATATTTTGAAAACTACAAATTTTTGGAATAGACAATCTTATACAAAGTTACCCCTACTTTTAATGCTTAATATGATAAAATTATAATAAAATTTTTATAAAAAAAAATGAACCTCCTTCTAAAAGTGCGCTAAAAAGTGAACAATAACTAGAAATTTTTATGTGAAATTGAAATTTTTGAAGTCAGCGCCAAATTAATACCTGACAAAATGTGATTGGCATAAACAGATTAAAAATGTTTTATTTGTATTTGCTGTCTTACCATAATTTGTATATATTAGTAGTTATTTATTTCATTTAGAAATAATTTGGCGCCGACTCCAAAATTTCAATTTCATATAAAAATTTCTACTTATTTTTCACTTTTAGCGCACATTTAGAAGGCGGTTCAATTTTTTTATAAAAATTTTATTTTTCGATTTTTAGTTTTAAATTCATTATGATATTCATAAATTATTTGAACTAAGTGCTAATCGAGATTAGTGTACCTCGCAATGACTCCAAGGTGGCAAAAATGTACCCATTTCATCCATAATTGTTTGTTGAATCACCCTAAAATGAATCACTAAAAATTCTTTGATTATTAGAGTTTTCTAAATACCAATGAAATTGTGGCAAACAAATATATAGTCTGTTATAGTAAATCCACTATTTGAAATTTTAAATTAATTTTAGATTAGTAATATAGGCCCCAAAGTGTTCCAATATCGATATTTAAAGAATTTGAGACGTAAATTTCTTAGTCCGATATATTTTATATTGAATATTGAGTTTGTATACGCCCCAAGAACCCTGCAATATCAATTTTAGATGAAATCGGAAAATATAAAATTTTTAGTCCTTCATATTGTATCTTATCAACCTAATAGTTGTCAAAAATTAACTTCATATTCGTAATACACCACCCCCAACCCCCTAATACTAAATCTGAAAAAATGCGAATAAGGTAAAATTTTCAATCCACCATACTGGATCCGCCATATTGAAATTCACAAAAATAATTTTAACGTCTTAATCTAATCTAAACCCTTCAAAGCTCCCTAGTGCCAATTTTAGATGAAATCCAGAAATTTTAAATTTCTAAATGGTCATATTGCATTTGACATATTAGATTTTCTTAAAATAATTATTCGCTTATATTCGCTATTTACATACTCAAAAACGATTTAGTTCCACATTTGCAAAATCGAAAAATAAAAAATTTTTTGTCAGCTATATTGCGTTCGCTATATTGAATCCCAAAAAAATAATATTAAATTCATAATTTACTCCCTCAAGAACCCTCTATATCAGTTTTGGAGAAAGACGAAAAATGTAAAATTTTCAGGACACCATATTGAATCAGCCAGATTGAGTTTTTCAAAAAATATTTTAATTTCGTAATTAACATTAACAAAAATCCCCCAATACTGACTTTAGACAAAATCGAAAGATGTAGAATCTTTAACCCTCCATCTTAGATCCGCCATATTTAATTTTTTTTTTAATATCAAATTCGTAATGTGCTAACATATCAATTTTTAAATAAATCGGACAAAATTAATTTTTTATCCACCATATTGGATACTCCATATTGAATTTTTTAAAAATAATTTTAGATTCGTCATGTGTGACCCCGAAAACTCTCCGGTACCAATTTTGATGAAAATTGGACAAAATATTGAATTTTTTAAAAATTTTTGAATTCGTTATGTGCAACCTCGAAATCTCCCCCATTCTAATTTTGGAGAAAATCGGACAATATCAAATTTTTTTGTCCGCCATATTGGATCCGCCATTTTGAATTTTGTTAAAATAATTTCAGATTCTTTGGGTACAACCTCGAAAATTCCTCCATACCAATTTTGGAGAAAATCGGACAAAATTAATTTTTTTGGCAGCTATATTGTAAACGCCATCTTAGATTTTACTGCACCAATTTCATTTAAAAAAATATGGGACCACCGCAGCAACTTCCTGAACATACGTAAAAAATTTTATTTAAATCGGTACAACCGTTCTGGACTAATCGGTGTACATACATAAAAAAACATACATAGTCGACGAATTGAGAACCTCCTCTTTTAAAAGTCGGTTAAAAATAAGTGCTTTCTATTTAAAAAAATTGACTTTTGACGATCTTATAAATATAATTTTTATTCTTCTTTTTTGACCACTCTATACTAATAATTCATAAAAAGACTACTAAAGGCGATATTTGTCTACGAGGACACTAACCCAAAAGACTTTCTTATAGGAAAAATTTATAGTTAACTTTTGGTCCGCAAACGTCATTTTTGACATAAAAATTTAAATATGTCCAAAACGGTGACACTTAAGTATAAAATATTATACGTGAAATAAGTCTAGAATTTTACGTTGACATAAAAAATGCAATAATATATAGAGTATTCTATTTAAAATAAGCAAGTTTATATCAACTTCCGGTATAACTGGAAGTGCCGCCATCTTGAAAATAGTTTAGTCGGCTGTTCCACATGCACGTCAGTACACTGTCAAATTTTCAGATTCTACCTGGATATAGTTCATTTTAGGTAAAAAACTCTACAGTAACCAGTTTTTACTTTTTAATTAACCTACACATTAACTTACAGGGAAACTTTGTTTGTTGCATCTTTTGTTTAACAGAAAATTAAAACAGGTTCGCGAAAATTGCGAAAGTAACTGAATAAAACCCGCTACCTAAAACGCAACTCTGATGGATAAATGGCTAATGGAAAAGTTTGCTTGTATAATCTGAACGGACAATCACAAAAAAAATACTGGGAAGAACTGTTAAACAAAAGCCCTAATGCAAAGGTGTAAGTTGTTGGAAATATGTCAGTCACCAAAATTCCTGGAATCGTTAGTTGCCTTCCGCAAATAAAGAAACTTTTTCATTTTTGTTTGTTTTGCAACAAAGGAACATGATTTTTTAAATTTTGTTCATAAAAGTTTTTCTGAAATATCATAAAATGTTGTGCCCAGATCATTCAAAATTAGTTTGTTAAAAATTCCCAGTTTATAGGATTATTTTGAAAATTCAGAGGATCACAACTATTTAAGGAATATCAATTATCAGAATTTAATAAAATTAATTTTTTTTTTGAAAAATACTTTTACACAAGTGAAAAAGTTGCTGTTTGAGAAAAATAACCTATTATTTAAACTTTACTACTAATTGGAACATAAAAATTCACCTTCTTATTAGAAATATTTCTATACTACAACAAAATTCTCAAATTCGGAAACCACGGTTTCATATATTTAATCTGTATAATTTTTGGATACGATCTAAAAGTATTTCCTAGAAATCAAAAAATATGATTTCCGCAACAGAAATTTTTGTATTACAAAAACCCTTTTAAAACCTTAAAACGTAGATGTGACATATCACAGTTTTTTTAAAAACAACTCGGTTCATTTATAATTAAAGTAAATCCGCTTTATTACTACTAAAACGAAAGATATTTTGATTCTTATTTTGTTAATATAGTATGTTTATAAAGTTAATTGACACATAACGAACTAAATGTAAAAGCTTTGGTATATTATGGAATATATTTTTCAAAAAAAAAAATGAAAAAACTTGACTGCTTAAATTCAGCGAACTTTCTTAAATTATAATAAAATTGTAAATTTTAAGGACTACTTTTTGAGCTTTCTGAATTCAAAATTAACCCACTTATATATAAACATATTTCTGCAGGCAATAATATAATTTCTTTGTGTCAATTCGACTCTTTTTCGGAAAAAAAAAAATAGTTCTCATTTTTGTGAATAAATTATTGGAGGCCACAATCAACAACCTTAAACAGATTAATGAATAAAATAGACCTTATGATTGGAATTGATTTGAGTTGTGTCACGCGGATGTTTTAAATTTTCTTTCCTTGCTAGTGAATATTTTTTTTCCTTAGAAATTAATAACATCTTTTTTTTAATAATAAAGATAATTTTTAATCAATATTATTTTTGAGCAATCATTTATATGAAAAAAAATTGCAATCGAATAACATTTTATCTGTATCTGAGTTTAGCGGGCTATTTGTCGGTATTGTTTTAAATATTTGTACCTAAAGATGACCTTATGTTTTATTTTTTGTTAGTGCGGTAGTTTCAAACGATTATTGTATAGTTAATCAGTGTTTATTGCATAATTCTATTTGTTTTTACAAATTTATGGATAATATTGTTTCTAAACTTACTGACATCGTTGATAACATTTTTTTTGTTATGGACAAGCATGCAAAATTAAAAGGCGTTATTTAAGAAATTTTAGTATAAATATAAAATATCCGCATCGAAAATTTATTACTTAATTCAGATTAGTTCAGATACTGACAATCAAGAAAAATCAAGAAATACTTCAAAATGAAGTTTTTAAGCGCCATTGTGTTTTGCTTTGTTCTAGTTGCTGTTTTGGTAAGTATTTAAATATGTTTTTTTTTTCTTTTTATAGAAGACATATAGTTTCTTTAATGCAAAGAACATCTTTCATAAATCATATTAAACTTATTTAAATCATGGAGTCAATCTTTAACTTTCAATGATTTTTTTTTTTGATTTCGACTTAAAGGTAATTATTTATTTCGAATTCAACTTAACTAAAGAGAACTGTTTTAGAGAAAGCGAATCTTCCAAACCTTTCAGTGCTTTTCCTAAAGCCGTTGAAAACTCGTAATTTTATTTTGAAATAATACCAAGAGGGACCAAAACACATTAGTTTTACCATTGTACGTTGACAATTTAAAGACAGGTAATGAGTTACTTGTTTTCGGGGTTTTGCTTTTAATGAAAAAAGTTTCAAAGCTAAGATGTCAGTAACGATTGATAATTTTAAATATATTTTGTATCATAGTTTTGATCGTTAACTTTATTACATTCAATATGAAAATTATAAATACATATATATATATATATATATATATATATATATATATATATATATATATATATATATATATTGCATTTAACACTGTTAGAGTTTGTAAATATGCCAATAAACAAAAGCCTTTGAATCGATAAAGAATTAGTTACCTATCGAAATTAAACAAAATTTTTCATTTTTGTTTGTTTAGTAATAAAGGAACACGATTTTTTGAATTCTTGGGTTTTTAAATTTTAGAGCTTAGTTGACTTACTATTTCACTTGTTAATTGAAATCCTTTATTCGCAACCCCAACTATTTTCAAAATTTAGACTTTAATCATGAAATCAGAGATCATTTTAATAAAATTTTAGTTATTCTCTATTATTGAATAAAAAACATGAAAGTTAGGACAGTTTTCTGTTATGAACTCACCTAGTTTTAAAATCATTATATATATGGTGTGGTGATTTAATTTTTTACTTCAAGATTAAAAATTTCAAATATATTGTTTCTTATTAGGGAACTACTTTGGACCTAAATTATTTTTTGTTATAATATATATATATATATATATATATATATATATATATATATATATATATATATATATATATATATATATATATTTTATGTCGGCTGACACTAATAAAGAGTTGGTAAAAATTGAGTTTAAGAAATACTTAATTATAAATGTTTCTGGAAAGGTTAAGGTTATATTAATAATAGCAGAAAAACAACCATTTAAGTCTAATAAAGCATGCACATTTTATTAAATAATACTACCGTAAACATTATCAAAAGAAAAAATAATTCTTATTTAAAATTACGAAAAGGTGATGAGAAGTAAAAAGGACCGAGTTCTCACAAAACTTTTCTATGGATGTAAAATAGATAAGTAAATTGGGGTTTATGCCATTAAAAGTACCTATAGTAACGTTAAATTTGTCCAGGAGTTCAACCTGACCGGCTCAAGTAACTAAACATCTTTTCCCTAATTCATAAAGAGGATGTAAATTTAGCTCTAGGTTAACAATAGAAGGTCTAAATTGATAAGTGCAGCGATAAGTAAAGCAAGTTTAGAACTTTACAAACATGAAAAGTCGTTTGTGTTTATTTCAGAACCATCAAAAGTAAAAAAAGTTTTTTATTTCGTGAAGACAATTGTTCCTCTCGCCAATTCCAAAGCTTTATTTCTATATTTTCATCCTTAATTATCCTATATAAGCATGTATTTATTGACAAATGTAATACAAATTATAACAATATCATGAAAAAAACCTAACTGTCCAACTAGAAAATCTAACTTCCATGGCAACTAGATCGAGTCTAAGTCTCAAAACTTCTTAATGAATCTGGCTGTATAAATCTTGAAATCTCTCATTAAAATTGATAATTTTTTTAAAATAAATATATTTTGTTGAGTAAATTGTAAAAAAAGAAATGAAATGGCGCAAAAATATGTAAGTTTAGAGATAATCTTTCTTAAAATGTACCTCTCTTGCGGGTTAAGTTGGCAATGCTTTATTTGCTATTTTTTCCATAAAAGTTGTATTATCTCACACAATTATATAAGCTTTTTTGCCCATTTAAAAGGGAACAATTATAATATGAAGTTATATGTGATCTACTTATGTTTAGAAAGAAAATTCAAGTATCAACCTGGTATATTCTTCCACGATTGTTACTTTGCCAATTTTGCTTCTTCAAACACCTTGAAAAAGTACCATCCAAATTCTTATTTTAAAATTAATTCATCTCTTTTTTTTATACATTTAAGGCTACCAGGGAAGAATTTGGAAAAAAACTAAAAGCAGCTGGTGATAAATGTAATGCTGATCCTAAAACTGAACTCCACGGAGACGATATCAAAAAATGGCGAAAAGATGGAGGAGAACAACCAGCAAACTTAGGAAGTCACGCCCTTTGTATGTCTAAAGAACTTGGATGGCAAGGTGCTGATGGAAAAGTTGCGAAAGATCACATAAGAGAAGGATTATCTCGATCACTTGCCGCTGATAAAGTTGATGAAGTTATGAATAAATGTTGTGTTGATCAAGAAAATGAAGTTGAAACTGCTAAGCATTTGTTCAAATATTTAATGGAGGAAGCTAGAAAGCATCATGATGATCATTAATAAGTATATAAGTTGTTGTAACATTTAATATTATCAACAAGAAATAAATATTTTAATGAGTAAAAGACAGTTTTTGACATTTATATTCACTTATTCAAAAGTAACATAACCCTCGGTTATTTATATAGTTGTACAAGATATCCCATTTTCGTCACTTTTAGGAGTATTGAAATTATTATCAAAGATAGAGTGTTGCTGTTCACTTTATCGTATAGTTCAGTGGCGTAGTCAGTTTTTTTCTGAAAAGTTTAGTTTTTGAAATAATAACCAAACTTAAGATTTTTTAAAACACGCTGTATATTATTTTAGATATTGATTAAGTATAATTTAGGCTCTTTAAAAATAAATAATGTGTTTATTTTATTTTGAAAAACAAGATCAGAATTCGATATTTTCAATAATTTACTTTATTTGTAACAGTCATAGATAAAATATTTATTAGATCCGCAAAGTTTAATCCCAAAAACGGCAAATTTACGAGAATAAAATATAAACATCGTAGATCAGATGTTGGTATGCGCAGTACAAAATGATCAGGTGACCATCGACAGGACCGAACTTCGAAAATCTATTTGTTAGTTCAATTAGTCATAAATAGTGTCTAAATCAAGCAAGTTATCAAAGTTGCAACCATGGTTGCAATCTTTAGTAAAGAAGTCGGTGTCATGTAACTTTCTTGTTCTAGGAGTCACATCATATGAGCACAAATAATATCTGAAGCAGAAGGGAATAATCCGGTCAATGTCTACCGATGGGAGTTAGTTTAGTCATTTCTTATACTGTGAAAGTAAAATTGTGAAAAAAATGTATCTTACTATTTCTCTAATCTATTGTTTCCGTCTGTGTGCGTTAACTTTATTGGGTAATAATTCGGATTAGGGTAAATCTAGAAGTGGGTGTCATTTTGATTTTGTTTCTTTTGATTTTTTTGATAATTCTCTTGATTTTTTTGATAAAAAACACTGCACACTAATAGAAGCATCGGTATTATATAAAATTTCATGAATTCTTATCGGAAAAATTTAATAAATTATCAAAAATAAATTAAAACAAACATAACCAAAATGGCATTCACCTCTAAATTTACTCTAATCCGACCTATTACCTTATCCTAAATAAAACATAAAATACATTCCTGGTATTTTACCCTTGTTTTGGCAAAAAGTAACCATACACGTTGTGGAGTCCATTATATTAAATAAAAACACAAAAACAAATAAAATAAATCATTAAAATGCTATAAATCCGTTTAAATCGCACGCAACTCACAAAGCAAAAATAAACACAAAAATAGCGTTCAGCCGACACTGTACTATTTACGGATGGCGCTACGAAACATCGATCGATAATAGGAAGTCGCTTATGCGCATGCCCATCTGATCAACGTCCAAAAATATGACTGGCGCCCGATGGGCAGAAACGCATTTTTTCGCCCATGGTTTGCCATTTTTTGGCTTTAACAGCCGTCAAGAGTAGGGGTCCATAGTAGAGGTCAGTAGTAACAATAAGCCATGGCCAATTTATAAGAAACAAATGCAAAATTTTCACAATCATAATTATACCAAAGATTAGACACTCTAAAATTTAATTTTAATGTTTTTCTAGATTTTCAATTGTAAACACTTAATTAGTATTACATTTTTTCCTTTAAACAATGCTGTTATTTTAAAACCAGAATACCGAAATTTGGTTACAAAGAAACAAGGACAATATTATTTCATAAAACTAAAATAACAAAAACAAAAAGAAACATTGAAACTAAAAACAACCAAGAGTTTTTTAAAGATAGTTTTCAAAATGACGGCCGTTTTCTCAAATGGAATATCAGCAAAGTTTTGTTATTCTTCTAATTGCATTTAAAAGAATCATAGGTCTATTATGTCGTGTCTAATACACTTGATTTTGCTTAAAACCCCACAAGAAAATCCAAAACGGAAAGATCGAGAGATCGTGGGGACTATCTCACTGGTCTATTGGTATCTATTCATCTTTTAGAACAGTTATTGTCTCGAAATGGCCTTAGCAGCCCAGAGTTATGGCTCGGGCACCGTCTTGTTGAAGATAAATAGAATTGAAGTGGACCAATGGAACATTTTTGAGCAACTCTGGAATAACTTCTTCAAGGATTTCTAGGTATTAGATGCTGTGAGACCCCCTTCATACATCCTCTAGGCTATGCATCGGCCGAAAATAAAACCCCGAAGCGCCCTTGTTGTGTCGTTTCGAAAATTAAACGGTAAATTTCTGCAAACCAATGCCTCGTGCTGTGACGATTAAAAATTCCTGCACTTGAAAAATACCATTCTTCAGACCAGATGACAAATCATCCCAAAGTTTCGTTGGTGCGGATTTCTTCTAAATACCATTGACCCCAGGTTACACGGCGCTCATCATCCCCGGGGTGTAAAGGTTGCACTATTTTAAATTGATATGGGTGGCATTTATACTTTTTCAAAATTCTCTCAGCGTCAGATTTGGCTACACCAACTTCTTCCTCTATTTTTCTACAGGATGACGAAAGTTGTTGCTGCTGAGGAAAATAACACATTTGCTTCTTTTCTCTCTCTCTCTCTCTTCTTTGATGTATGTTTTGGGACGCTGCTGAATAAAAGATTCGTATTCAACTAAATTTAGTTTTAAACGAGCAAATATGTCTGGAAGGGTTGCCTTCCTTCTGGATACCTAACATGAACAAAAATAATCGCCAGATGTGAGCAGTTATCCGAATGATAACGCTTTAAATACATTACCTATTGAAATATAATTCAGAAGCTCCTTGGGGACTTTCACTGCTTTGTATAAAACATACTAACATATCATACTTTTCATAATTATCTTAAACGGCCATTAAATGCAAAAAAAAAATAAAAAGTAAAATAAAAACACCTACTCAACAAAAATATTTCATAAGTAATAACAATCTGACAAAACTGTGAAGTTTTGGACATATATCTTTTATTTCTTATAAATTGGTCATGACCTACTGTTAGAAATGAAGTAAATCATTGAAAATATTGAATTTTGACATTGTTTTTCAAAATAAAATAAACACATTATATATTTTTGAAATCAATATTTAAAATAATATTCAGGGAGTCCTATTTAAAGAATCAAAATTTGAATAATATCTAAAAAACTGAACTTTACGTAAAAAACTCTATAAAAATCAGTTTTTGCCTTTTTGATAAATAAACGCATAACGAATATTCGAGATGTGAATAGAAAACGAAGACTTTCAAAATCACCAAAATTAAAACCGCACCACTCTATCTTTGTTAATAACTCCAATACTCCCTAAAAGTGTCGACAATGATACACTCCATACAGGGAGTCAGAAAGATTTTTAAGGGGATGGTGATCTGAGCCTCAAAAACACTTAAAGCGGAGGATCGCAGTTTTTTTAATTTAAGATAAATCTTTATTTCAAATAGATAATCTATTAGGTGTTATTTTTTTCAGGATAAAATCAAAATCTGATATAAAATTTAGGATTTTTCAGATATTTAAAATATTCAATTTTTATATCTTAATACTGTTATAAAAGGCCACAATGCCCGAATAATACAATTGGGAGAGAAATAATTTGTAGATAAACAGTAGATACGACGTATTGGCAATTTTTGGTGGAAATAAAAATGATGTACAGGATGTTCATGTCTATATATGAATATCTTTGTAACCTTAAGAGATGTGAAGTTGGTTATATTAGGGAATGCATCGACTCCTTACGGAGATTTCTCGAAGAAAACTAAAATCGGCTATTGGATTTTTATTTTTTTCTGGCTTTATTTGAAGAGATTTCTTAAGATAAACTAAACATTTTTTCTGCCAGTTTTTAGTATTTACAGAATGGTATCATCAGTTTTAAATTCCACCTTCGGATTTCATAGACCATTATCAACTTCATTTTCCTGAACACGAACCTGGCGTTTTATTACGTTGCATTGCATTCAGCTGTCATCATTTCGGTATTTGTTACAAAATTTTTGAAAATTTAATTTAGAGTTATTTCTCGAAAATTTATATTAAATAAAACAAAGTAACACTTTTAACTATTTAAATCTCGTGAAAGGAAATTATACGCGATACATACATAGTTCTACCCTTATTCTGTACTAACATAATGAAAGAGATCAAGATTCTTTCTTGATTTGTTTGCTTGTTGTAATTTCAAATACTACCAAACCGATTATAAAAAGTTTTTCAAGTATAAAACGTCCGTACTTTTAAGTTTCCATCTGATTTTAGTAGAGACTATGCCAGTTGTATAGTGAAATTTCACTTATCTAAAGAGATAAAATATGAAATACCTAACTAGCAATATTAAAAGTGAAGGCAGACAACGTCGTAAAGGCAATAGAGAGGAAGCGTCCAATGGTACTAATATTTGATGACTTTGTTGATAAAAATCTTCT
Organism: Diaprepes abbreviatus; assembly: GCA_034092305.1. Taxonomy (NCBI): domain Eukaryota; kingdom Metazoa; phylum Arthropoda; class Insecta; order Coleoptera; family Curculionidae; genus Diaprepes; species Diaprepes abbreviatus. The sequence continues at coordinate 19,059,294 of JASJET010000057.1, read as the reverse complement.
TGTATATTTCACGGAGACAAATATATGTTATTGATCTTGTTTGGCATCTTCTAATATCGTTATTCAAAATTAACTAAGTCCAAAATAAAATAAGTAAATTAATAAATATTGATGTTTTGATATGGGTTTTTGCACTAAACTGTACTGTTAAAAATAATTTAAATTTAACATCCCTTCTACATTAAATTTAACGGTTTTGTACCAAAAATCGTGAATAATTTACAACTACTTTGAAATTAGAGCTATTCGTTCAAATATCAGTTGTACATTAAATTTGATTAAATATAGTAACTAAAAATATATTTCAACTTCTGTACATTAAAATTAATTCACATATACCCTAATACTAGAAGAATTCACATTATTATTCAATATACATTGCATGAGATTCCGGAAGATGGCGAAACTTGTATTGAACTTTTTGTTTAGTATGATATAAGTTGCTTAAAGGACTCCGTTTCGTTATGGTGAGGTCACGGATTACTGAAAATAAATGGATGACAGGTGGTAATGGAGCTGTCAAACGAAAAATGTCCGGAGTATGCTCTGCGCCATTTTGGGTAAAGTGACATTTTGGCACGTCAAATTAACCGTCAAAAGTCAAAAAATAGTGTCATTGTTGTTATTATTGTGAAATAATCTTTGTTTTTCCTTGGATTAAATTTAATTTAAATAACTGAATAACCAAGTAATATGCACCAAGCCATCAGTCAAATATTTAGGTGTTAATATAGACCACAAAATTATCTTCAATTGGCACTTTGGAACTGTTAAACAAAAAATGTATACAAAGGGCCAAATACTTTAGGAGTCTAATATACAAAGAAAAAGGCATATCAAGAAAAATAACTCATATATACAAAGTAATGTACTGACTTTAATAGGAATACATACCTCCTATATACAGTAATTGCAGGAAACCCCTGCTCTATGTAGTATTACTAAAGTCCATCGTCCTAGCTATCCACCAATCAATTATTGTATGAATTCACTAAACATCTAGCCGATTATTGCAAGACTTCCTGTCCTGACAAGTAAGTTTGAAAGAAAACCTGAAACTTGACTGGTGATAGAGGAACTGTGTACGACCAGGGGCCGGAACCATAAGCCAGCCCGAAGACCCCCCATTAATGATACTATTTAACCTTTAATATACTTTTTTTTATAACTTTGTGAAGATTTGTAGGGGCTTGAAGACCAAACGTGCTATAAATAAGCTTTTTATTCTGAAGGACCTCGTTTGTTGGCTTGTAGGGTTCAAATTTATATGTCCTAATAAATTTTAATCAATATTATTTATTTAGTTGTAGTGTAGTATAGTGTTTAACACAGACTAAGGAAGTAAAATGTTGCATTTAACATTATTTGAATATAAAATTGAATGCTACTTATTTAAATAAAAGTTTTAAATATCTTACAAATTGTTACTTCTCAAATTTTTTATAAGTTATGTTGATGAAAACAATTATGTTACACTTAACTGTTTCAAAGTAAGATACTCGACCGTTTGGGGATATAGGAACACAAGTGTTTATGTTAAATCCATAATTAGAACTAGCCGTAGAAAAACAATTTTTAAACAGCACGCTCATACTATTGAGATATGAACAGAAATTAGTGTAATAATTTTGTATGTCTATAATCTCAAATTTACTTGAAATTTGCGAAACATTCAACTTTCTAAGGAAATTTTAATTAGAAAATACTGAAAATAACGAGGAACTACCTAATTAACATTACAACTGTTTTTTCAAAAAATAAATCGTTTTGAAGAAGCGGTTCGTCAAAATATTGCTTTTTTTAAGGACTAGTTATTTTTAACAACCAAAAATATAATAAAAATTTTTATTTCATTTTTACGACCGACCAATAGTATGACAGACGTCCACACATAACAATCAATTGACACAAATTGGATAAGTTGGGTAAGGTTATAACGTAATACTGTCATTTTATCTCTTTCTACCATTCGTTTCGTTCAACTACTTATGTCGATGAAATTTCGGAAAGGTATGCAAATTGCTTCAAACCTTGTCAGTGGGAGGTACACGATTACGTTTAGTCGTTATAATTTTTCAGTGGCGACAGCGTATTTACTGTTATTATAACTTCACCTTGCCCAAAATGGCTCATAGCATGGTCCGGACATTTTCTGTTTATTTGACGATAAGTACATATACTTTATAAGTGCGTGGGTGAAGTGTACATGTCTGCCCCGTACAAACCAATGAGTTCGAAACCAGTCTAGATGACGGACACTACCTATGAGGAAAATGTCCATCTTCTCCTGGAATTCCAGAATTTTGTGAGCTCATAAATATGAGTACATAAATATGTTAGGCATTATGTGATAACATGTCTCATATTCAATGAAAACTGGGTGTATATTTAATGTACATAGTCACTTTAAAAAGTAATGATCAGACTTTAAATTTAATATATGATTACGTTAAATTTAATGGACAATTTAATATAAATTGTTAAATTTAATGCATTACATTAAATGCATTTAATAAAAGTTGCTTCCACATATACATTGAATTCAATGCATTTCTCTTTTACAGTGTGCTTAAATATGACATATTTTTTGAATACTCTTATAAAAAAAGAGATCTACAAGTATTTAACCTTAAGAAAGAGTACATGTGTGACATTATGGCAAGAAATATGGGACATACAGTTCTGCGTCTTCCCCATACTATTGCATTTTCAATCCCATAGAGCATAAGTGGCATCAATTAAATTCTCTGCAAACACCAATACTTCACTAAGTTTTAGCATCATAGAATTGACTAGAAGAAATATCATAGATCACGCAGATGCAGAGAGCTGGAAAAATTCAGTTGAACATGTTATTCAGATTGAAAATTCTTATTTATCTTTACATGCTATTGTAGACCGTCTTATCATTAAGTTGAGTGAAGACAGCGACAGTGAAACTGAGTTGGATTTATAATTTCTATGTAATTTGTTTCCTTTCTCTTTCATTTAAAAAAAATGTGTTATTATATTTCTGTACGTATTCTATAATAAATATTAGTTATTAATATTAATTTATTGTCTAAATATAAATATTTTTTACTTAATATATCAGTGTTTTAACAATCTGTTTATTAATTAATTCATTTATAGGACCATTTTATAAAAATTTCCTAAATATTCCTGGCCTGTTGTCTATAGTTAAATTTCGCACTCTGTATCACAAAAGAGTTTCAATGCCTCAAATAGCGATCCTCGTTATAGAAGCCAAGACCCAAACGATGTATCTTTAAACATATTTTACTTAGTTTTTTTCTACATGCAACAAATTTTAAGCTACAAACTAAACTTCTGTTTTTTAAGCAATAAAACCTGCACATTGTTTGACAGCTCGATATCAATTTTTTTGAGATTTTCAATAATTGGTAATAGTGGATATTTGTTTGCAGTAATAAATTTAAAATTTGGATTTTTAAAATTCAAATTAAAATCCACAATAGGCTAAAAATATGGAACACATATGTTATTAATAATAATACATTGGGACAACGTTTTTGAATATTACTTAGAAAAAGGTTTTAGGGTTCTTGTAACATTTTTAAAATATACACAATGTCTAACATTATTATGTCAAATAAAAACAGATAAATTAACTAAGCGGAACGCGATATTGAACATTTTGTTTTAAACAGTGTTTATGCAGTTTTTCTTAAGATATTTAAAATAGTACCATGTTGGTTCTGCAAAAACTGAATAATCTAGTTTGTCTTGTGCGTTCTTCTGAACGATTTCAAATCCTATAATAAGCCCCATAAGAAAAAATCCAAGACAGATGAATGTGAGGGACAACTAACAAGCCCGTTGGTGACAATCCATCTTTGAGTAAAATTAGTTTCAAAAAAAGTCTCACTCCTCAGAGGTGTGACTCGGTGCATAGTCTTGCTGTAAATTTTTTCTAGTAATTTTGGTTATTTCTCAAAATTTCTAGATAGATGTTTGCTGTGAGACCTCTGTTATAAATTTGGTGCCCAATGTATTGTTTTTAAGATAAAACAAGAGAAACCAAATCCGAAGCTTCTTGTTTCTTATTTCTCTCTTTCATAGCTGATTTGAGGATTTTCTGCTCCCAAAGATGTTTTGATAGCAATAAATATATATTATTCGTACCTGTTAAAATATAATTCTTGTGATGTGATGTGATGTGAATAGTTTTAAAAAATCATAGTTTAAAAAAAAAGTTAAATAAAAATTTATTTTCCACCTAATGCAGACTTTACTGATGACACTACTGTTTGTCTTATTTATATATTTATATATATATATATATATATATATATATATATATATATATATATATATATATATATATATATACATATATATATATATATATATATATATATATATACATACATATATATATATATATACATATATATATATATATATATATATATATATATATATATATATATATATATATACATATATATATATATATATATATATATATATATATATATATATATAGAGAGAGAGAGAGAGAGAGAGACAAATATTAAAATTATTAAGAATATTAATTTGATTGAAATACAATAAAAAAATTTCTTTCTGTGTGTGCAGGACGCGTGATGTTGAATAACTTTAGTTACGTTATTTCCTCCAGGTAGAAAATTTGTCGGATGATTGTTGACATAATACTCTAAGTAATAAAAGTAGATCAGCTGGCGGTATGCCGAGGAATAATCCATCAGCTGGTGTTTTTCAATAGGCGATCGACGCTCAAGTCTGGCTCCCGCGCTACACTTTTCCCTGCATCAGCTGACAATCTTTCCACAGAAATAGAGCCAGCTGACATTTTTATTTATACAAACTAGCATATAAACTATTATCTGACAAATTTTTAACTGAAAGTAAATCACTGAACATTTTTTTTTGTTTTTATGTTCGTGTGACCAGCTGACGTATAATCCATTACCTTACAGCCAGCTGACCTATTTTTCCCTCAAAGTGTTGTGTCAACTATTATTTGACGAATTTTCAATCGGGACGAAATGATTAATTTTTCTGTGGGAGTGGGGGGTCGCCACTGCACAACTCACCCACGGAGCCGCAGCTTGAGGCTTCCTGACTCAACTAAATCTGTCACTTGCTTGCAGTCTATTAGAGCAGTAATCAAATTGTCTTTCTTAAACCATAACATATTTAGTTTACTGAATTCCAAAGTACCCTTATGCAAATTTGCAAGTTGCATTTGTTGCAAATATGTCAAATTCTTGAAATCGATTAGAAAATCGGTTGTCTTCCGAAAATAACCAAAATTTTTAATTTTTGTTTGTTTAGTAATAAAGGAACATGATTTTTTAAATTTTGTTCATGAAAATTTTTCTGAAATATCTTAAAATGTTGCGGAACTAACAAGAATAATATAAAAAGCTCCCGACAGTTTTCGTGCCCAGATCATAAGAATTTTTAAAATTAGTTTGTTAAAAGCTGTTAAAAACTCTAAATTTTTAGGATTATTTTGAAAATTAAGAGTATCAAAACTACTTAAGGAATATCGGTTATCAAAATTTAATAAAATTGATTTTTTTTCGAAAAATATTTTTTCTGAAGTGAAAATGTTGGTGTTTGAGAAAAATATCCTATTGTTTAAGATTTACTACTAGTCGGCATACAAAAAGTCAGTTTCATAATAGAAATATTTCTGTACTACAATATAATTCAGAAATTCGGAAACCACACTTTTGTAGTTTTAACCTGTATAATTTTTAAACACGATCTAAGAGTGTTTTCTAAAAATCAGAAAATAAGATTTCCGCACCAGAAATTTTTGTATTACAAAAAACCTTTTTAAATCTTAAAACGTAAATGTGACAAATCAAGTTTTTTTAAGAACAAATTAGTTGATTTATAAAGTCATTCTCCTTTGATACTACGAAAACGGAGATACTTCGATTCTTGTTTTGTTAATATTGTGTTTACAATCTGAGATTTGTAAAGTATATTGTCACCTAAAGAACTGAAAATAAAAGCTTTAATATATTATGGAATATATTTTCAAAAAAAAAAAATAAGGAAAAACTTTACGGCTTAAATTCAGCGATGTATCTTAAATAATAATAAAATTGTGAATTTTATGGACTATTTTTTGAACTTTCAGAATTCGATATTAACCCACCTTGATATAAATATATTTCTGCAAGCAATAATATAATTTCTTTGTGTTAATTCGACTCTTTTTCGAAAAAAAAATAGTTCTAATTTTTGTGATTAAATTATTGGAGGCGACAGTCAACAAACTTCAATAGGTTAGTGGATAAAATAGACTATATGATTTGAAACTAGATCTGACTTTTTTCCTTTCTAATGAACATTTTATTTCATTAAAAATTGAAAAAATCTTTATTTTTAAATAATAAAGATAATTTTCGGTAAATATTATTCTTGGCAAATCATTTATATAAAAAATTTGTAATCGAATACCATTTTATCTTTATTTTAATTTAGCGGTCTATTTGTCGGTATTGTTTTAAATATTTGTACCTCAAGATGACCTTATGTTATATTTTTTGTTAGTGCGGTAGTTTCAAACGATCATTATATAATCAATCAGTGTTTATTGCATAATTCTATTTGTTTTTACAAATTTATGGACAATATTATTTCTAAACTTACTGACATTGTTGATAACATTTTTTTGTTATAAACAAGCATGCAAAATTAAAAGGAGTTATTAGAGAAATTTTAGTATAAATATAAAATATCCGCATCGAAAATTTATTACTTAATTCAGATTAGTTCAGAACTTGTGACAATCAAGAAAAATCAAGAAATACTTCAAAATGAAGTTTTTAAGCACTATTGTGTTTTGCTTTGTGCTAGTTGCTGTTTTGGTAAGTATCTAAATACGTTTTTTGTACAAAACATGTGCTTTTTTCAACGCAAAGAACAATTATTTGAAATAAATATTATAAACCATCTTTTGTGAACAATATTAATTTTATTTAGTTTCGACTTAAGGGTTATTATTTATTTCGAATTCAACATTACTAAAAAGAACTGTTTGAGAGAAAGCAAATCTTTGTGCTTTTCCTAAAGCCTTTGAAGACTCCTAATTTATTTTCCTTTAAAATAATATCAGGAGGGATAAAAAATACATCATGTTTATCAATACACGTTGACAATTTAAAGACCGGTTATGAGTTACTTGTTTTAAGGGTTTCGCTTCATATGAAAACAGTTTCAAAGCCAATATTTCAGTAATGATTGATAATTTTATATATATTTTCTAACATAATTTTGACCATGAATTTTATTACATCTAATATGAAATTTGAACATAGTTTAAAATTATTTTTGTAAGTACATATATTTTCTTGATCTCATTTTCTGGGTAACTTTATTAAAAAAAAAAAAACAATGTAAAAGAGATTAAAGCTACCTAGCACTTTTATTTAAATTAGAATATGTAGGCAATTGGCTCAAGTAAATATCAGAAATAAATCCAATGAAAAGTTTATCTTTTAAACCCGATCTATTTCCCATTCTAGTTGGTACGGTTTGTTTTGCTTATAACATTGTGACAGTTTGTAAGTATGTCGATCAACAAAAGCCTTTGACTCGATAAAAAAATTAGTTTCCTTCCGAAATTAAAATTTTTAATTTTTGTTTGTTTAGTAATAAAAGAACTGGATTTTTTTAATTCTTGGATTTTTAAGTGTTAGAGCTAAGTTGACTTATTATTTCACTTATTAATTGAAATCCTTTATTCTCAACTCAAACTGTTTCCAAATTTAGACCTTATTCATAAAATCAGAGGTTGATTATGATTAAATCTATTCATTAAAATAAAATTTTTATTGTTTTCTATTACTGATTAAAAAAACATCAAAATTAGAACATTTTTCCTTTATGGACTCACCTAGTTTTAAAATCGTTAAAAGTGTGGTGTGGTGATTCTATTTCTTAGTTTACGATTTAAAACTTTTACATATAATATTTCTTATTAGGGAGCTACGTGGGAAGGACATTATTTTTTGTTGTAATATATATATATATATATATATATATATATATATATTAAGAAAATTTTCTAATAAAAAAATTGATTATAGTATAAAAAATAATGTTAAATAAAAATTTATTTTCCACATAATGCAGACTTTACTGATGACACTATATACTTATTTGTCTTAACTATAACGTGTATTTTGTAGATATATTATGTCGACTGATACTAATAGGGAGGTAGTAAAATTTGTGTTGTGAATATTTTTAAGAAATACTTAATAGTAATTATTTTTGAAAGAGAAAAATTATATTAATAACTAACAAAGACAACAAACATTTCAGTCTCATAAAGTACATATATTTTGTTAAATAGTACTACTATAAACATTAATAAACAAATTATTTCTTATTTAAAATTACTGCTGAAAAAGTGATAAGATATAAAAGGGCCCTAGTTCTTACAAAACTTTACTAAGGAAGTAAAGTAGATAAGTAAATTGGAGCTTTATGTCTTAAATTGATTAAAAGTACCTGTGGTAACGTTAATTTTATCCAGGAGTTCAACCTAATCGGCTTAAATAACTAAACATTAATTCCCTAATCCATTAACAGGATGTAATTTTAAAACGGGTCTAAGTTAACTGTAGAAGGCCTAAATTGATTAGTGTAACGATAAGTTAAGCAAGTTTAGAACCTTACCAACATAAAAAGTTGTTTGTATTTATTTCAGAACCGTCAAAATTAAAAAATTTTCGGAAGACAATTATTCCTATGACCGGTACCAAAGCTTTATTTCTAAGTTTTTATCCTTAATTTTCCTATATAAGCGTCGATTTATTGGCATATGTAATCCAAATTACATCTTAACGAATCTGGCTGTACAGATCTTGAAATTTCTCTTTAAAATTGATCATTTTTTCAAAATAATTATGTTCTGGTGAGTAAATTGCGAAAAAGAAACAAAATTGCGCAAAAATATGTAGTTTTCGAGATAATTTTTCTTAAATTGTACCTCTCTTGCAGGTTAAGTTGTCTATGCTTTATTTGCCATTTTTTTCCCTAAAAGTTGTATTGACCGACTTTCTCTAAAAATCATGAAAAAAGTTACGTTCTGTGAGAACATTGAAAAATTTAATGAATAACGTTGCTTATTATGCAGTTGTTTTGTTTTAAGCCTAAGAAATTTGCACAAATGGCATTGCACTAAAACTTTTTTCTTTATTGGCAGAACTATTTTACCGCTATTTTATTAAATTTGTTTTTAATTGATTTTATGAGCTATTTCCAAATAGTTAAGCTTAGAAACAATTGAATGTAAATGTAATAAAATGGCTCTAAAAACACTTTTACAACAAACAAGAAAATCCTAAATATTTTTAGATGGCTACCATCTCGAATATATGATGTTAGACTATTTTTCATGTATTCAGAGTGAAAATAGAACAATTTGATGAGTTTAGCAAAAAAAATTGGACAAGTGTAATAATAAAGGAAATAAATTGCCAATTATGGCATTGGAATATCTCAAAAACCAACTTCCTGATTCTTAACATGATCTAGTTTAAAAATGGCCTAAATTGAAAACAAAAGGTTTAAATTAATAACTGCAACAATACCTAAATAAAGTTTTGACCCTTAAAAGCGTAATTTTTAAAAAATCAATTACCAAACGAGCCAGAATGGAATATTTTGTTTATTTTCGGGAGAAAACTATACCTCTCAGCGTTTACAAGGCTATATCTAGATTTTTATCCATAACTTTTCAATATAACACATATATTTCTTTGCATATGTATTACAGATTAGAACAAACGTATAAGCAAATAAAGGTGACCTACTAGATTGTGACTAGTTGAAGTTCTTAATTAAACCTTTTCAGTGAATATGGCTGTAAAAGTTTTCGGGAAATTTCTTTCTCATATTTCCAATCTCCTCTTCAAAATGGCTAATTTTGGTATAGTGTACTATAATTAAATAATTACCTAAATTATCAAATATACAATACTTTAAAATCAATAAGAATAATCATGTTATCCAAAAAAAAAAAAAACAAAAAAGCATATAGCTATGGTTTAATAGTAATTCTCGATGAATTTCATTCATCATAACGCCGCACAATGGTCACAAAAGTAGTTCTTTGATTTAAAAATCTGCTGTCTTTTGGATGAATCTTTGCTTATATTACTTATGGTTGTCACAGTTCGTATGCATTACTGCGGCATGGTGAAAGATAGTCATGCATAAAATCCAGAAAATAGTTCCCAAAACAATACAGTATTTTTTAAAAAGGTATTAGGCTTTGGTACGTAGAGAAAAGTCTGTTCTTATATTTAAATTTTATTTCTATGTATAGCGTTAGGACTTTGGACTAATACTTCCAAAATATTCGAAACTCTAACGTTAAAATCTATAAACTTGAGTTTGGAGTTTGCTCAAGTTATTACTACAGAAAATGTTTTCATAAATGTTCTTATTCTGAGTAATTTCAGGTAGCTAAATACAAATCTCATTCGATAAGGTAGTAAAGAAGTACCCATCGTCTATGTTATTCCACGGTTCACATCACTGCACTGTAACACCCAAAGGCTTTTTTTAGTGTGTCGTTGTAATAATCCGTAAAATTTTTATAACATTTTATATAACTACTCAAGGCACTCAGAAATTTATCCTAATATTTAATTCCAGTCTTAAACTGAAAATAAGAATAATTTTCAATTAGTTAATATAAATCACTTTTCGAGATATTCGTAAATTTTTTAGTGTTAAATAAAGCTAATAACAAGAGCGAAATCAAAATCCATTGGTTTTAAAACTGTTGCCAAAGGTAATATCTTTGCTATATATCTGGGTGGTCTGCTAATGATTACTAATTTACATTTATGCAGGATCTCATGAAACTTATTTTATTAATTTTAAGAAGTTTTGTTGCTTACTTGACAAGCAGTTTTATTATACAGGACCAGCAATCTTGGTTTCGAAGTTCAATATTACTAGAAAACATTTATTTGTCCCAGCTCAGAACCAAGTCATAGTACAGCTAAAATAACCAGTAGGTTAACTAGGTCTTGTACCAGCTAAACTTAATTAGTGACCTCAAAAGATCTTACACCAATTCTATCTCGAAAACTATTCAATATTGTAAGCAAGTTCGACCTTGATAATAGTGTGAATTTTTATTTTTGATCGCTTCACATTTCAAATTAAAAAAAAGTCCTCTAGTTTTGTACCTTAAATTAATTTTTTTATAGAGATTAAAGTAATTACTAAGTTACACTATACTATGTCAAAATTAACCATTTTTTTTAAAACCGATTATTTTTGGGCGTAGATTGTAAAAATGGCAACGAAATTTTAGGGAATCGTTTAGTTTTTAAGATATTCTTTCTTAAATTATAGCTATATTGGGGTTTTAATTGACGATGTTCCCTTTGCCATTTCCTTTTCCTAACTGTTATATTTGTCTGTTTTTTATTAGACTCTAAAAATCCTAGAAAATAATGATAGTTTCGTGAACGTTATATTTAGATAAACCGGTCTGATAAATTTATACATTTTAAAGAGAAAAATCAGAATATGATGTTATATATTACATACTCATGTTTAAAAAGAAATTTCCGGTGTCAACCTGGCATATTCTTCCGTGATTGTTACTTTACCAATTTTACTTCTTCAAACACCTTGAAAAATTATTATCCAAATTCATATTTTAAAATTAATTCATCTCTTTTTTTATACATTTAAGGCTACCAGGGAAGAATTTGGAAAAAAACTAAAAGCAGCTAATGATAAATGTAATGCTGATCCTAAAACGGAACTCCACGCAGACGATATTAAGAAATGGCGAAAAGATGGAGGAGCAGAACCAGCAAACTTAGGAAGTCACTCCCTTTGTATGTCTAAAGAACTTGGATGGCAAGGTGCTGATGGAAAAGTTGCGAAAGATCATATAAGAGAAGGATTATCTCGATCACTTCCCGCTGATAAAGTTGATGAAGTTATGAACGAATGTTGTGTTGATCAAGAAAATGAAACTGAAACTGCCAAGCACTTGTTCAAACATCTAATGACTGAAGCCAGAAAGCATCATGATGATCACTAAAAAGTGTATAAATTGTTGTAACATTTAATATTATCAACAAGAAATAAATGTTTTAATGAGTAATATACAGTTTTTGACATTTACATTCACTTATTCAAAAGTAACATAACCCTTGGTTATCTATATAGTTGTACAAGATATCCCAGTTTCGACACTTTTATGGGTATTGGAGTTATTATCAAAGATAGATTGTTGTTGTTCACTTTATCGTACTACCTTTTAACGAAATGAAAGATTCCGGTGTTAAGTTTGTCATGGCTGTCTTAGTTTTTAATCTACAGGGTGCTTTTGAAAATCCTCGTTTTTTAGACACGTCTCGTATTTTCGTTATGGGTTAATTTACCAAAAAAGTAGAAACTGACTTTTATAAAGTTTTTTATGTAATATTCAGAGGCGTCGCCACTTTTTTTCTGAAAAGTTTAGTTTTTGGAATAATAACCAAACTTAGGCTTTTCAAAAATATACAGTGTTTATTTTATTTTGAAAAACAAGGTCAGAATTCGATATTCGGAAACAAATGCAAAATTTTGGCAGTAGTAATTATACCAAAGGTTAGACACTTTAAAAGATAATTTTAATGCTTTTCTATATTTTCAATTGTAAACACTACATTAGTATTACATTTTTTAAAAAGTTGATGCTGATAGCCGTTACTATGTGGTAGTTAATCATCTTCGGGAAATGTTTAAAAAAGGAACTACTATGTTTTATACCACTAAATTTATTAAGAAAAGAGTGACTGCAGTTTCAACTCACAGAGTCATTTTCAAACTGAATTACAAAGGTAGACGAAGTATTCAATACAGAAACATGAGAAAATTTAACAATAAATAAAAACTACCTGAGAAATTACATTATTACAAAGAGGAGGTACTAAATTTTGGGAACTAATTATTATTTGGCGACAACAAATAAAGGGAAAAACCCAAGTTCTGTCTGGTCATCAAGCAAATTTACATTTTTATTTTTACTATGTTTATATATTTCTAAAGATTCAAGAATATTTAACTTTTGGCCCTTTGTTGAATAATGTAATATGTCAGTGTTGCCCAAATCAGGAAAACTGTGGCTGTGTTCTAAGCAATGGTTGACAAAACTCGAGTGTGTTTTTTGTAGTGTATATGATCCGTGGTGTTCTGAAAAGCGAGTTTTAAAGTTTCTACCACTTTGTCCAATATACAATAAACTGAAAATATCCATAAAATAAATTTTCTTGATCTCACCGTATCTCACCTCAATAATCAGTGCATTTTTAAAATTTTTAGAAAACCAACCTTTACAGGTAATACTATATCTAATGATTCTTTTCACCCCTTACAACACAAAATGGCTGCATACAATTCAATGATACATAGAGCATTCTCTTTGCGTCTCTCTGAAGAAGATCTTCAAGAGGAACTACATATCATTGAAAGGATTGCAATATCAAAAAATTTCTCCCAACAAACCATAAAGAAATTAATAACTAAAAAACAAAAACAACTAGCTTTTAATTCAATATATCCCAAAATAAAAAATGATAAAGATAGTTCATCTTATATATTTTTGTCATACTGTGGTACCCTATAAGAAGACATAGCTAATACTCTTTCCAAACATAACATAAAAGTAGCCTTTAAATCTCAACACAATCTGTCCACTATCCTTTACAATTCTAAAGATAAAATTAATAAATTTGATAAATCAGGAGTTTATATGTTAAAATGTTCAGAGTGTGATAGCTTGTATATTGGACAAAGTGGTAAAAGCTTTAAAACTCGCTTTTCAGAACACCGCAGATCATATAGATTACAAAAAACAGACTTGAGCTTTGCCAACCATTGCTTAGAACACAGCCACAGTTTCCCTGATTTGGGCAACACTGACATATTACATTATTCAACAAAGGGCCAAAAGCTAAATATTCTTAAATCTTTAGAAATATATAAACATAGTAAAAATAAAAATGTAAATTTGCTTAATGGCCAGACAGAATTTGGGTTTTTCCTGTCGTCAAATAATAATTAGTTCCCAAAATTTAGTGCCTCCCCTTTGTAATAATGTTCTCAGGTAGTTTTTATTTATTGTTAAATTTTCTCATGTTTCTGTATTGAATACTTAGTCTAGCTTTGTAATTCAGTTTGAAAATGACTCTGTGAGTTGTAACTGCAATCACTCTTTTCTTAATAAATTTAGTGGTATAAAACATAGTAGTTCCTTTTTTATTACATTTTTTACTTTAAATAATGCTGGTATTATAAAACCAGAATATGAAAATTTTGTTGCAAAGAAACAATAATAATATTATTTCATAAAACTTAAATGACAAAAACAAAAAGAAACACTGAAACTAAAACAACCATGAGGTTTTTAAAGTTTTCTAAATGACGATCATTTTCTCGAATGTAGTATCGGCACAGTTTTATTATTCTTTTAATTGCATTTAAAAGAATCATAGATCTATTGTAAAGAGTCTGAAAGGCCTCACGAAATTCCGCTATAGATTAATGTCGTATCTAAATACTTGATTTCGCTTAAAACCCCGCAAAAAAACCAAAACCGAGAGATCGAAAAATCATGGGAACCATCTCACTGGTCTACTGCTATCTATCCATCTTTGAGGAAAGTTATTGTCCAGAAGGACCTAAACAGCACAGAGTTGTGGCTCCGGGCACCTCGTTAAAGATAAATGGAATTGAAATGGGTCAGTGGAACATTTTTGAGCAATTCTGGAACAACTTCTTCAAGGATTTCTAGGTATCTACGTGCCGTGAGACCCCCTTCATACATCCTCTAGGCTATCCGTCGACCCAAAATAAAACACGAGACATCATTCCCGAAGCGTCCTTGTTGTGTCCTTTCGAAAATTAAATGGTAAATTTCTGCAGACCAATGCCTCGTGTTTAACGATGAAAAATTCCCGCACTTGAAAAATAACATTCTTCAGACCAGGTGACAAATCTGCCAAAAGATTCGTTGGTGCGGATTTCTACTAAATACCATTGACAAAAGGTTACTCGGCGCTCATCATCTCGGAGGTGTAAAGGTTGCACTATTTTAAATTGATATGGGTGGCATTTATACTTTTTCAAAATTTTTTCAGCGTCAGATTTAACTACATTAACTTCTGCCTCTATTTTTCTACAGGATGATGAAAGTTGTTGCTGCTGCGGAAAATAACACATTTGTTTCTTTTCTCTAACTCTCTTCTTTGATGTACAAGGGGAGTCAACGATTGGATGAAGTAGGTTTGTGCCTTTTCGGTGAAATTAACAAAGAAACTATATTTATTGTTTGATACAGTTTATTTTTACGCAGATTTTAAAAATATTTAGGACTCTACAGGGTGAGCCAAAAAACTAGGACAGCATAAAGTTGTATTTTTTTAAATAGAACACCCTATATACGAATCGTATGTTCGATTTAGCTTATAATTTTAAATCTTTTTTATTAAGGGTTTACTATAACAAAACTTTATAGTTTCTGAGATAATTAAGTTTAAAGAAAAAAAGTCACATTTTCAAGCATCAATTCAATCCTAAATAACGTTTTCAATTTTGTGACAAATATATTCAAATTTGGAATTTAGCAAGGCCAAGGACAAGTTAACATAATTTTTACCTAATATTTGCAATAAAAGCTACAGGGTGTTGAACATATCGGCTCAAATTTGAACAAGTTTAAATGAATAAATATCTTTTTTTTTAAACGGTACACTCTGTATATTTTCATGTTATTTAATAGAGTAATAAAAACCCTAAAAGTTTTGTTCAATATATCCTATACCTATTTATAATAGTTTTTGAGATATTTCAGTTTTTCTTATTTTCCATACTTTTTTACAGTCTTCATTATCATAGTAGCCATGGCAAAAACAATGTAAAAGAACATTTTTCTGTGTGTCAAATTTATAACCGCAATCGCTTCTTTTGGTTTTTATGTAGTGTAGTTTGGTTTTTTTTGCATTCATGTTATATTGTAAAATGAATTTTCCAAAGAATGAGTTAATAGATATGATTTATACAATAGGAGAGGCTCAAAAAAATTGCCTTCTTGCTCAAAGAATTTACAAAATGAAGTATCCTGATTGACGCCAGCCTAATACCCATACTTTTCAAAACTTAATGCAAAGATTTGATTCTTCTGGTACTGTTGATTATCCAAAACGTAAAGTGGTCAACAAACCAGTAACTAACGAAGAAAAAGAACTACAAGTATTGTTAAATGTTCAGGAAAATCCTTATATTGGTAGCCGTCAGTTAGCAGCATTATGTGAAACATCACAATCCACCGCTAATCGTACTACCAAGAAATATAGGTATCATCCATATCACATTGAATTACACCAAGAATTGCATGGACAGGATTTTGAAAGTCGTGTAAACTTTTGTCGTACAATAAATGAGGAGATTCAATTAAATCCAAATTTATTATGCAAGGTAATGTTTAGTGATGAAGCTACTTTTAGAAGTAACGGTGCCGTAAATAGACGCAACATGCATTATTATGCCACAGAAAACCCATTTTGGATTAGAGAGGTGCAACATCAAAACCACTGGTCATTAAATGTTTGGTGTGGTATTCATCATAATCGAATTATTGGACCCCACTTTTTTAATGAACCACTAAATGGCCATAGTTACCTGAACTTTCTACAAGAAGAACTACCCCAACTGCTTCAAGGTCTCGATAGGGATGAGCTCGACAGTATGTGGTTCCAGCACGATGGTGCGCCTCCGCATTACCATCGTGAAGTTCGTGCGTTTTTGGACCAACGATATCCGCAAAAATGGATTGGACGTGGGGGTTTCATTGAGTGGCCACCAAGGTCTTGCGACATCACCCCATTAGATTTCTTCCTATGGGTTATATTAAAAATAAGGTGTATGTTAATTCACCAACAACAGTGGATGATATGCGAAACAGGATTAGGGATACCTGTAGAACCATAACGCCCCTAATTTTGTCCAGGGTCCGAGAAAATCTGCAAAAAAGACTAAATTTGTACATTGCACAAGAGGGTCGTTTATTCGAACACTTATTAAAAAGAAATAATTAATCTCAGTATTTAATACGTAATTTTTTTGTTTCAATTTAGTATAAAAGTAAATATGTATTTGCCTTGTCGTTATTGTTGTGTTAATTTTTTCACATTATGTTTAATTAAACTATTGCCGTTGTAATATAACGAATAATGTATTTCGTCATATTTAACCACATTCTGTTTGTTTCTGTAGTTTCTTTTTTATTATTTTACATGGCTACTATGATAATGAAGACTATTTCTGTAAAAAAGTATGGAAAGTAAGAAAAACTGAAATATCTCAAAAACTATTATAAATAGCTATAGGATATATTGAACAAAACTTTTAGGGTTTTTATTACTCTATTAAATAACATGAAAATATACAGGGTGTACCGTTTAAAAAAAAAATATTTATTAATTTAAACTTGTTCAAATTTGAGCCGATGTGTTCAACACCCTGTATCTTTTATTGCAAATGTTAGGTAAAAATTATGTTAACTTGTCCTTGGCCTTGTTAAATTCCAAATTTGAATATATTTGTCACAAAATTGAAAACGTTATTTAGGATTGAATTGATGCTTGAAAATGTGACTTTTTTTCTTTAAACTTAATTATCTCAGAAACTATAAAGTTTTGTTATAGTAAACCCTTAATAAAAAAGATTTAAAATTATAAGCTAAATTGGAAATACGATTCGTATATAGGGTGTTCTATTTAAAAAAAATACAACTTTATGCTGTCCTAGTTTTTTGGCTCACCCTGTAGAGTCCTAAATATTTTTAAAATCTGCGTAAAAATAAACTGTATCAAACAATAAATATAGTTTCTTTGTTAATTTCACCGAAAAGGCACAAACCTACTTCATCCAATCGTTGACTCACCCTGTATGTTTTGGGACGCTGCTGAATAAAAAATTCGTATTCAAATAGATTTATTTTTAAACGAGCAAATATGTCTGGAAAGGGTTGCCTTTCTTCTGGATACCTAACATGAACAAAAACGATCGCCATATGTGAGAAGTTATTCTAATGATAACGCTTTAAATACGTTACCGATTGCAATATAATTCAGAAGCTTCTTGGGGACTTTCATTGCTTTGTACAAAAACATACTAACATATCATACTTTTCATAATTATCTTAAGCGGCCATTGTAAATACAAAATAAATAAAAAGTAATATAAAGACACCTACGTAAAAAAAAAGTATATAATAACAATCTAACAAAACTGTGAAGTTGTGGACATCTGTCTTTTGTTTCTTATAAATTGGCCATGGTCTACCGTTGCAAATAAAGTCAATTATTGAAAATATCGTATTCTGACATTGTTTTTTAACATAAAATAAACACATTATATATTTCTAAAAAGTTTAAATTAGACTTTATCAATATCTAAAATAATATTCAGGGTGTCCTATTTAAAAAATCATAAGTTTGGATAATATCTCAAAACCTAAACTTTTTAGAAAAAAAAAACTCACAACGCCACTGAATTCGACGTAAAAAACTCTATGAAAATCAGTTTTTACCTTTTTGAAAGCCGCAGCACTCTATCTTTGTTAATAACTCCAATACCCCTTAAAAGTGTTCAAAATGGAACACCTCTTAGAGGGAGTCACAAACATTTTGAAGGGGATTGTGATCTGAGCCTCAAAAGCACTTAAAGAGGAAGATTGAAGTTTTTTTTTTTAATTTAAGATAAATCTTTATTTCAAAGAAAGAATCCATAAGAAGATGTTATTTTTCTGGATAAAATCGAAATCTGAAATAAAATTTATAATTTTCAGATATTAAAAATATTCAATTTTTATAACTTAATATTCTTATAAAAGGCGACAACAATACCCGATAAATACAATTGGGAGAAAAATACTTTGTATATAAGTTGTGGATCTAAATACACCAGAAATTGGGTTGGTAATTTTTGGTGGAATTAAAAATGATAAACAGGACATTCATGTCAATATATGGATACCTCTGAAACCTTAAGAGATTCGAAGTCGGTTATATTAGGGAAAAAATTGCTGCATCGACTCCTTACGGAGATTTCTCGAAGAAAACTAAAATCGGCTATTATTGCCAGTTTTTATTATTTACAAAATGGTATCATCAGCTTTCGGATTTCATAGACCATTATTAACTTCATTTTCTTGAATACGAATGTGGGGTTTTTATTACGTTCTATTACATTCAGCTGTCATAATTTCGATATTTATTACAAAATTTTTGGAAATTTAATTTAGAATTTTTTTTTCAAAAATTAATATTACAAAAAAAAAAACAAAAGTAACACTTTTAACTATTCAAAATATACTGTATATATATATATATATATATATATATATATATATATATATATATATATATATATATATATATATATACAAAGTTCCACCCATATTCTGTACTAATAAAGGATGTTTTTTATTTAAGTTGGCAACACTTTTTTAACTGGCGGCCATTTTGTCAGCTATCAAGTGATTTATGTTTAGTTTGGTTTGGCATTTCAACATGAATAGACTGACGCCTGAACAACGCTTCCAAATTGTGCAAATTTATTTTGAAAATCATGGTTCTGTTCGAAATACGTATCGCGCACTACGTCCATTTTATGGTCAACATAATCGTCCATCAGAACAATTAATTCGATTAACTATGGAACGTTTTCGCACCACGTTTACTCTAAATGATAATACGCATCCACAGAGATGTCTTACAGTGCGTACAGAAGAAGTCATTGCTGCTGTAAAGCGTAGCGTAGAGGAAGACCCGAATCAGTCTATCCGCCATCGTGCACAGGAATTGGATATGTGTCCATTCACTTTATGGAAGATTTTGCGGAAAGATTTGTTGGTTTGTGTGCTTACAAAATCCAACTCGTGCAAGAATTGAAGCCACACGATCACCTAGCAAGGCGTAGATTCGGTGAATGGGCCCAAAACAAGATTGCCGTTGATCCCGATTTTCATAAGCGAATTTTGTTTAGCGATGAAGCTCACTTTTGTTTGAATGGATACGTCAATAAACAAAACTGCCATATTTGGAGTAATGATAATCCTCAAGTGTATGTTGAGACACCATTACATCCAGAAAAACTGACTGTTTGGTGTGCTTTGTGGACTTGTGGAAACATTGGTCCGTACTTTTATAAAAACGATGCTGGTCAGAATGTTACAGTCAATGGTGACCGCTATAGAGTCATGATTACTGACTTTTTCGTTCATCAATTGAACAACCATGATGTGCAGGAGCTGTGGTTTCAACAAGACGGCGCAACATGTCACACAGCTCGTGCCACAATTGATTTATTGAAGGAAACGTTTGGTAACCGCATAGTTTCACGTTTCGGACCCGTGAATTGGCCTCCAAGATCGTGCGACTTAACGCCGCTAGACTATTTTCTGTGAGGATATGTGAAGTCGCTAGTCTACGCCGATAAGTGCGAAACGATTGATCACTTGGAGGACAACATTCGCCGCGTTATTTCCGATATACGGCCACAAATGTTGGAAAAAGTCATCGAAAATTGGACCTCCAGATTAGACTACGTCCCAGCCAGCCGTGGCGGTCATATGCCAGAAGTCATATTTAAATTATAATGCCAGAAGGTTATCTTTCGAATAAAGTAAATTTCATGTCAATTTAAAAAATTCATCTTTGTTTTATTCCATTTAAAATTTCTATACCTCTATAAAAACACCCTTTATAATGAAGAGATCAAGATTTTTTCCTTATTTGTTTGCTCGAAGTAATTTCAAACACTACCAAACCTATTATAAAAAATATTTCACTATTTCAAAAACAACATTCTCCGTTTGAACACTCGCTATATTTTATCTAGCTTTATAAAAAGAGAGTGGCTCCGAAAGGACTGTAAATATAGGTAGTCGGATAAAACGTCCGTACTTTTAAGTTTCCATCTTTATTAGAGACTATGCCAGTTGTACGGTGAATGTTCACATATCTAAAGATGTAAAATATGAAATACTTAACCAACAATCTTAAAAATTAAGACAGACAGCGTCGTTAAGGCAATAGAGAGAAAGCATCCAATAGTACTAATATTTGATGACTTTGTTGATAAAAATTTTCTTATATATTTCACGGATGAAAATATGTGTTATTGATCTTTTTTGGCATCTTCTAATCTCGCCATTCAAAATTAAATAAATAAATAAATATGGAAGATTTGTTATAGTTGATGCTGGTAGCCGTTACTATGTGGTAGTTAATCATCTTCGGGAAATGTATACTAGTTTCTTTTGACATAAAAAGCATGTTTTCTTTAATTCCAACAGATGAATGTTTTATACTCATCCAAGAAATCTTACAGGAACGAAATATAAATCCAATAGTTACTTCTGAAATCTTGTCCTCTTTCGAACTTTGCCTATCACAAACCTATTTCCAGTTTAATAAAAAATTTTATTTACAAAATTCAGGCCTACCAATGGGTTCTCCTCTTAGCCCTCTCCTAGCAGACATTTTCATGTCAAACTTAGAAAACAAAATTCTTAATTCCCCTTTAAGCTAAAAGCATGTTCAATTTTGGTACAGATATGTAGATGATGTTCTAACATGTTTTAAAGGCACTACTAGACAGCTTCAAAAATTCTTACAATTCATTAATAATTGCCATCCAAAAATTCAATTTACTCTTGAAACTGAAAATAACCATAAAATAAATTTTCTTGATCTCACCATATCTCACCTCAATAATCAGTGTAAATTTTAAATTTTTAGAAAACCAACGTTTACAGGTAATACTGTATCTAATGATTCTTTTCACCCCTTACAACACAAAATGGCTGCATACAATTCAATGATACATAGAGCATTCTCTTTGCCTTTCTCTGAAGAAGATCTTCAAGAGGAACTAAATATCATTGAAAGGATTGCAGTATCAAACAATTTCTCCCAACAAACCATAAAGAAATTAATAACTAAAAAACAAAAACAACTAGCTTTTAATTCAATATATCCTAAAATAAAAAATGATAAAGATAGTTCATCTTATATATCTTTGTCATACTGTGGTGCCCTATCAGAAAACATAGCTAATACTCTTTCCAAACATAACATAGAAGTAGCCTTTAAATCTCAACACAATCTGTCCACTATCCTTTACAATTCTAAAGATAAAATTAATATATTTGATAAATCAGGAGTTTATAAGTTAAAATGTTCAGAGTGTGATAGCTTGTATATTGGACAAAGTGGTAGAAGCTTTAAAACTCGCTTTTCAGAACACTGCAGATCATATAGACTACAAAAAACAGACTCGAGCTTTGCCAACCATTGCTTAGAACACAGCCACAGTTTCCCTGATTTGGGCAACACTGACATATTACATTATTCAACAAAGGGCCAAAAGTTAAATATTCTTGAATCTTTAGAAATATATAAACATAGTAGAAATAAAAATGTAAATTTGCTTAATGACCAGAGAGAACTTGGGTTTTTCCCGTTATTTGTTGTCGCCAAATAATAATTAGTTCCCAAAATGTAGCACCTCCCCTTTGTAATAATGAAATATCTCAGGTAATTTTTATTTATTGTTAAATTTTCTCATGTTTCTGTATTGAATACTTAGTCTACCTTTGTAATTCAGTTTGAAAATGACTCTGTGAGTTGAAACTGCAGTCACTGTTTTCTTAATAAATTTAGTGGTATAAAACATAGTAGTCCCTATTTGTTATAGTTGTTGACGCTAAACTGCACTGTTAAAAATAATTTAAATTTAATGCAAATTTAATACTCATTCTGCATTAAATTTAACGATTTTGTACCAAAAATTGTGAATAATTTAAAATTACTTTTAAATTAAAGCAATTCATTGAAATATCAGTTCATTGTCCATTAAATTTGATTAAAAGGTATCTTAAATTTCAATAAAGTAACTGAAAAGATATTACAACTTCTGTACATTAAAATTAATTCACGTATACACTAATAATAGAGGAATTCACAATATTATTCAATATACAATGCATGAGATTCCGGGAGATGGCGCAACTTGTATTGAACTTTTTGTTTAGTATGATATAAGTTGCTTAAAGGACTCAATTTTCTTATGGTGAAGTTTACATGTCTGCCCCGTACTAACGGGAACCAATGAGTTCGAAACCGGTCTAGATGGCGGTCGCTACGTATGGGGAAAATGCCCATCTTTTCCTGAAATTTCAGAATTTTGTGAACTCGTATTAAAATTGGGAATTAAATATGTAATACCATATCTCAAATTCAACGAACACTGGCTGTATATTTAATGTACATTGTCACCTCAAAAAGTAATGATCAAACTTTAAATTTAATATATGATTACATTAAATTTAATGTAATAAATTAATTTAAATTAATGTAATTATTAAATATAATGCATTACATTAAGTGTATATTAAATTTAATGTTTTTTCTTCTTCCAGTGTGCTTAAACATGATATATTTTTTGAATATTCTTTTAAAAAAAGAGATATTTTAGACGCGCTAAAAGCATTTAACCTTAAAAAAGAGTGCATGTGTGCAGCTGCAGCTTTCCCATACTATTGCATTTTCAATGCCATAGAGACTATGTGACCTCAATTAAATTCTAGTGTACGCTCCGCAAACACCAATGCTGCACTAAGCTTTAGCGTTGTAGAGTTGATTAGAAGAAATATCAAAGATCACGCAGATGCAAAGAGCTGGGAAAATTCAGTTGAACACGTTATTAAGATTGAAAATTCTTGTTTATTTTTACATGCTATTGTAGACCGTCTTATCATTAAGTTGGGTGAATACAACGAGAGTGAAAATGAGTTGAATTTATGGTTTTTAAGTAATTGTTTTTTTTTCTCTTCCATTTTAAAATAACTTGAATTATTATATTTATTTACGTATTATATAATTAATATTAGTTATTAAATATAATTTATTGTCTGAATATAAATATTTTTTACTTTATAAATTAGTGTTTTAACAATCTGTTTATTAATTAATTAATTAATTTAAAGGACTATTTTATAAAAATTTCCTAAATACTCCTGCAGCCGGATTTTGTGTTACAAAAAATTCTGTTAATAGCTTTAATTCTATACGTCTGGTATTCTGTGTTGCAAAATAATCACCTGATATCGATTATGTCTATCGCTAGGAAGCGATCTGTTGACAACTGTCATTTTCTATTAAATCGCCTAATCTAACCTCATTTCTTGTTCAGAGGTGATCCGCACATACAGTGGTGAGGCTGAAAGCTCAGCCCCCCCCCCCCCCCCCGCGAAATCTCAATGTGGCCCCCCCTTTTAATGTGACAATATAATTTAGTTTAAATGCTAAATAAAATGTAATGCAGATTGTTTTTGACATTCATTAATCATAATATAAACGTTTAGATGTTAAGCTTCCAATCCCACATACCACACGCGTGGCAGGATCGACGTTCGATATACAGGCAAACGGAGCGAGTTTTTAAAAGTGTATGGCCAGAACTGAAGCTCTCAAATCCACAAACTCCTCGAGCAGCGAGATCGATCATCGTTACATAGCAGACAGACGGACGAAACAAGATTTTAAACCAAAACCCGAGCTACCGAACCCACACACTCGACGGGCTGCGAGATCGAGAATCGTTACTTAGCAGACAAGTGAGCGAAGTAATACTTTAAGCCAAAACCCAAGCTCTCAAAACCACGTACCCTACACGCAGCTAGATCAATATTCATTACACAGCAGACAGGCAAGCGAAGCAAAATTTTAAACCAAAACCCAAGCACCCAAACCCCCATATCCTACGCGCTGTGATTGGGGTGTATTCTAGACAACCTATGTTTTAATAAAGGTAATACGTCAACTTTCTAATGGCGCATAAAAATAATGTTATTTGATAAAAAAGAGTTGTATATTGACTTGAATGAAAGTAATTTTATTCATACACGTCAAAACAAGCATCAAAAACATCATAAAATATTTCGTTTTATGTGTTATTAGGAAATGGTTCCAAACGTTTGGCCTTTTCATTTGCAAACTTCTATGAGTAGACTTATATCAAGTATTTTAGTCCTTATGCATTTTATATAATATAGCTAAATCTGCTAATTCTTACTTGCGTTATTGTGCTGCTTTCTTCATTTAAAAAGCATTGTAATGCAAGTGCGAGCAACTACTCTAACTTCAATCGCCTTTAGAATCGCGAGTTTAAACCCTTTTTAGACGTTCAAAAAAAATTGCACGTCTCTTCAAGATGCTTTTTTTTTAAATTTCAAAAAGCTCTAGTACTCATGATCCTATAAACAAATATAGTATAAAAAATCAAAATGGTAATTGCCTTTATTTCAACTTTAAATGAGTGTCAAATCTCGAGACTTAGCGTTTTTAGACGTTTAAAAAAAAGAATTACGCGTTTTAAAAATACGCAGAATTTATTCTTTTGAACATCTAAAAAGCTCTAAATTTGAATATTTGACAAACATTTAAATTTTAAATGAATTTTTCAAAGTTTTTCGCAACTTTATCTGCCTGTTGAAAACCGAGTTTTGGAGCTTTCTCAATGGTTGAAAAGCAAAAACAAAGTCTTCAAAAGACGCGTAATTCCTTTTTTAAGCATCCACAAAACTCCAAAACTCGCTGTTCTACAACAATTGAATTGTGAGTAATCGCATTTATTTCATTTACAATGTAAATGGGAAAAATTTTACCCCGCTTTTTAATTGGAGAAAAGTTCAAACATATGTATCTCGGGTAAACAATCAGCTGCGATTTCAAACAAGAAAGTGTTGTGCACTACAAATTATTACCCAAGTCTCTACTGAGACTGATTTTGTCGACATTTTAGTTTGAATTAAAGTTGCTTCCTACACACCGTGAGTATAGATATTAATACAGACTGTCACAGAGGCGTTGCTTTTAATTAGTGAGTATTAAAGTCATTTCTTAATATATATACATATAATATAAATCTAAACGCCCTGCGGGCATACGTGTCCATTTCTGATAAATAATTACTGACACCGTGCGTTAAATACATTGTAAATTAAACTCTAAAAATTTTTTTAGGTGAGCAGTGCCCCCCGCTCCGCGGGCTTTGCGTAGCCTTCGCTACGCCACTGCTCAGATGGTAACATATTAAACTTGAAAAAAGTCGGACAACTTAGTATCACATGGCTTTATTTTGGAAACACAATAAAGATATGCCAATCCATAACTTCTCGTACACAACATCCGTTGATGAAGAACTGCCAAATATTGACATTGACGGCGAATTAAAATAAATAATAAATAATATATATATATATATATATATATATATATATATATATATATATATATATATATATATATATATATATATATATATAAAAAGAGAGGGAAACATTATTATGGAAACACAACAAAAATTGTGCAGGTGGAAAGAATACATAGAAAAGACACGAAAATTCTTCTATAAACAGTCTGAGCGGTGACATAGGGCCTGAAATTACTAAGACAGAGGTCATTTATGCATTAAGGTCGATAAAAACTTGCTGTTGGTCCAGATGAAATGCCAGGTGAGCTGTTGAAGCTGATCAATGACAAAAATTTAGATTTATTGGTGAGATTATTTAATACAATTTACACGACAGGAGCTATCCCCCGAGAAATGTTAACATCAACATTCATATGTTTACCAAAGAAAACAAATTTAAAAGAATGCAGTGACTATCGAACAATCAGTCTCATGTCACATACTTTGAAAACCCTTTTAAAAATTGTACACACTAGAATCAACATTCATGTTTACCAAAGAAAACAAATTTAAAAGAATGCAGTGACTATCGAACAATTAGTCTCATGTCACTTACTTTGAAAACCCTTTTAAAAATTGTACACGCTAGAATACTTTCCAAATTTTAGCTGGATATTAGTGACACGCAGTTTGGCTTCCGGAACGGGGTGGGTACAAGAGAAGCATTATTTGCTTTCAATGTGCTTACTCAAAGATGCTTAGATATCAATCAGGACCTCTATGTCTGCTTCATAGATTACAACAAAGTTTTTGATAGGGTCAAACATGACAAACTGATAGAGATTCTCAGAGGCAAAAATTTGGATGAAAGGGATTTAAGGTTGATATCAATCTGTATTACAATCAGCGAGCGGCAGTAAGATTTGGACAGAAAATATCCGGAGATGTGGAAATACAAAGGGGAGTCAGACAAGGGTGTATATTGTCACCTTTACTATTTAGCGCTTATTCTGAAGAGGTCATATTGGAAAGTCTTGAATCTGAAACAGCAGGGATAAAAGTAAACGGAGTTTTAATCAACAATATTAGGTATGCAGATGACACCGTAATAATAGCTGATAGTTTGAAAGACCTAGAAAAGATAATAAATAAAATATTAAAAGTTAGTGGAGAATATGGACTCTCTCTTAACACGAAAAAGGCCAAGTTCATGATAATTAGTAAAAACAACACCAATAATAATGAAATCCTAATGGTAGGAGGCCAGCACATAGAAAGAGTTAAGAATTACACTTACTTGGGAACCCTAATAACACAAAATAATGACTATACCGTCGAAATAAAAACCAGAATCAAGAAAGCACGAGCCAACTTTATTAGAATGAAAAAGGTTATCTACAGCAAAGATCTAACGTTAGCCCTGAAAATACGACTGACTAAATGTTACGTATATAGTGTTCTATGTTATGGAATGGAAGCATGGACACTGAATCGAGACGCAATGAGAAGACTTAACTCTTTTGAAATGTGGACCTATAGAAGAATTCAGAGGATTTCGTGGGTGGATCGAGTTACAACGCCGAAGTGTTGAGAAGAATGGGGAAAGAAAATAAAGTCAAGATAACAGTAAAACAGAGAAAACTGCAATATTTCGGACACATTATACGAGGAGAAAAGTACAGTATCTTACGGCTCATAATCTATGGCAAAATAAGTGGCAGAAGAGGCGTGGGACGACGACGAATTTCATGGCTAAAAAACCTAAGGGAATAGTTTGGATGCAGTTCAAAACAACTATTTAGAGCAACTGCCTCAAAAATTAAAATAGCTATTATGATTGCCAACCTCCGCAATGGAGAAGGCACTTGAAGAAGAAGATATATAAATTTAAAATAATGTTTTTCATTTGGATGGTACGATATCCGAAAACGCCCGAAATATAGACGATAAAAACACGGAATGCCGACAAATGCTATTATCGCTTTCGCCGATAGAGATCGAGAATACAAAACTAGGTGTAGAATTCTATGTAACACAGAATCCCACTGCTGGCCTGTCGTCTATATTTTAATTTCGCACTCTGTATCACAAAAGGGTTTTAATGACCCAGGTAGCGATCCTCATTATTAAAGCCAAGACCCAAAAGATGGATCTTAAAACATACTTTACTTAGTTTTTTTTTTTTAAATGCAACAGGTTCAGACCAAATTTCTGTTTTTTGAGCCTCAAAATCTGTATATTGTTTTATAGCTCTATTTCAATTTTTTCGAGCTTTTAAAAAATTTGTAATAGTTGATAATTGATTGCAGTAAAAAATTAAAAATTTGGATTTTTTAAAATTCTGACTAAAATTCACTGTAGGCTATAAATATGGAACACATATATTATTAATAATAATACATATGGACAACGTATTGAATATTGTTTTTATGGTTCTTGTAACATAAGTTAAAATATTTTTAAAATATACACAATGTCATTATGTTATATAAAAACAGATAAATTAACTAAGCGGAACATTATATCGAACATTTTGTTTTCAGTATTGTTGAAATGGGTTGCCATTTTTCCTGATAATGAATTTATGCAATTTTTCTTAAGTAAAGAGTAACATGTTGGTTCTGCAAAAACGGAATAATCAAATTTGTTGCATTACGATGCTCTTCTATTGAACGATGTCGAGTCCTATAAACAGTGTTTTGTAAAAAGCCCCATAGGAAAAAATCCAAGACAGATGGATGTGAGGGCCAACTAACAGGCCCGTTGGTGCCAATCCACCTTTGAGAAAAATTAGTTTCAAAAAAGTCTCGCTACCTCAGAGATATGTCTCGGTCTTACTGTAATTTTCCTAGCATTTTAGGTTATTTCTCCTAAAATTTCTAGACAGTGGTTTGCTGTGAGGCCTTTGTTATAAATTTGGTGTCCAATATGTGTTCTTAAGATAAAACGAGAGATACCACATTCGAAGCGCCCTTATTTCTCTCTTTCATAAATGATATGAGAATTTTATATCCTGAAAGATATTTTGATAGCTATAAACATATATTATACGTACCTGTTAAAATATGATTCTTCTGTTATTATATATATATATATATATATATATATATATATATAGAGAGAGAGAGAGAGAGAGAGAGAGAGAGAGAGAGAAAGAGAGAGAGAGAGAGAGATAAACCTTAAAATTTATTAAGAATATTGATTTGATTGGAATAGAGTAAAAAATTTTCTTTCTGTGTGTGCAGGAAGCGTGATGTTGAATAACTTTAATTACCTTATTTCCTCCAAGTTGAAAATGTGTCGGATGAATGTTGAAATATAGTAATAAAAGAAGCTCAGCTGGCGGTAGGCCGAGGAATAATCCATCAGCTGGTGTTTTTAAATAGGCGATCGACGCTCAAGTCTGCCTCCCGCGCTACACTGCATCAGCTGACAATCTTTCCACAG
This sequence comes from Diaprepes abbreviatus, assembly GCA_034092305.1. Lineage (NCBI taxonomy): Eukaryota > Metazoa > Arthropoda > Insecta > Coleoptera > Curculionidae > Diaprepes > Diaprepes abbreviatus. The sequence goes on along the minus strand of JASJET010000057.1, from coordinate 19,029,552 downwards.
AAATAGAGCCAGCTGACATTTTTATTTATTCAAACTAGCATGTAAACTATCATCTGACAAATTTTTAACTGGGAGTAAATCACTCAACATATTTTTTTATTTTTATATTCGTGTGACCAGCTGACGTATAATCCATTACCTTATAGTCAGCTGACCTTTTTTTTCCTCAATGTATTGTGTCAACTATTACTTGACAAATTTTCAGTCGGGACGAAATGATTAAAAATATTTTTTTTCTGTAAGAATGCTGGGCCGCCACTGCTCAACTCACCCACGGAGCCCCAACTGACGTTCATGAGGCTTCCTGATATAACTCTCTGAAGCATTTCACGAGTAATCGTCCGGGAGGAATTTGGTCAGCAAAATCTGTCGCTTACTTGCAGTCTATTAGAGCAGTAATCAAATTGTCTTTGTTCCCTTATGCAAATTTGCAAGTTGTATTTGTTGCAAATATGTCAATCAACAAAATTCTTGAAATCAATTAGATGCCTTCCGAAAATAAACAAAATTTTTAACTTTTGTTTGTTTAGTAACACAGGAACATGATTTTTTAAATTCTGTTCAGGAAAATGTTTCTGAAACATCTCAAAATGTTGTGAAACTAACCAGAATAATATAAAAAGCTCCAGACGGTTTTTCGTGCCCAGATCATAAGAACTTTCAAAATTAGTTTGTTAAAAGCTGTTCAAATCTCTAAATTTTTAGGATTATTTTGAAAATTAAGAGTATCAAAACTATTTAAGGAATATCGGTTATCAAAATTTAATAAAATTGATTTTTTTTTTCGAAAAATATTTTCACAGAAGTGAAAATGTTGCTGTTTGAGAAAAATATCCTATTGTTTAAGATCGGAACATAAAAAGTCAGCTTTATATTAGAAGTTTTTCTGTACTACAACATAATTCTGAAATTCGGAAACCAAACTTTTGTAGTTTTAACCTGTATAATTTTTAGACACGGTCTAAAAGTGTTTTCTAAAAATCAGAAAATATGGTTTCCGCACCAGAAATTTTTGTATTACAAAAAACCTTTTAAAATGTTAAAAAGTAAATGTGACAAATCAAATTTTTTTAAAAACAAATCAGTTGATTTATACATTCCCCTCTGTAACTACGAAAACCAAAATACTTTGATTCTTATTTTGTGAATATAGTGTTTAAAATCTGATATTTGTAAGGTATATTGGCACCTAAAGAACTGAAAATAAAAGCTTTAATATTTTGTGGAATATATTTTTCAATAAAAAATAAGGAAAAACTAGACGGCTTAAATTCAGCGATCTGTCTGAAATAATAATAAAATTGTAAATTTTAAGGACTATTTTTTGAACTTTCAGAATTCGAAATAAACCCACCTAGATATAAACCTATTTCTGCAGGCAATAATATAATCTCGTTGTGTCATTTCGAGTCTTTGTCGAAAAAAAAAAATAGTTCTAATTTTTGTGATTAAATTATTTGAGGCGATAATCAACAAACTTCAGTAGGTTAATGGATAAAATAAACTTTATGATTTGACACTAGATTTGACTTTTTTTCCTTGCTAATGAACATTTTATTTCATTAAAAATTGAAAAAACCTTTTTTTTTAATAATAAAGATAATTTTCGGTAAATATTATTCTTGGCCAATCATTTATATTAAAAAATTTGTAATCGAATACCATTTTATCTCTATTTTAATTTAGCGGTCTATTTGTCGGTATTGTTTTAAATATTTGTACCTAAAGATGACCTTATGTTATATTTTTTCTTAGTGCGGTAGTTTCAAACGATCATTATATAATCAATCAGTGTTTATTGCATAATTCTATTTGTTTTTACAAATTTATGGATAATATTATTTCTAAACTTACTGACATCGTTGATAACATTTTTTTGTTATAAACAAGCATAAAAATTAAAATCTAAGTCAATTTGAGTATAAATATAAAATATCCGCATCGAAAATTTATTACTTAATTCAAGTTAGTTCAGACAATTGTGACAATCAAGAAAAATTCAGAAACACTTCAAAATGAAGTTTCTAAGAGCCATTGTGTTTTGCTTTGTTCTAGTTGCTGTTTTGGTAAGTATTTAAGTAGGTTTATTGTTACAGTTATTTCTAAAAATTATTATAAACCATCCTTTGTGAATTAATCTTATTTAATTTCGACTTAAGAGTTATTATTTATTTCGAATTTATCATAAGGGTTATTATTTATTCCAACATAACTAAAGAGAACTGTTTTAGAGAATGCAAATCTTTGTCTTTTTCGTAAAGCCTTTGAAAGCTCCTAATTTATTTTACTTCGAAATAATATCAGGAGCGACAGAAACACATTTTAGTTACCAATACACGTTGACAATTTAAAGACCGGTTATGAGTTACTTGTTTTAAGGGTTTCGCTTCTAATACAAAAAGTTTCAATGTCAATATTTCAGTAATGATTGATAATTTTTTATATATTTTATACCATAATTTTGATCATGAATATTATGACATCCAATATGAAAATTGAACATAGTTGAACATTATTTTTGTAAACTTTTAATTTTTGTTTGTTTAGTAATAAAAGAACACGATTTTTTGAATTCCTCGATTTTTAGATTTTAGAGCTAAGTTGACTTATTATTTCACTTATCAATTGAAATCCTTTATTCGCAACTCAAACTATTTCCAAATTTCGACCTTATTCATGAAATCAGAGGTAGATTATGATTAAATCTATTTAATTCAATAAAATTTTTGTTGTTTTCTATTACTGATTAAAAAAACATGAAAGTTAAGACATTTTTCTTCTATGGAGTCATCTAGTTTAAAAATCATTAAATAAGTGGTGTGGTGATTCAATTTCTTACTTTACGATTTAAAACTTTTACATATAATATTTCTTATTAGGGATCTACGTGGGAAATTATTTTTTGTTGTAATATATATAAAAACAAAAATAATTTCCTCATTATATTGAATATTTTTAAAAAATACTTAACAGTAAATATTTTTGAAAGGGTAAGATTAGATTAATAAATAACAGAGAAAACAAAAATGTTAACCTTATAAAGCACATACATTTTGTTGAATAGTACTACTATAAACATTATTAAAAAAACTATTTCTTATTTAAAATTACTGCTGAAAAAGTGATAAGATATAAAAGGGCCCGGATTCTTACAAAACTTTTCTAAGGAAGTAAAGTAGATAAGTAAATTGGAGCTTTATGTCTTAAATTGATTAAAAATACCTACAGTAACGTTAATTTTATCCAGGAGTTCAACATAATCAGCTTAAATCACTAAACATTAATTCCCTAATCCATTAACAGGATGTAATTTTAAAACGGGTCTAAGTTAACTGTAGAAGGCCTAAATTGATTAGTGAAACGATAAGTGAAGCAAGTTTAGAACCTTACCAACATAAAAAGTTGTTTGTATTTATTTCAGAACCGTCAAAATTAAAAAAATGTTTTTTATTTTCGGAAGACAATTATTCCTATGGCCGGTACCAAAGCTTTATTTCTAAGTTTTTATACTTAATTTTCCTATATAAGCGTCGATTTATTGACATAGGTAATCTAAATTAGTTCTTAACTAATCTGGCTGTACAGACCTTGAAATTTCTCTTTAAAATTGACAATTTTTTCAAAATAATTATATTTTGGTGAGTAAATTGCGAAAAAGAAACAAAATTGCGCAAAAATATGTAGTTTTCGAGATAATCTTTCTTAAATTGTACCTCTCTTGCAGGTTAAGTTGTTTATGCTTTATTTGCCATTTTTTTCCTTAAAAGTTGTATTTATCGACTTTCTGTAAAAATCATGAAAAAAATTTCTTTCACTACGAGAACATTAAAAAATTTAATGAATAGCGTTGCTTATTATGCAGTTATTTTGTTTTAAGCCTAAGAAATTTGCACAATTGGCATTGCGCTTAAACTTTTTTCTTTATTGGCAGAACTGTTTTATCGCTATCTTATTAAATTTGTTTTTAATTGATTTTATGAACTATTTCCAAATAGTGAAGTTTAGAAACAATTGAATGTAAATGTAATAAAATGACTCTAAAAACACTTTTACAACAAACAAGAAAATCCTAAATATTTTATAGATGGCTACCATCTCGAATATATGATGTTAGATTTGCCTAAATAATTTTCTAATATTTTTAATGTATTCAGAGTGAAATAGAACAATTTGATGATTTTAGCAAAAAAGATTGGACAAACATAATATTAAAGGAAATAAATTGCTAATTATTGCATTGGAATATCTCAAAAACCAACTCCCTGATTCTTAACATGATCTAGTTTAAAAATGGCCTAAATTGACAACAAAAGGTTTAAATTGATAACTGCAATAATACAAGCCAGCCAAAATGGAATATTTTGTTTATTTTCGGGAGAAAAATATCACCCTCGGCGTTTACAAGGCTATATCTAGATTTTTTTCCATAACTTTTCAATATAACACATTCGTTTGTTTGCATATGTCTTACGGATTAGAACAAACGAATAAGCAAAAAGGTGACTAACTGATTGTGTCTAGTTGAAACTCTTAAACCTTTTCAGTGAATATAACTGTAAAAGTTTTCGCGAAATTTCGTTCTCATATTCCCATTCTACTCTTCAAAATGGTTAATTTTGACGTAGTGCAGTATTATTAAATAATCACCAAAATTACCAAATATACAAAGTTTTAAAATAAGTGAGAATATTCACATTATTCAAAAAAAAAAAAAACAAAAAAGTATATAGCTATGGTGTAATAGTAATTATCGATGAATTTCATCCATCATAACGCCGCACAATGGTCACAAAAGTAGTTTTTTGATTAAAAATCTTCTGCCTTCTTTTGGGTGAATCATTGCTTAAATTACTTGTGATTATCACAGTTCCTATGCATTACTGCGGCATTGTAAAAGATAGTCATGCATAAAATCCAGAAAATAGTTCCCTAAACAATACAATATTTATTAAAAAGGTATTAGGCTTTGGTACGTAGAGAAAAATCTGTTCTTATATTTAAATTTCATTTCTATGTATAGTTTTAGGACTTTAGACTAATACTTCAAAAATATTCGAACCTCTAACCTCAAAATCTATAAACGTGAATTTGAGGTTCTCTTAAGTCATTACTACAGAAAATATTTTCTTAAATGTTCTTACTCTGAGTAATTTCAAGCAGCTAAATACAAATCTCATTCGATAAGGTAACCCATTTTAAATCATAAGTTATATATATATATATATATATATATATATATATATATATATATATATATATATATATATATATATATATATATATCCTTAAATAAATGTTCTCAGAATCATAATCGTAAGCCTTCACTTATACGAAAATACTCCTTCAGAACGGTTAAACTCGCATACTCAAATTAACTCAGGTCCTTATTATTGGTTCTAGATATATTTCTACGAAAATTTGTTCTTCAAGTACTCGAACTCACTGAATATGAATTTTGCTTTGCAAGGTAACCAACTTTTGTTTGTAAGATATAAACACAACTTTATAGAAATGATTGCCGATGCAGATTTGAATCTCCTAATATATCAACAAGTTAAAAAGTTCACTCACCACATTCACAACATACTGGTACAAACATTTTTTGTTTCACTGCTTCAATACAGTCACTCAAAACCCATTAAATAAGCCAGCGAAGCCCAAAATGAGGTTAGTCCTGGATAGTTCAGGTTTCTTCTTTTTGTTAGCGTTGTCAGAAAAGAACGGTAACATTTAATTTCCAAAGCGGTACAAAATAGACACTCGATGTTTTAAGGAACATACGATTTCCATTGCGGTTACAGTTTTCCTTTAGGCATATTTGGTGCGTGTTACAACATCTCTGATAATATTTTCCAAAAATATTCTTAAAACATCACACGGGTTTCCTCGTAAATTAAACCATGTTTTGCGCCACCTTTTCCTAATCATTTCTCACTTTTACTTCTTCCAGTCATTTTGATACGAAGTTAACAGTTGTGAGCACGTACAAAATCAAGTCCGTGGGTAAACTCAAAGTTATTATAGATCAGTTCTAGGCTAAAAGTCCAACTTACTCATCTATTTTGCCTCCTTAGCATTTAGAACTTAACATTTCACGACACACATTTTAAGTAAAACTTTGGACTTTTTAGCAGTATTCATTCTTCTTGATGCGATTCTACTGCTTTTTGTTGAACTATTTACCAAAACTCAGTTTTTTATTAAATCCAATCGCAGTCTTATAGGAGCAAAATGTCTTAAGTAACAAGAACCGGAAAATGATAATCAGTTTTACCAATTTATAAAAATGACAAAATGGCACATTTTAAAATTGAAAAGATGTGAATATACACTAAATATAGAAATGTTCTTACTAGTTCCGTTAATCAAAAAAAAAATTATTAATTCTTTAATATCTGCCTATTTTACTTTCCTTAAAAAGGGCTGAGTATGAGTTAAATTAAATTGAAATGTAATGACAAAGAAAATGCTTTTTACAATCAACAAATAATATATCGAAATTAATTTCTATTTTCACCATTTTGTCAATATTAGTCAATTTTGTTGGACATTCAAAACTGTTCCTTCCTAAGCACAATTTACAATTTGAATATAACTATATTATACAGAGTACATTAGAAAACTGCTAAGCGTTTCCATTCAAATTTGTTTAATGAAACACATTACATATCTTTACATTTTTGGTTCAACAATAAAGTCAAAAGACTTTTTTTTATTAAATATGCCTTATCTTTAATTATTTTGAAATACTTACACTTTAATTTATGAGAAAAGATATGAAAACCACAAACCATAAAAAACTATTTTATAACAAGTTGAAAATATCTTCCAACAGCTGTCATGCGGTAGATCAATCGGTCTAAAAATTCCTTTTTTCAATTTTGTACTATTTGTGGAAAAATTCTTCATATTATTGGTCGAACTGTATACTTAAGTATATCTATCCAGTTGACTTTAGATTTATACACTAAATTTTTAACGTGGCCCTATAAAGAAATATTGAGCAGGTTAAAATCGGGCGATCTGAGTGGCCACTCTATTGCCCATTGTCTACCTATCCATCGCCTAGACAACATTGTATTTAAGTACATAATGTCAGACTTGGTAAATCAGAAAAAGAGTTACTAAAGCTGAAACAAAAACCTTTTTGAAGAAATATCATCAAACAGGGTTAATTTTCTTTGATACCTTGAAGATTTTCCTGTCCAGTCCCGTAGTTAAGTGTTGACCTGATCATTTAAAGAAAAAGTGGTTTTATCTGAAAAATAAATTTTTTGGAGAGATCTTACGATATTATCTGTTAGCTTCATCATTACTTCACAAGAGTATTCCTGGCTGTCAGGATCATCTTCCAATAATTCTTGAAGATACAGTTCTTAATAAGGATACCACTTTTCTTTTTCCAGAAATTTAGTAATGGTGATGGGCCATATTGGAGTTGATGACCTCTCAGTCAAATTCTATACTAAATAGGTCATTTCCGTAGTTAAATATTTTAAAAACTTAAATAGATAACGACTCTAAACTTACACGTCTCCATAATCAAACTATTTTTTCTCCACCTACGATATTTAAAATTTTGTGTAACTCCCATGCAGGAGAGCTAAGAAGGTGCCTAGTTATCCGCGACTCGCTTCGGGTAAAGAGATGGAACTTGGCTCTGAACGTCTGTGCACCTTCAGTATATTGGCCAATATATCAAAATAAGTTGACTCTCCTCCTATAGTCATTCTTCTTAGTCTCCGTTTAAAGACCTGTAAGCCTGTAAACCTAGCTGATTTCCATCTACCTCCATAACGACTCTCAAACTTTCATTTTCCTTGTAAAAACATCCACCATATTCATCACTACCTGAGCCAGTATTTTCCGGAAAAAAACTTAAATGGGAATGTAAAAAATTTATTTTCAACAACATATTTCATCCTATTAGAAGAGCCGGGAATATCATTATTTTCTCCACTGAACTTTTTGATTTTTTAGAAGAACCTTCCACACAGAAGTAACAGTCGTCTATGTTATCCTTCGGTTCACATCACTGCACTGTTAAACCTAAAGGCTTTTTTAGAGTGTCGTTGTAATAACCCGTAAAATTTTTATAACATTCTATATAACACACTCAATGCACTCAGAAATTTATCTTAATATTTAATTCCAATCTTAAGCTGAAAATAAGAATATTTTTCAACTAGTTAATATAAATCACTTTTCGAGATATTTATAAATTTTTTAGTGTTAAGTAAAGCTAATAACAAGAGCTAAAGCAAAATCTATCGGTTTTAAAACTGTTGCCAAAGGTGATCTCTTTGCTATATATCTGGGTGGTCTGCTAATGATTACTGATTTACATTTATGTAGGATCTCATGAAACTTATTTTATTAATTTTAAGAAGTTTTGTTGCATACTTGAAAAGCAGTTTTATTATACAGGACCAGCAATCTTGGTTTCGAAGTTCAATGTTACTAGAAAACATTCATTTGTCCCAGCTCAGAACCAAGTCATAGTACAACTAAAATAACCAGTAGTTTAACTAGGTCTTGCACCAGCTAAACTTAATTAGTGACCTCAAAAGATCTTACACCAATTCTATCTCGAAAACCATTCAATATTGTAAGGAAGTTCGACCTTGATTATATTGTGAATTTTTATTTTTGATCGCTTCACATTTCAAATTAAAAAAAAATCGTCTGGTTTTGTACCTTAAATTATTTTTTTATAGAGATTAAAGTAATTACTAAGTTACACTATACCGTGTCAAAATTAACCATTTCTTTTTAATCCGTTTATTTTTGGGCGTAGATTGTGAAATGACAACGAAATTTTGGGGAATCGTTTAGTTTTTAAGATATTCTTTCTTAAATTATAGCTATATTGGGGTTTTAATTGACGATGTTCCCTTTGCCATTTCCTTTTCCTAACTGTTATATTTGTCCGTTTTTTATTAGACTCTAAAAATCCTAGAAAATAACAGTAATTACGTGAACGTTATATTTAGATAAACCGGTCTGATACATTTATACATTTCTGCCCATTTTAAAGAGAAAAATCAGAATATGATGTTATATATTACATAGTTATGTTTAAAAAAAAATTTCAGGTGTGAACCTAGCATATTCTTCCGTGATTGTTACTTTACCAATTTTACTTCTTCAAACACCTTGAAAAATTACTATCCAAATTCATATTTTAAAATTAATTCATCTCTTTTTTTATACATTTAAGGCTACCAAGGAAGAATTTGGAAAAAAACTAAAAGCAGCTAGTGATAAATGTAATGCTGATCCTAAAACTGAACTCCACGGAGACGATGTCAAGAAATGGCGAAAAGATGGAGGAGCAGAACCAGCAAACTTAGGAAGTCACGCCCTTTGTATGTCTAAAGAACTTGGATGGCAAGGTGCTGATGGAAAAGTTGCGAAAGATCATATAAGAGAAGGATTATCTCGAGCACTTCCCGCTGATAAAGTTGATGAAGTTATGAACGAATGTTGTGTTGATCAAGAAAATGAAACTGAAACTGCCAAGCACTTGTTCAGACATCTAATGACTGAAGCCAGAAAGCATCATGATGATCATTAAAAAGTGTATAAATTGTTGTAACATTTAATATTATCAACAAGAAATAAATGTTTTAATGAGTAATAAACAGTTTTTCACATTTACATTGACTTATTTAAAAGTAACATAACCGTCGGTTATTTATATAGTTGTACAGAACGTTCCATTTTCGACACTTTTAGAGGGTACTGGAGCTCTTATCAAAGATATAGTGTTGCGGTTTTCACTTTTTAACGAAACGAAAGATTTCGGTGTCAATTTTATCATGGTTCTCTTAGCTTTTAATCTACAGGGTGATTTTGAAAATCTTCGTTTTTTAGGAGCATCTCATATTTTTGTTACGGGTTAATTTATCAAAAAAGTGAAAACAGACTTTTATAGAGCTTTTTACGTAAAGTTCTATGGCGTAATTCTTTTTTTTTCCTAAAAAGTTTAGTTTTTGAGATGATAACCAAACTTTTGATTTTTTATATAAGACACACTGTATATTATTATAAATATTTATTAAGTATAATTTAGGAATTATAAAAATATATAATGTGTTTATTTTATTTTGAAAAACAAAGTCAGAATTCGATATTTTCAATAATTTACTTTATTTGTAACAGTAGGGCATGATATCACACGTAAAAATCAATTGTAACGCTGGATCACGGTTAGCTGAGCACCAGTCGAGTATAAATACCGGACTGTTGCTCTTCGACAGTCATTCAGTGTTCCAATCTTGCGGAGTAAAAAAAAATCCCTAGAGATGTTTCGTGCAACCGTAGGCTAAACGTCGGATAATAAATCCAATTTGACACGGTCTAAACTCAAGAACCATGATTTTCACCTTCATCAAAGCTGTGAAAGCTTTCGTTCTTTATTAAATGATGGTAGTTTTATTTTTATTTAATTTAAATTTATTTTTATCTGACCAACGCAGTATATTTAAATAAATATTTTCAGAAGTTGCTTTAAGTAAGGCAACTTTATATTCTACCAACAAAATATTAGTATCATCAGCATATGACATGACCGGCAAAAGTAGTATTCGATGTATTTTCGATATAATTAATGAGATCGTTGGCAAATATTAACAATAAAGAAGTCCCAAAAAAGTCATACGGAACCCGTTTTTAAATAATTCTTAATTTATTTTATTACTTTTTAACAATTACAGACTGTTATCTGCTTTGTAAATATGATCTGATATAATTGTACGAGTTTCCCCTCACACAATAACGAAAAAATATAGCAAGTAAAAGTTTATGGTCTATAACGTCAAATGCTCAAGAAAAATCAATAAACATTTCCAACACTGATTCTTTCTTACCAAGAGACTCAACAATTATGCGTTAAAAATTACATAGTATCTTCGATCATGCCCTATAGATTTAAACAATAGATTTGTTTGAAGGCTATTTATGATCGGTGGGGAAGAGGCTTTTTTGATGTTTGACTGACATAAACATGTTAATGTATTTCTTTTAGTTTAATTGCTTATCGTGACTCTTTTTAGTGTTTTTAAATGTTAGCAATTACTATAAATGCGAAGTTTGCAATTAATATTAACATAAAGAAGATTTAAAAACTTATTTTTATTGGTAAATATTGTTAGATGCTGTTTACTTATTGAAAAAAACAATAATAATAATTTAGGCAACCCTAAATTCATTTGTAGGATTGACGTACCGATTATCATATGATACTCTTTTAAATAATGCAATTAGAAAAGGATAGCATAAAATCGGTATGTGTGTACCAAGAGATGAAGTATCTACTGTTGATCAACACTTTTTCAAATATAAATAAAAATATTATTCCGTTATTCAGCGTTCAAACAACCGGGCCCTAGTTCTGACGTTATGCTAATTCTATAGAGGTATATTCGAATCATAGTATAGTCTACGTGTTTTTCTTTAACGTAAATCCATGTTGTGATGGGGATAATAATTTATACTTAGGAAAGAAAGAGATAAGTTTCTCTTTAGTTCAAATGTTTCGGAAGTGCTCATTAAGAGACTTATTCCACGATAATTATCAAAAGTGTTAGTTACAAAAAGTTCGGAAAAACTCATTTTCTATCGAAAAATTTATCAAATGGACTAATATATCAGCTATATAAAATTTATATTTCTTTAATATATTATTAGATTTATTATCTTCACTAAAAGACTTTGAATTCTTAAGTTTATCCACCGTATTTAAAAAATCTCTTCTAGACAAGAAAAAGGATTTATTAAAAAACTGTTACACTCTTCTCAAGATAATCAAAATCCAAAGGCACACTGTAATTGATTAATACAAATTAGTTATTAAATCTAGTCGCTAATTCATCAATGGACAATGCATTACCTTCGAAACAATTTTCTTGTTATCCCTTACATTAGTCTTTTGAATACTTTTTATACATTACCGCATTGCCTAAGACTTATTGTTAACACTTAATATTTATAATCATTCTTTTCACGTACAATTTTAACTTTTCTTTGTATTTAACATTAAGTTGTTTACTAGTACTAAGATACTTTCTATTAAATTTGGCTAACTCTGTAAACATGGTTACTCTTTCTTTCAACCTTGCAAGCTCACAGTATTCAATTTAAGTTTCGTTAATTTATGCCTTGAGAAATAATATTTTTTCAGAAGAAAAGACAAATCAAAATAATAAAAAATAATACAAAATATCAAAATCCTCAAGTAGTGAACATAACCCGATTCTCTCAATCCCCCCACTCCTCGACCTTGACCTTGACCTTGCTTCACCCCTCTTTGGCCCCGCCCACATGTCCTTGTCATTGACCTTGAAAGTGCACGTGTGCTTTGGCCTTGGCCTTGTGTTCAAGGTTGTGTGTGTGACCTTGACCTTGACCTTGGTCGAGACGACCTTGACTTTGTTGAAGGTCATCTTGGGTGTGTGTGACCTTGAAGTAGTTATTTGTGCATTGTAATAGTGTGGGATGATCTTGAAATGATTTTGACCTTGCAAATTGTTCTATAAATTGTGTGAGTCTACTTGCATTCATTCAGTGTGAAATGTCAGATACGGAACTATCTAAAGAAAAAATTATAGAGCAAGTCGGCAGAGTAATTTGTTTATATCAGAGTAATTTAAAAAGTTTATGTGATTTTGAAGAGAAGGATCTAGCATTTTTTCCTCTCGAATATTTAAAAACTTGCGTTGATACGCTGAGTTTACGGCAAATTTGGGATAAGCTGCCAGCGTCATATCGGTGTAACAAGGAACTACAGTTAAGCTTACCCTGTTACATTCACTATGAACAAATATATCGTCATTATATAGATGGGCCACCACCAGCAATAAAAAAGTGTCGTGAATGTAAAAATGAGTGAATAATATGAATAGTGCTTTGCAAGAGACAGTAAAAAAATTGGGCGATGAGTTCACTGAAACGGCTAATAATTATTTCAATGATGCAATGAAAAGTCGAGCAGAATGGGCGTCGCGCTATTGTGATTTGGCTTATGAATATGAAAAGGCTGCGAATGCATGTCGTAAATATTGCAGCAAAACAATAAATTTACAAGACTTTGTTCGTGAGATAAAAAAGTTGGGGTTTAGTGACTGTTTGGAAAAACTGATTAGGTTCATTGCAGATCCGGTTGTGTTAGATGAAATTAGAGTGTAGGACTTAAGTTTAACGTAGTAGTAGTTAATATGGAAAGTTTAGTGCGAGAAATGTACGAGGAATTTCTAATTTCTGCAGCCTGTTCGGAATTTTACGCATATGAAATGCAAGATTCGGAGGCTCAGGACTTTAGTGTATTTTTTAAGTATATGGACCATGCCGAAGTGTGTCTTTTAGCTAGTATAGTTTGTAAGAATTTTCTTAGAAATAAAAACAAACACTTATTATTGAACAAATTAAGGAAATTAGGTTTAGGTGATAATGTTACACGCATAGAAGAATGGCAGAAAAAAATCAATGAATAAAGTACATAAAATGTAGTTATTTGTTTCATTATATTTTGTCCTTGAAGTTATCCTTATACCAATTTAAATGTGTGACGTCATTTGACCTTGAATACTCCTCCCACTATTTCTATCGTTAAGCTACCCCCACCATTGTTACAATTCGACCTTGAAACCTCGCTATAAAGGTTCGTGGGAGAAGAAGTGACTTCAAACAGTCGCAGATATCAGTGGCATAAACATCAAATATTGTGTTCGTGTAGTGTTCTGAAAGTGCTTTTATATTCACGGTAATTTTTGGATTTATATACCATTTTTTTCAATAATGAGTATTGCAAAAGAAACTCTAGATGAAATTAATGAAATGTTTAGCAAAGATTTCGAGGTTTTAGAGAAAAAAAAGGTTACCGAAATGATTGTAGGCAAAGTGTATAAAATTGTAAAGATGGTTTCAATGACTACACGATTTGGTAAAACTCTTTTAGTGGCTTTACACGATGACGGTGATAATAGCACATTTGAGACTTTTTTACCAAAACGTGTGGCCGAAACACTACCTGACGATATTGTAGATATTATGAGTAAAACTAAAGATAAATACACTCTAACTTATTTGGGACAGGGCACTAGAGTTTTTGGAAACAATACTCGAACATTATTACGTTTTGGCTCATTGGAGTAAATTGTATGTAAATTGTTTGAAAAAAAGGATGTAATTAAATTTAAAATATAGTTGCACATGTCAGAATACTTACGCGTGTTCATTATTTCTGTTAAAGATGTCTGCTGATGCGACGACGACGACGACGACCGCCAACGAATGTGTAGATAGATACATATTTTGGTTGGGGAGAGAATTAAGAAATAGGGCTCACGATATGTTAGATAGCGTAAATGATTGGTCGCATATTGATGTAACCAAAGATCAATATAAGAACGAGATCAGGGATACAATCAATTTTATGGCTGGGGCACACTTGTGCGACAAATTTTTATATGGTTCCATAGACATGGATACATTTTGTGCTGAAATGGTTGAAGAAGAATTAAAAGAATACCTCGTCAATATTCCACATTTACCAGGTGAGCTTGCTGCAAAATATGAATTGGTTTCTGCAACAGCAACAGCCCAAGACGTTGACGATCGAAATAGTGTCGGATGGGATAGAATTTTGAGCAACGAAAACGAAGACATGGAAAACTAATTTTTTATAATTTTTGTATTTGTGCAATTAAATAACTGTAAATAAATATCTATTACAATCACAGTTTTATTTTATTTCTTTTATAAACATACCAACCCAGTAGATCATAGTCAGTGTTTCTTTTTCTCAGCTGAAATATTTAATATAAGTAGGGCAAATAAAAATAAAATAGTTTAGTAAAGATTGAAAATGAGTCGAGGAAACAACACAATTGATAAATTTGGTCGTCAGAAATATAATGAAAAATATCATATATTATCTGGGCCACAAGGGATTGGTTTTAAACTTACAGCGGATGGGCAGTATGATATGGGTGGAAAAATCATAACCAACTTAGGCGAACCTAAAGATGATGACGATGCTGTGACAAAACACTTTGTTAATAGAAAGTTTTACAATTTTGCAGTTGTAATATGTGACATATTTAACAAGGATGTCCTCCCCATGATATACAAAAATAATAGTGAGCTTAAAACAAAAATTGAAGTTATGCAGAAAATACTCTATCATCAGCCTTTAAATGACTCATTAAGCGCACTGTCGTACGACTCGACTTCAAAAAAAATCTAAAAAAAGCAGGTTAAAGAATAGGAGAACGCACTCCGAGTGGCATAGCCTTGAAGATAACGTCGTAGTCGTCGGTGAATTGGACCTTCCCTCCAAGAATATTGAAATGTTATTTATGTGTATGATGTTTTATTGTCATTGTTTTTAATAATGAAGATTGAAATAAAAAACTTTATTTTACAATATATTGTTTATTTATTTTACATTTTAAATAAAAAATATAGTCATACAATATGTTATTTAAACAATATTAGCTTTATCTATCCAAGAGTTGAAGTGGTTGGGAAATCCTAGCCATTTGACAAATAATTGTTCGATGTGATTTTTCTTGCGTTGTCTAAGGACCTTTTCTACTAGATAAACGTCAGGACTGCTTGTTTTTTGTAGTTCTGATTCGTAAAAACACCCTCTTATAGGCTGACCTTCTAACGATTCCAACAAGTAAGTAGGTGGATTTGTAACGTTAACTTTTACAACTTTAAACAATTCGGTTGACCAAGAGGGCGTATATCCTTTCTCGAATAAGCTTTTGTACTTGCTAATACGCACAATGTCACCCATGGAAAACTTAAATTTTTTAGGTACAATTTTTAAATAATCATATGCTTTAATATGTGTTTTTTCTTGCACGTCTGCAGGCTTCATTCCAATGGTGCGATGTTTCGAATGGTTATAGGTTTTTGTTACTGCCGATAATATATGTATCCATTTGTAAGATCCTCTTGTCGAGAATTGTTTATATAAATTATTTTTTAAAGTCCTTATGACTCGCTCAACAATTGCAGCTTTCTTTGTGCTGTAAGTGGAATAATGATTTATATTATATTTTTTCATCAGGGCTTGAAAGTTTGTATTATAGAACTCCTTTCCTTGATCACTTTGCAGATTTGTTGGTGTATATGATGCCTCTTCAATGATGCTTTTCATCGCATTAGTAACTTCTATACCAGTCTTGTTTTTTATGGCTTTGGTATAGACAAATTTCGAGTAACAATTTATACAGACCAAAATATAACGATAACCATCGTTTTCATCAGCATACTGTTGCATTTCAGCCAAATCAATTTGCCACAAATCTCTGTATCCTTTTATTATCGTGCGCCGTCTTACAAAATTTTTTCTAGCCGTTCTATGTAGTTCATTAACAATCTTGATTTTTTCTAGACTGGGCTCCATATTATTAGTAATACTAAAGGTTTCAGATCGAAGGAAGAACTGAATAATATCATTAAATATTGAGCTTAATATATTATATCTTCTTCTCGTAATTCCTCTATGATTGACATAATTTCATTTTCGTGTCCAGTGTGACCGGCCATTTTGGAACTCCATAACAAACGTAAACGATCCACCAACTCTTTAGCTTTGTTCCAGTAGACATATTGAAATTTTTTCGAAGATAATTTCTTTTTTGTGGGTAACTGTAGTTTTTCCGAGAGATTTTTTCTTGTAATAGTACCACCTAATTTTGTGCCCATTATCAGAGGTTTAATAATTCGCAAATATTTGTTCCATCTGGTCTCCCGTAAACCATCACTTTTTTTAAAATTGTTGTAGACAGCATTCGTTGATTCCAAAATTTCCTTGTACGTTGAAAGTACATTATCACTTAATTGTTGTTGTTCCTTGCCTACACTTGGGGGTGTTTTAAGAAATAACAAATCATAAAGTGCCGGTGATCCACCATATTCTGCAATATTTTTCCCTTTTTTGTATAAGACAATATTTCCATTTCGAAAACGCACCTCTAAATTACCAATAAAATTTTTGTTATGATCTGTTTTTGAACCAAAACGTACACCATATACAGTATCGTATAGAGATGGTTTCGAACTTAATCCTTTCAGGTGTGCGTTTAAAGTATCGGAAGTTGTGGTGTCAGCGGATGCGAGAGATGTATTAGTTGATGTCGAGGGTGTATCAAACACCGATTGGCTAATATCTTCTTTTGAAATGCGATGCTGCTGCTGCTGCTGCTGAATAGGTGTGGAGGTTTGAAAGGAATGTGTAGGTTGGGGAAAACCTGATATTTGAGTCGACTGCACTGATGTACTGAGACTATGTGGCTTTGTAGCTGGATAATGTTGTTGCTGTTGTTGTTGCTGCTGCTGCTGCTGCTGACGTTGCTTAACCACATCAGATATAGTTGTCAACGGCTTAGAAATGGGTTCGTAAAACTTTTCCAATTCCACAACATTAAATTCTTTAGCCGCTTTAATTTGTTTAAATTTTTTTCTGACGGCATTGGTAGCTTCCACTAGTTTACGTTTTAAGTCGATCGCGTTATTCATGATGTTAACAAAGGACGTTTCAACAATCAAATGAGCGTTTTCTCTTATTATTACAGTAATATATAGCTATCAAATCCTTTGCGGTATCTTCCCGATTTCACATCACTGTCTTTATCAATTACTAAAAATCCATACTTATTATCCCAACATTTTGAGCACATTTCTTGAAATTGAGTAAAAGTTAGATCCGGTGAAACGTGGTCGGAAAATATGTGTTTCATATTCAACTCATCTTGTTTAAACATAATAATAAAATTGGCGTTGTCTCGCACAAGCTGTTTAGGCACTCGCGAATATGTTTGCGCTAGGTAAAAGGAGTCGATATTTTTATGACGTCCCATGCTAAAGTACGATCTTATAACATCTTGTTTTTCACATATAACATCATCAAAGATAAATATAGAGTTTGGTTTTGCATCGGACGGTTCCACAATATTACTGGAATCACTAAAGGCATAGTAGCCTAAACCTTTGATGGGCGCTAAAATTTTCCTTAAATACTCATATTTCGGTTGATACAGAGATTTCGAGTAAATATAGACATTTTCGAAACGTAGCCCAAGGGGGTGTGTAAGCAGCGAAATCATGACATTAGTTTTTCCACAATTGGATGGACCAATTAACAGGCCGCGAATAGAGGAAGGAAGTAAAGGACCGTGTCTCTTCATTATCTTCTTTTCAAATCCAAGTCCGACTTTTTCATCGAGATTGTCAATAGGAAGTTTTTGTTTAAGATCGATAACGCGCATCTTAGGAAAATTTGATATTTTATAGGCAATTTTTCACAAAAACTGTCATTCAGATGCCGAGCGTCAAACGAAGTGGACGGTCTCACGTTTCCAACAAAACTGGATACGGTATTGTGAATTCGTTAATAAATAAATTACCATTCGAGGTACACATTCCTGGTTATCAATATTGCGGACCCGGAACAAAAGTAATAAAACGTGTAACAAGAGGTGATCCAGGCATTAATCCTTTGGATGCCGCATGCAAAAAACACGATTTAGCCTATTTACATAATAAAGACAACATAAGTGCGAGACATCGAGCGGATTACGAGCTCGAACAAAGTGCTTGGAATAGAGTAAAATCGAAAGATTCCAGTTTAGGTGAAAAAACAGCAGCTTGGTTAGTTACAAACATTATGAAAGGAAAACAACGTTTTGGTATGGGTGTACCATCATCATCATTATCAACAAAAAAAACATCTAGTAAAGGCACGCGTCATACAAAAAGGAAAGGTGTTAATAAAAATCGACATGTTCGGAAAGCCAGTTTCGGAACAGCTATTCGACAAGCAGTTCGAAGGGAATTATTAAAAGCCGGAAGTAAAAATGTGTTGGAAAAAAATGTCATGAATGCATCTAAAATAGCTCTGTCGGCAGCACGTAGATCGGTAAAAGCGGCAGGTGGCAAAAGGAAGGTTCGTACACCGAGAATAATACCGATTCCTAAAACTGGTGGAATATTACCATTAATACCAATTTTTGCCGGGTTATCAGCTTTGGGTTCATTAGCCGGTGGGGCAGCGGGAATTGTGCGCGCCATAAAAGCAGTAAAAAAAAGCAGCGAAGATAAAACCGGTGCCGGCCTGTATTTAAAATCGAAAGGAAATGGTTTGTTTCTAAAGCCATATCGTAAAGGTATGGGATTATTTTTAAATCGTAGATCAAAAAACTAATTGAATCCCTACCTCGAAGACCACTATCTAACATCGATATAGAAAAATATGCCAAAAAGAAAAGAATAGGACACTTTCGAGGCGTTTATATGAGGGATTTATTACCTAGACAAGGTCCTCGACGTTACGAAGCAGCAATAGTGAATTTGGATAGTACGCGTGGTGCAGGGACTCATTGGGTAGCTTATAGAAAAAATAATTCTAAAGTAACATATTATGACAGCTTCGGCGATTTACCCCCACCGATCGAATTGGTACGATATCTACAAACGGGATCGGAACCATCAAAAATTATTTACTATACATACGATCGTCAGCAGGATTTTGGAACAGTCTGGTGTGGACATTTGTGCTTAAAGTTTCTTGTCGAATCATCAGCGTAAAAGATGTCATCATCATCATCGTCACCATTAACACCGCAAATGGATCGCAATAACTATACTAAAATGTTGCAATCACTAAAAGCATTTCATCTAGCCGGTGGATTAAGGAAAATGACCGTGAAACAGTTAGAAAACATGCCCAAGGAAGTAATGATTGCATTAGCCCCAAATGAAATTCCATTCGTTTGGGAAAAGTTGCCGGAGCATCTTAAAAGCGATATCGATATATTAAAATATCAGTGCGGTTGCAAACATTATTTCAGCAGCAGCAGCAGCAATTTAAACGAGGTTATGACTGATGAGGATCTTACGGCTAGAAAAATATTTTGTTGTTATTGCAAAATCAGCGATGTGCGCATAAAAGCAGAAAATAGCATAAAAACATCACTATCTAATGCAGTGAGAAAAGGTGTGACGATGAATCTTTTTAAATGTTGCCGCTAAGAATAAAACCGAGATGTGTGATGTTTTAATGGTTAGTCATGTCTTATACGTTCACACTAACAGGACACTCGAGCGTCTTAAGCGCCGATTTTTATCCACCAGTCGAATTAAATAGAGAAAACAAATATGGTCTGGCATTGCTGGGATTTTACACATACAATTCAATTTTTAATGTGGACGAAAGCAACAATAAGTTTGCCTACATGAAGGAGGGTTACACCACCGAGCCGATACAATTGCAGATTCCACCTGGGGCCTATGAAATAGATGAGATAGGTAAAGCTATGTTGGAGGCTTTGAGGATTTCAACTGAAGAAAAGAACGATGGAATCTTTTACTTGGTTGCTAATAATAATACGCTGAAATGTGAACTGAAATCCCAATATACTATAGATTTCCGGGGAGAGGCGAGTATCGGTAAAATGCTAGGATTTAATCATACAGTGTTAAAAAGAGACAAAAAGCACGAATCAACCGAGATGGTGGAAATAATGAAAGTACGCATCATACGCGTAGATTGTAATATAATTTCCGGAGCATATATGAATTCGGTGGAAGGTCATACCTTGTTCGAATTCGATATCGACGTGGAGCCCGGTTACAAAATCAGTAAAGAACCACAAAATAATATTTATATGCCGTTAATGCCGGCAGGACGTCAGTTTATCGACAACATTACTCTTCGCATCTTGGACGATAGCGGTGATCTAATCAATTTTCAAGGCGAGAAAATAATCGTAAAATTGGAACTGAAGAAACTTTCATAGAAATGGGTTTTTGCTTCAATCGTCAATTGTGTGTGCTGTCGACTAAGATGGGGGAACCGCCGAAACATAATAAAAGTAAAAGAAGAGTTAACGTCAAGGTTAGTCGTCGTCCAGACGTTAGATCACAAACATCTCAACAGTTATCTGCCGAAGACTATAAATTTTTAAAATCAATCGGTCTTAAAGTGCGAAAATGATTTCCACCACCAGCGATAAAATAGAGGTTTTCTCCGAGCCCATCTTGGACAATTCCATTATTAGTCTAGAAGAGCATACGTATAAACCATACGGATCTCCATCATTCAACAATTCGGATGAAGTCCGTATCCCCATTAATTTTCAAGATATTATACTGGATATCGCCGAAAGTTACATATATATCGAAGGAAAATTTAAACCCATAGACGCAACGAAAAGATGTTTTTTATCAAATAATGCCCTCGCATTTTTGTTCGATGAAATTCGCTACGAGATGGGAGGTGAACAGGTCGCCGTGGTTCGTAAACCTGGAGTTACGACGACATTAAAAACCATGGTTTCATTCGGAAGTTTGCAACAAAGATCTCTCATGACGTGCGGATGGGGTCTCGACGAAGCAAACCAAGATATCGTAGACACGGCAAGTAACGTATTCTCCGGGAAATTACCCTTAAAATATCTTATGGGATTCGCCGAAGATTACGCAAAAGGTGTTTTCAACGTAAAACAAGAGCTTATTATGATTATAGCTCGCACTTTTACCAATTGTTACGTCGGCGAAGTAGAGGCAGAAATTAGTATCGACAAAATCGAATGGAAAATTCGTCACATCATTCCAGACGACAAGCAAAAATTGAAAATACTGTCTCGCATTAATAAAGGAGGAAACAATGCCAGTATTCAAATGGCATATCGTAAATGGGATCTGTACGAATTACCAGCTTTAAGGCAAACATCTTCCGACGTGTGGGCCTTGAGAACGAGTACAAGTCTGGAAAGACCGCGCTATATAATCGTCGGGTTTCAAGACAGCAATAATTGCGACAAGAAAGAAAAAAACGCAACCCAGTTTACCCACGCCGACGTATGCGACATTAGACTGTATCTGAATTCAACCGTTTATCCATACGAAAGATGGAATTTAGATTTCGCCAAGAAACTGTACGCAGCAGCCTATTACAATTACGAAAACTTCCAAAGCAGCTACTACGGACGCGAATTAAACGATCCGATGATAACGTTCGCGGAATATATGAAAAACCCCGTTTTTATTATCAATTGCAGTCATCAACCAGAGGCGATTAACTCATCGACAGTGGATGTAAAATTGGAGTTCCAAACGAGAAAGAATAAATTCCCCAAAGACACTAAAGTGTACGCATTAGTTATTCACGACTCATTTTTTAGTTATAATGTATTAAACGGTTCGGTGACCAATAAATCTATATTTTAATGTATCTATTATATGTAACACAAAATAATGTTCTTGAATCAATAAATTTGTAATGAGTGAAGTAGTAGTTTTATATTTATTTGAAACCCAACCAAAAAAAAAAGCTGGCGGAAAAGCCCGCTCTTTAAGAAAAGAGTACGGGAATTTAGAAAATGGTGGTTTATTAAGTGGAAAAAAGAGCTTAAATAACACAAGAAAAAATTTTTAAGGCAAAATATGAAAACAACGATTTAGAAAATTTGTAGGAAAGTAACGGTTAGGAATAGGGAAAAAAGTTATAAGAAAAAATTATAGAGGAAATCGAGTACTATAAGCAAGCATTTTTCTCGATAGTAAAAACGTAAAAAAAATTTTTTTCAAAAAAAAATTGAAAAATGGTGAATGCGCGCCAAAGTTGAAGTTTTGGAGCAAAATGATATTAGGAAATTAGAAAGAGAATTTTTTTCTACATATGGTAGTACTTTTCAAAATTCGGAAAGATGAAATTTTAAGAAAAGGGTTATAGTAAGTTAGTAATTTGGATTTTTTAAAGCGCTGTAGCTCGGGAACCGTTCAAGATAGAAAAAAAATAAAAGCACTTTGATAGCCCAAAATTTTGAGGAGAATGCGATGGTGTAAAAAAATTATAATTTTTTTTTTTTTGAAAATGCTGAATACGCGCTAAAGTTGAAGATTTAGAGAAAAACGGTATTGGGAAATTAAAGAGAGAACTTTTTTCTACATATTGTAGTATTTTTGAAAATTCGAAAAAATGAAATTTGAAAAAAAGGGTTATAGAAAGTTAGTAATTTGAATTCTTTAAAGCGCTGTAGCTCGGGAACCGTTCAAGATAGAGAAAAAATAAAAGCACTTTAATTACCTAGAATTTTGAGTAGAATACAATGGTGAAAAAAAAATTTGGAAAATCTTAAAAATGACAAAAAATTTAGACGAAAAAATTGAAATTCTCGAGTTATGAGGCTAGGGCCGCCGAACGGGAGTATGTGGAAGTTGTAGGGGGAGGTTTTTTTTTTTTTTTTTTCTAAGTCCACCACCGCCTCCCCCACCCTCCCACCCGCGGAGGGAAAAAAAATCGATTTTTGATGGTTTCAGAGCGATTGCGCGGCTCCTTCACCATTTTCTCGCAATTTTTGAGGTATCGATTTTTTTATTTGCGGTGACAGAAGTTCGGAAATTTTTTTTTTGGATTCTAGAGAAAATTTCCCACAATATATGTATTTTTCCAATTTTTTATCGTCAACCGTTACGATGCCAGAGCCCATCCAAAATGCGATGAAAAAAATTTTTTTATATTAGCGAATCGGGAAAAATAGTGTGATATACTTCAACTCTTCCTTATTACGATTCCGTCAAAACATTTTCAAAATTTTCCTTACCTTGCCTGAAAATAATTAAAATATATGCATAATTTGCATTTTTTGTAAATATGTAGCAAAGTAATGGTTAGAAATATCAAAAAAATTTATTTGAAAAAAATGTAGAGAAAGTCTAGTACTATATGCTAGAAAAGTGGAGGGGGGTAGTTTGTGTCCATACCAGAGATACGGTGAGTTATAAAATCATATTATTCTCAAACTTATATAATGCATATATGCACTCCACCTTACCCCCTCCAACTTTTTGAATGTATATAGAGGCCGGTATTAGAATTATTTCATCATTACACATTCGATCGGCAAGATGGAAGATATACCAAAAAGGATCATTGGCATTGTCAGGCCATTCGTGCCCGGCAAGATATGCAAGTGTGAGGAGTGCGGGGGTACCGCACCAGGAGCGGCACCTTCGGCACCGCCTGCAACGCCGACACCACCAGCGACGACGACGGTGCCGCCAATGAGAAGACCAAGGGCTGCACCTAGGTCGGTGTTAATATCGTTGGGTATTACTCCACGGTAGGCACCCCACCCTCCCCCCAGGCCCTTTTAGGGCCACAAAAACGGTCCTTTTCAGGACCACATTATATTTTGATCGTAGTTTAGTAATCGTCACTTATGGGGCGAGATATTCGTTTAACGACGATTTGTCTCGTAGCTTAAGTGCCAAGTTATATGCTTGAGAACCTATGAAAATGTTAACAGTTCAAACAAGGTTTCTATTATTTTTTTTTTTGTAATGTATTCTTCACAAAATATTAAGAATAAGTCTTATTGTCTAAACAAATCTAATTCCTTATTTAAAGTTTTTGAAAAAAATCAATAATTCTATAAGCTCTCACCAATACATAACATTTAGAATCCGTTGGTGGGGTGGGGGTAGTTCTATATATATGAGACTGGGCCAGTTACACAGTCATATATTCATCAACCCTCATACGATGAACATGGAGGAAGAAAGACCCGCCAGCCGAGGCTCATCCATCTTTAGTGATGACACCGTAGCCGACAACGTTGGAGACCTGCAAGTCTTCGACGACGACGACGAGGTGGATTTTGAAATTGACGTCCTACGTTGGGACGACTTGGATGAGCCGATTCCGCTAGTATATGACCATGATCCGGGTCTAGTGGAATTAGACGACGCGGGTGATTGGGTCTTACAAAGACTCGAAACTCCGTCGCCGCAGCCAGAGCCGGACTCGACGGAAGATGCGGTGCTGGAAATTCCAGCATCACCAACACCCGACGACCCACAAGGCCCCTGCGATTCGTCAAGCTGGTGGTCGACCAGCGAGGATGGGGCACCATAAGCCCCACACTCTCCCTGGCCCTTTTTAAGGGCACACAACAACGGTCCTTTTCAGGACCACAAAATACTTTGATCGTAGTTTTAGTACATATTAGTACTTTGTTACTAATATTGTATGTATAGAATATACAATATTAGATACAAAGTATTAAAACTTTAAGTGCTGGTGGAACCCAGCTAAATCGTTCGTTCGTATTTGAGACCACAAACAACTTTTGGTCTCAATACGTAATATGACATTTGTTTTCACCCCCCACCATTAATTTGTCTCTATATATACGACCATCAATACTTATTACAATCATTTTAGTTCAACATGTCAGGGACTCAACAACAACAACAACAACAACAACAACAACCCATCCAATGCCCTGTGGTAGATTCTACCACAGAGAATTGTTTGGAGTGGGAGCCGAACGATCCTAGATGGGATGAACTTTGGCGGTTCATCATCGAATACACAGAGGACAGCACCGCCACCCCCGCTGATGATGATGACGGGCCGTGCGACTCCACAACTCAATAAAAGAGTCGCATGTTTTAAAACCAAACGGTCCTTTTCAGGACCACAAAATAATTTGATCGTAGTTTTAGTTGGTTATAATACTTTGTAACCAATATTTTATGTTTTTTTCATAAAAACATACAATATTGAGATACAAAGTATTAGAAGTTCTGGCGACAGAACCTTAACTTCATAAACCGAACCATGTTTTAGCATACTTGTAAATATTATCAGAAAATATTTACAACTATTGCTATTGCGTAGTTTTAGTGGATTATTCAATTTTTTTTTTTTTTTTTTATTACCTAATATTATGTGGGACAGGGCCTATATGAAATAACACACAAAAATAAATTTTCAAGTCATTTTTATTCTCATTATAAAATATAAAAAATTTGATCAAACACTTTTTTATTAACTACAATATATATATATATATATATATATTTACAAACTTAATACTATAAATTAAAAGCTAATATCTACAACTACCTAACACCTACTACATAATTTATTAAAGTCCTCTAATTGTCTTTTTAACCGCGCAGATTTCACCTTTTTTATCTCTAATTGTTTTTCAAGTTCTATAATGTCACTGGCACACTCGTTCACTTCATTCACTAACCGTTTTTTCATGGCATAAATGTCAGTCAATTTGGTCTTCTGAGAGTTGGTGAAGTCTTCGACCCACTCCGGTTGTGATGGCTCGGAAGAAGACGCGGTTTTATTTGGTGAAGACGATGACGACGACGACGACGACGAAGCAGCGGAAACTTCATCGCCTTCAAAACACCGCTTAAACCGCTTCTTCATGGGTTTCCGGCACCCCAATATCGGCGACAGTGGTGCTGGCGCTGGGGAAGACTTCACCTCCGACACTATTACATTCTCGACGCTGGCCGGTGTTGGTGGCGTTGGTGGTGTTGGTCCATCGGGGCCTTCTATGACTTCCACTTCTACTGACAGTGGCTCTTGCGGTGCTGTTTTTAGGAAGTCGGGTAATGGAACAGGGGTGGAGGGACGCTTAAAGTTAAACTTTTTCTTCTTCCCTTGTCCCACACCTTTAATCGCCGAATAAAATGTTTTTTTATCGGCGATTTCCGACTTCCGCATAGTCAAGAGCTTTTGCAGTTTCGACGCTTTCGGAGAAGATTCCCTAGGCCGCGATGCTTTTCGCACAACCACATCACTAATCACATTAATTTTTGGCTCTTTCTCCTCCGTCCAGCATTCCAGGAATTGCGCTGCCGACTGAACCAACTCCTCGTCGCGACCATCGTTGAGGGCTCGGTCTTCGGCATCTTCATGCTCCACGCCATTCCAGTTCTCGAACACCCCCGGACTTAGCACCTCTAAACCACTCATGTTATCCAGCATGCCTTGCTGTGAACCGCAGCTCACGTCAAGAGCATCTAAAAGAGACCGTACACTAGACATTTTCGATATTCCAACTCACACAATTAACTTTTTCTTAGCACTGTACTGTTTGCTGTTCTGACGAACTGTGAAGAGCTCGAGCCAGCAAGTCTGCTTTTATGCCCATTTCCCCCACTACACCGCCTTTATTCCTTTTGTTCGATGCATTAAGTATAATATTTAAACTTGTCAGATGCAAGGCCAAGGCCAAGGCCGACGTAACCGGCAATACCAGGGTCGTTTTCAGGGCTGTAATTTTCATGGATTTTTTTTTTGTCCCTGTCAAGGTTATTTTAAAGAAGCATATAAATATAGTACTAAACTTGTTAGATGCGAGGCCAAGGCCAAGGTCAAAGTACCCGTCAATGTCAGGGTCGTTTTCGAGGTTGTAATTTTCAAGGATTTTTTTTTGGTCCTGTCAAGGTTATTTTAAAAACAAGGACATTAATGAACGTGCCATCCAGAGAAGAAATTGGGTCATAGAAGAAGCTTACCTGTACAGAAGAAATTAACATGTATTTTATTTCTTAATTTTTAATTTTTTGTTTGTTATTTTTTTTATTTTTTTTTTTAATAATAAAAAGTAAACTCAATCTTTTGTTATATTTTAATTTTTTTTCAATAAAACAATAGTAAAATGAATCTGTATGTGTATTTATTAAACATCACCTAAAATACGTTTTGCAATCCATATTTTTCTGCAGAGTCCGTTTATTAATGAAATAGAACCATATATTAGGGTGAAATCTAATGGTTTCAAATCAGTCTCACATAACAATGTCAGAAGTAAACACTATTGATAAGTTCGGTCGCAAAAGAAAATTTAAGGATTTTAACTTTATGCGAGGTCCTTCAGGAATAGGTTTTAAACTTACACCTAATGGAGATTACGACATGGGAAGCAAAAGATTGTGCTATTTAGCAGAACCTCTTGAAGGAGACGATGCGACCACACGAAATTATGTTGATAATAACCTTGCTCAGTGTGTGCAAGATACGCAGAAAGCTTTACATGACTCAACAATTGTTATTAAAGATATATTCAGAAACCAACTTGAAGGTTACGTACGCAAGAAATTAATTGAAACCGGTCAAGAACTTAGAGGATACATTGATGATACTGTTATTGCAATATATGAACTTAGGCAAGACGAACTGCGTGATGAACTTAACTCTAGAATGTTGAAAATTGAAAAGACTATGGAGGATCTTGTCAGCAAACCTGTTTCACATTAAACATTTACTCGTAGACCTGTGCGTTTAATTTACTATTAGACAAATTTTTCAACAATAACTTTTACAGTTTGTTATTTGTCGACACTTCATTATATTTATAATTTTAAAATAAAGGTTCAATAAAAAAGCAATCAATCAATGAATACATGTTTTTTATTTAAAAAAAAAAAAAAAAAAAAAAAATTACAATACTATCGTTACATATTAATGTTGTATGTTTAATAGAAATAATAAAAACAATACAAATAATGAAATATGGATTTTCCAGATTACGTGCTGTCCTGACTTAGAAATGATTCCAACACGGTGACTAAATTTGCTAAGTTTTCTTCCGGGTCTGTTTTGTAAAAATCTATGTCTGCATGCCCCCAAGGTAGAGTTTTGGTTGAACTGGGAATTACATAACGTTTATCATCGCTATGTGACAATGCTACTTTATTTATTATGTTGGTATAAATGTTATGTAATTCACTTCTAAAGGTCTTCATCTTTCTTAATATCAAACCACCCCGTTCAACAATTCTTTGGTAGTCTTCCTGATGAAGGTCTTTCTCGATAACACATTTTTTGATACCTTTGGCTTTTTTTAATTCATTATTAATGGACTTTACATAATAAGCCTTCGCGCCGGTACCATAAAAACTTATTATCGGATCACCAGGAAACTCATCTTTCATTCTACCAACTACAGAATTACTTTTAATTATGTTGAAATTATTAATTTCGGGGTAATTTGATGTATCGAATTTTTCGGGGTTTTCTGATATAGTTTGATAAAAGTTTTCCGTATACACTTTTAATATAAGCGAGTCAGTATCGGTGTAAAGTAACGAAGCATCATCGCCAAACTTGGATTTAATAAAATTATAATAAAAATCGTATATTACAGTCTTTGATATATCTAATATGGAAAAACCGATATAAATTGGTTTATTGTACAATATTTTAACTTTATTCATATGTATAGCAACAAAGTTCTCGGTAAATATCGAGCTACTATTGAAATTGGGGCGGGATATTAGTGCTCTAGCTCCATTTCTGCCTACACTGTTCTCCCAATGTGTTACTAATTTTATATCCTTTCGATTTTCCACATTTTCCATAGTTTTACCAAATATCGCGTTATTTTTTAATTTAAAAGTGTCCTTCGCAAATTTTGTGGTGGCCTTGTTACGTAAATTGGTATTAAAATCAATATACGATTTTAGCCATTTTGATTGCTCAAACTGTAATACTCGATGGGTTTGCATTACCACTAAGCCGTTGGCGATGGCTTGTTTTAAAGTTCTATAGTGTACAATGTATTTTTTTTTATCTTGTAAATTGGGAATTAATTTCGGTAATTTAGCGTTTTCTGTTGGCGGTATGATATTTTCTACTAGAAATGGAAGATCAGAATGTGCATCATGCAACTCAGTCGGATAATGCACATCCACTTCCAAAACGTAGCCATGTAAACTATCATCACCAACAGCCATAATATTTAAATCCAGAATTTCGCGCTCGCTTAACCATCGAAAACCACCATATGGTAATGCTTGTGACATACTATGACCATATAGATTTGTAGCATCAAGGTATGTTATAAATGAAGAAGGTTTTGTTGGGTCATAGTCTGGTAAAAAAATATTATTAGCGATGTGCTTCCTTTCTGTACACTGGCTTATGCCGCCGCGTATACCTTTCTTAAAAAAATGTATCATGTCTATATCAGTTAAGAGCTCTAACTCTACCTTAGTCATACGTAGCATACAATCAAATGATAAACTTGGAAGGGTATAGTAATGTGCTGGATCAAGTTTATCGAATTTTAAGCAATTATTCCGAAATTGCTCAAAAACATCACACAATAGCAACACATCTGATTTTAAATACACGTCCGAATAGTCCCCCAAAGTTTTACACCCAAACAAGCGCCATACTTCTTTTGCTCTTCTATAGCTTTCATCGCTAATATGTTCTTCCCGTAAATTATCATAAAATTCATCTTTACTTGGAAGACATGTATTTTCCATTTTTTCTATAGAGTCAATAAAGCTATAGGGAAAAACACCCTTTTGACGCATCAAATTAAATTGGTTGATATTTGAAAAATGTTTCCGCGTTTCAATAAAATCGTCGTCGTTTAAACCGCTGCCTAAATTTTCCAAAGACGTTGACAGAAATTTAAAACTATCAATAAATCGCAACTTTAAATATTTCCTCTTGACTTTTCCACATTTACTATCAAAATAATCGTGCACATAAATGCTTTTGGTAAATGATATGTACTTTTCCTTACTTTGAGCCAAAACACCAATTTTATCCCCATATTTACATAACTCTTTTATAAATAAATGGCTGTCGTAGCCGCTTAAGTTATGAAATATGATAGGGATAAAAGAGGGTAATTTATAATTTAAATTACAAACGGAATGTGCAGCACCAAATCTTTTTGCACCAGTTATGTGACAGTGGTCTCGTACTTTAATCTCACCCTCTTCAAAAGGGCCTTCACATATACCACATATTTTAGCATCATTAAACTCCCTTTTTTCTTCAGGCGTTAACGGTTTCATAGGCTTAATGTCTTTTAAATATGTGTTGTATAGAGCCCTTAAATCACACTCGATACGATCCACAAAGACTTGAGCTGCATTATTCCCCCGAAATAGCTCAAATTTCGAAAGTGAGTCGTCAAAAGAGCATTTAATTAAATAAGCAAAAGAATATGGTTCATGTTTAAAACTTTTTACAGTGTAAGAATTTTGTGGGTTTGGTTGTACCGTTTCAATGGGTTTTAAAACAGATTCGAAATCTGCATAAACCACGAATGGAACGCGCATTTGCTTTTCTATACCCTCGAATTTTAAAATATTTTCCGGCACACTCTTTCCAAATTTATCGATTTTTAAATCCACTGAGGGTGTTTGCGTGAAAATGTGGTTACAATCGTAGCTTTGATGTAAAGTTAAAGCTGACGGTGTACTAAAATAAATGAGGCAACCATCACAGAAATATATTTTATGTTGTTGACAACTAATTTGACTTGAAACTAAACGTGATAAATCCCGAATCCAACAATAATGACTCTTTGAACAAGTCGTATCACAAAAATGTTCACCGCCATCTTTACTACTACAGTCTTTTGTAATTAACAATAAATTTACATGCCTATCCAACTTTTTTGACGCATACCTCAGTGGACCAATAACTTCATGTATTATTTCATTATTTTCATATTTAGATTCCAGACCGTATACGTTAATTGATATGTTGTTCATTTCCTCAAATTTTTTAATGTCACGTAATTTTACTGGAAAATCCATACCTGTTACATTTAGCACTCTAGAAAAATGGGGGTAGGATGTCTTCTGTGAAGGCTCTGCTGTTGGAGGAAACAATGCTGATGTTACAGCCCACGCAAAGCAAAATTCGTCCTGGTTAATCACATTGACGACAGCTCCTTTCTTTTCAATAGAACACGGCAACTTGATGTATGATGAGCCAC
Source organism: Diaprepes abbreviatus (assembly GCA_034092305.1). NCBI lineage: Eukaryota > Metazoa > Arthropoda > Insecta > Coleoptera > Curculionidae > Diaprepes > Diaprepes abbreviatus. Next base: position 18,997,972 of record JASJET010000057.1, on the reverse strand, counting down.
CCATAGGCATATACTTGTTGATACCAACTTCCAAGTATAAAATTCGCACAAGAGCCCATCCTATAACAAGAAAAATAATATATAAAAATCAGTTTAATATATCGGGTTTTGATTTTTCCATACCTGAATCTTTCTCCTGGAACTCTGTCGCCTGCGTTTTTATTGATTCGGTGAAAGAATGGTAAACGGCATCCAAATCACTTTCTACACTAATTATTTGATTAGCAGTGTTGAAGGATTTTTCACTGAATATTTCTTGTGATGGAAGCATGTACTCGCCAACAGCTGTCATGTTAACTTTTAAAGCATGATGCACACGCAATAAATTATTAACAAGTTCCACCACCTTGGATTTAATGTCTGCAAAGAACATTACGTAATCGGAATGCTCCATATCACTGCTAACCCGATAGGTTGCAATTCTCCTTTTGAAGGCACATTGAACGAGTTGCACACCATGACATACCGGCAAACATGAATTATTTTTATGTTGTTGTGTTCGTTTATGCGCTGACATATGATTTATTGGAACATCTACATTACATGTAGCGCAATTAATTACCGGAATCGTCGATGTATACTCTTCAATTCGGAGCCGTTTTCCTCCAGGCACTTCATTAAATCTCGCCGCACACGATTCTCTTTTATGACGTCTCATATTATAACTCTTAGTAAACTTAGAACCGCAATTTTCACAAACATATGCCATGATTTGTCAAATATTAACACATGTACTACCTATACAAGTCAGAGCCAACTGATGAATGAAACTGCCCCATACTCTATATAAAACCATTCAAGGTCACCCCCAACCACGTAACATATCTTCAAGGTCACACACCCAAGATGACCTTCAACAAAGTCAAGGTCGTCTCGACCAAGGTCAAGGTCAAGGTCACACACACAACCTTGAACACAAGGCCAAGGCCAAAGCACACGTGCACTTTCAAGGTCAATGACAAGGACATGTGGGCGGGGCCAAAGAGGGGTGAAGCAAGGTCAAGGTCAAGGTCGAGGAGTGGGGGGATTGAGAGAATCGGGTTATGTTCACTACTTCCTCATTTAGAGATATAGCAATTAAAACTTCATTGAAGTCTTGATGTTTTTAAAACCATATTTTCATTACTAAAATGTCAACGACTAATGCTAATTTTCCCATTATCAACCTATTTCAAGACAAAGAAATTATACATAATGAGCAGATACGATCATATTTACAATGTAGCCGTCATATATTTAAAATCTATCTTTAGCAAATTAATATCTGACATATTTAACCAATTCTTAAAAACATATTCAGCGCTTTCCCACTTAATATTTTCAGCCTAAGTCTTATTTTTCATGTCTCCTCAAATCTATCTATAGATACGTATAGACACAGACGAACGAACATGATGAAACTATAAAAATTGCAAATGATTACGGAACACTTACAATACGTGTGACTAGGAAAAGATGGTTTAAATTAATAACACTTTACAAATGTTTATAATTCTTTAGCGAGATATTATTATTTAAAAAAAAAATATTGCTTAAAATAATATCAATAAAAAACCTTAAGAAATGCCAGTGCAGGGACTTGAAAACAGAGATGACTTCTATATCACATTTTTTGCTGCGGTATGATCAAACGAACAAATTTATTGCATAATTCTCTTTGTGTTATTAAATTTAAAGTTGTATGTATGTGCGTAGAGTTGAGAGTCTGTACACTGCGACCTGGTAGATCTATTGTTTCCCCCTACTGCTGCACAATCATAAGAATTACCTTATCGGCCAGAGCAGGTCCTCCAGTTCTATTTCCCTCAGCAATTTTAGGATGTCGCACGGCTTCAACGTGGGTAGCTCCCCTTCTTCGATTTCGTGTGTTCTGTGTTCTCAAGATCCACATCCTAGGGTTTTCTAGAGCACTGCACTCTGAAAAAATGTGAATAGAGGTTTCATCCTCCTCTTCACATAATCTGCACTCTTCTCATTATACCAGTCCGTGTTTCTTGAGGTCTCCCTTCCAGTGGCAATGCCCCGTCAGGACCCCTATCAGAACTCTATGTTGGTTTTTACTTAACCTTATGCATTCTTTGAATCTCTTCTGGTTGTAGTTCTCCAAAAGTATCTTGGCTTGTCTCAATTCTTGCAGCTCTATATATTTGGATTCCCTGCATTACGCTGCTACTGATTCCACAGAACGTCTCTGGCCTCAGAAATCGTATTTCAGTCCCTTTCCTTGAGAGCCTGTCTACTATTCACATGAGAGCGACTTTATTATTCTCACTCAAATCATTCAGTTCCTCTAGGCATTCCTAGACCATCCTTTAACTGATAACTTGATAACTCAGTGCACTGATGGCTGCTTAACTATCCGACAAGATGATATTTTTTTGCTACCGATTTGTTAAGTATTTAAACATATACATATACATATATATATATATATATATATATATATATATATATATATATATATATATATATTGTGTGATTAAGGTTCATATAATGCCAAGACATCTTTATTATATCATTAAAATATATTTCCAAAACGTTTCGACCATTTTATGATCGTCACCAGTTCTCTGCAACAATGCAAATATCGTTTTTTTTTTTCATCTTTTCGTTATTGTTTATTATTATGTGATCTGCATAGTTAATGTAATTAAAAAAAAAAAATAGCAATAAAAATGTTTTTTCCACTCACCATTTTTCGTCAAAAATTTTCTTAAAACTACACTTAGATACATCTACACCTTAAAACTTTTCTTTTAAAAACACAATACAATATTAAAAATATAGAGGGGCAGCAATAAAAAAGCCCAAAGATATTTTAATTAAAAACAGCTACCCAATAAACCTCATTAAATCAATTTTTAAGTTACGTGAGCAAAAGTTAAATAATAATTCTAAACCCATAGAAGCCAAAAAAAATATGAAAAATACTTACCACTGCCATACATTTAAAGTTTTTCGGAGCAACTACAGAAGCTCTGTCAAAAGCAAAATATGTCTGTGTGTCACAAAGGCTATAATCCCCTTAAACAGAATTTCAGTTCAGTCTACATAGGACAATCTTCGCGATGTTTACAAAACCGACTAAATGGACATCGATATGACAAGAAAAAAAAATAAAACAGCCTTGAGCAACCATGAATCGTCATACTCGCATAAATTTAATTTTCAAAAAACAAAAATACTTAAACTCGAACCAAACCAATGTAAACGTGAATTTTAGAAATGATATACATAAAGAAAAACTCAAACCCTGTAAATGGCAAAACATATATAATGGGTTGTGATATACAGGCGCGGATTCAAGGGGGGGGGGGCGGTGGGGGCGATCGCCCCCCCCCCCCCCCAAGAGCTTTGAGTTCAGGAAAATAGATCCGATTTTGCCTCTTATACTTAGTTTCTTCAATAACTAGAGAGAGTAATAATTTTTCATAGGAGTGTATTTTTATTATTTTTAGTTTTAGCATATAAACCGTTTTAGGTACATTTAGACTAAAACGTAGCCTTATTCTCTCAAAAAATTCTAAGTTATAATTTAAATACTTACAAAATACCCATTGTCAAAAATACCAGAAATTAAACATACATAAAAAATAAATCCATCCAAATAATATTAAAATTTTTTGGGGCTATCGGTCAGTTTATTATTAATTAAAAACATTTTTAGGACATTTGACGTTTTAGTTTATTTATTTCTTAAAACATCTGCAGAATTACAATTAAATATTAAAAAGAGATTCAAATGTAATTAATTTTATATGATATAGTTAAAATTAGACCTACTTATTTTTATTTCTATTTTACTGACATCTTAATTTAATTTACTTTATTATATGGAAATCCGATAGTCCCAAAAAATATAATTAACGTGTTAATTCTACACGCTTAAGAAAACGACACAAATACAATAATAAAATAATTAAAAAATTACGGCTAATTGGAATTATTAATTTACAAAATTAAAGAGTGGGACACACTAAAATAAAAATATATATAAAAAATATAAACAACATTAAACAATAAAAAACAACAAAAACAAAAATTTAAATAATAAGTTGTGTTTACACTGGTAAAGATTACGTATCTAATTCGTAATTAAAGTCAGTAAAGCTATCTTCGTTCAAATTAATTATAATTGGTTCCTCTATCTCACCGATCATGAGATCGAGTTTCCACATTTTTCTTTATTCTTTTATTATATGGATTTTTCCCAATTTTCCGCAGTAACTTTATTCAAAAAAATGTTTCAAAAATTCAGTTAAATTACTAATTTTGTAAGTTGTGTTATTTCTAACAATTCTACCTTTTACTTGAGGGAGATATTTCCTTCTCTAACGGACAGTTTCCGGACGATTATAAGAACAGATTTCCTATCTGGTTTTTCCCAGCAAAAATTAAGTTCCCGGAGCAATTTCCAGAGCTCAGTTCTTTTAATTTCAGGTAAATCCAGATCTTCATTGATTTTAGTTAGAATTTTGTCGACAGTTGTTACCTGCTTCTCATAATAAAATGTATGTACAACTCCTTTTATTGCAGTTTTCATCTCTTCTTCCAACGAGCTTTTTCGCCTGCCTGTGATCGAATGTGGCTTGGGAGTATTAACAATTCCAGTCGTTTTTTTCTCCTTCAGTATTCTGTACATAGTAGATTTTCCAACTCCTCTCATTTTGGAATACATCTCAATAGAGCTTTTAACATTATTATCTAGATATAAATATCTTAAGGTATCATAAGCATTCGTCGTAATAAGTTTTTCGTTGAGGAAAAAATGCCTTGGTTTAACGATTTTGAAATAATATAGAGGATAAATTTTTGGATATCTCACTAATTTCAAATAATATATACAGGTAACAGTTTTATTATTCTCTCTAGTTCTTGAATAGAGTATAGGAATGTGTATGCTTGCGATCGCCCCCCCTCTCTCAAGAGCTTTGAGTCCAGGAAAATAGAACCGATTCTGCCTTTTATATTATTATGTGTATGCTGCTGGCACCACTCCCCTCCGTTGACAACTTGTTTTTCTTGCGATAGTTGCCCCCTAAAAGCTTTGAGTTCAGGAAAATAGATCCGATTCTGCCTCTTACACTAGGAATGTGTATATTGCTGGCATCCCTCCCCTCTCCAAGAGCTTCAAATTCAGAAAAATACACCCGACTATACCTTTTACAATAGAAATGGGAATATTTCCGGTGTCTCCCCCCCCCTCCCCTCGTCGATAACTTGCTTTCGCTTGCCATATTGTACTTTTGTGATATCACCGCCCCCCCCCCCCCCAAAGAGGGAGTCTGGATCCGCCCCTGGTTATATATGTAATTCTCCTTTCAGGCAAAGAAAAGGAAAAATACATGTCCAAACAGTTTATTTTCTGCAAATACCGCTTTCCTTTTCTTTGCCTGAAAGGAGAATTATATATAACAACTTTTTAAATACAGTTTCGATTTTCTGTCTAATCCCCTTTTCTAATAGTTTTATTTTTTACATAGCATAATGGTTGTATCAACGAGAAACTTTTCTCAAAAAGAGTGTGTAAGTGTGAATAACTTATATAATTAACAATGATTAAATCCATAATTACCATGGTTTAATAGTAAGACTTAAACAGATTACCTTAAAAATTACCATAAACTCGTAATAAAAACACGTTCGGTTTGTAAAAACTTTTCTAGTAGAACTAGTAGAGTTTACCAACACATGAAATGTTTTAAAAATTAAAAAGAAAAAAAAAATTATTTGTATTATAAAGCTATTTGACTGCTTTTTTAAAGTCCTTTGTAAAATAAGTGCTTCAGCAAGAGTTATCGAAATTAAATTAAAATTTTCACCATTTTGTCAAGAATAGTTAATTCGCTTGAGGTCCAAAATAGGCTGGTCCAACACACAATTGATAAATTTTGGTTTTTCTCTTTATTCTGATTTCAAATAAAACCAGCTAGATTCACTAAAAAGCTTAAAAACTTACAAGGAAGGTGTCCAAAATGTCCGGCTCCGATTTTAATGAAACTTCAATATGTTGGAGAAGGTACAAAAATAAGAGATCCATATTTTGTTTATCGGTGCAGATTCATTATAGCAGGGGCCCTATCCTCGTACTGGGGAACGTGAAGTGAACGGTGAAAAGGTGGCGAACGCGTATTCTTGAAATGTTCATCGCTCATATCCTCGTTCGCCTGGTGAAAGGCAAGCGACGGTGAAACATGCGCAAATGAAATGTCAGCTGCTAAATGACATACTGAACGCACGAATTTCAAAAAATTAAATAGTATTAAAAATTTTTATTTTATTTTTGGTTCTTCAAAATAACTTGTCATAAAAAAAAATAATATGTTGACGAACCGTTTCTTTAAGACGTTTTATTTTTTGAATAAACAGTTGAAACGTTAATTAGGTGGTACCCAGATATTTTTAATATTTTCAAACTTTTTAATAAAATATCCTTAGAAATTTGAATATGTCTCGCAAATATTAAGTAAATTTGAGATTACAAACATATAACATTATTACAGGCGATTCTGTTCATAACTCAATTGTATGAGAGTGCTATTTAAAAAATTTTTTTCTAGGGCCAGTTCTGCTTATGGATTTAACATAAATACTTGTGTCTATAACAGCTGAGTATCTTAGTTTTAAACAGTTAAATCTAACATAATTCTTTTCACGACGCGACTTATAACAAATTTGAGAAATCATAATTTGTAAGCTATCTGAAACTTTTATTTATATAAGTAACAAATTTTATATTTAAATTATGTTAACTACAGCACTTAACACTATACGACACTACAATTAAATAAATATTATGATTATAATTTATCGAGACATATAAATATGAACCCTACAGACCAACGAATGTCCTTCAGCATAAAAACCTAATTTATGGTACCTTTTATCTTCAAGACTCTACAAATCTTTATAAAATAAAAAAATATATATATTTAAAGTTGAATGTGAGATCCGTCAGTATCTTTAATGGACGTATTCTGTCATGCCTTTGGTTTCGCTCCCTGGTCATAAACAGTTTCACTATCTTCGTTGAAGTTTCAGGTTTTCTTTCAAATTTACGTGTCAGGACAGAACATCTTGCAGTAAGAGGCTGAACACTTTGTGAATTCATACAACAAATAACTAATTGGATAGTGTCCATAGTGCATAGGGATGATGGCTCTTAATCATACTACGTAGATTGGTAATTTCCACCGTTTCAAGGTTTATCAGTGCTGACTTTCTGCAATTACTGTCAGTATATTACTTTGTATATACGATTGCTGCTTTTTTTGATATCTCCTTTTCTTTATATATTAAAATCTTCAAGTACTTGGCTCTTTGTATGCATTTTTGTTTAACAGTTCTAAGAGTGTCAATTTAAGATAAATTTAATCCAGGCAAAGTACAAATATTGTAATGACAATCAATAACTTCACAAAAATAACAACAGCAGTATTTTTTTTTAGTTTTGACGATTAATTTAAAGTACCAAAACTACTTTTTGCCTAAAAAGGCAACAAAATATACTACGAACATTTTCGGTCTGACAGCTCAATTCAATCTGTTATCAATTTTATTTTTTGAAATTCTCGGTTTTAGCACATTCATATTTGGCAACACTGGCTTTTTAAAAATACGGCTTTTACTGTTAAAAAGTTCACATCGCCATTCCCATCGACGTTCACCTCACCTTTCACATCACACTTACGAGGATAGGGGCCCTGGGCGAAAATCGCCTCAGGTTCTAAGTAAGATATTTATACAAAATGAAATAAGAGTTACTTTTTATTCGAAATGATGTTAAACTGTGGTATTTTCACCCCCAAGTATATCATCCCTTATTTCTTATTAGGGTAAACTATGTATTTACTTACGTAATTTAATTCTAAAAATTATGAAATTTATTGGATTTGTTTGAAAATATATTTTTCACGAATACCATAAGTAAGTTAAGTTGATGATCAGTAAACTAACAAATGCAACAATAAGTCAAGCAAGTTTTGAATCTTTAAAATAAATACGAAATTACTTTCTTTTATTACTCAATCGACAATCGATTTCTATGCCTTATTTCTAGATTTTTGTCCTTAATATTCCTATATAAACGTTTATTTGTTGACATATCTAATCATATGATGATATAAATTATAACCATTATAACCACATCACAAACAAAAAAAAATGACTAACTTGAAGATTTAACTTCCATGTTCAGGTGTGTCTTAAACCTACAGGCTGTCAGTTTTTAAAGGTGTACTCTCCGGATGAATTTAGAAAACTAAGTATTTAAAAATCTACCATTTCTATATTTTAGTCCTTATTAATATCAAAAATTTTTAAAGGCTCAAACGGCTTGAGACTACTGGTAAAATTTAGCGAATGAAAATTAATTCATGAGCAAAAAGAAAGGGAAGGCTTTTTTTTTTTTTTTTTTTTTTATATATTCCCGGGTCCGTCCTAAAGCCGGATGCACTGCGACCAGAGTAGGCCTATTATGCTCACCCTAGACATTATAGCCACTCTGTCAACCTAGCCCCCTGGCTCAATCTGTACAGTCCTGCTAAGGAGTGAGTGAGTATTTCTCCCGGTTCCAGTTTTACTGACCCGAAAGTTTGTTGTCTAAATCTCACCAGTGACTCACAGTCACATATGATATGCTTCACCGTTTCCTCGGCTTGTCCACACAGTCTGCAGCCGAGGTTTCCGTTATATAGATTCATTCTATTCAGATGTACTTTGACGGCCATGTATCCCGTCATTATACCTGTAATAGTCCTTAATTGGTTTCTACTCATTTGTAGTAGTTTCTTTGCCAGTTACGGGTCCGGATTCCCAATAAATAGCTTGCTGTGGTTTAAACCCTGTCTGGTCATCCAGTGGTTTTTATGTTCTCTTTTGATCCATTCTTTGACTGCTTCTCGTGCTGCACACCGCGGCACCCCAAAGGCCGGTTCTGGACCAATGTATTGAGATGCTGACCCTGATCTAGCTAGTTCGTCAGCTTTTTCATTTCCATGTATGCCTTCGTGTCCTGGTACCCACTTTAACATAACTCTGTTGTCTTTTGTCAGAGTTTCCAGCTCGCTCTGACATTCCCAAACCAGCCTCGATGATACCTTTTGGCCCTTGAGGGCCCTTAGGGCTGCCTGGCTGTCAGAGTAAATGAGGATTTGCTTCCCTTTGTAAGCTCTCCTATTTATCTCATCTGCGCACCGCAAGATTGCGTATATTTCTGCCTGGAACACTGTTGGGTATTTCCCAAGAGGAAGGGTTAGTTCCTTCCTCGGTTGTAACCCGTATATCCCAGATCCAGTACCCTCACTAGTTTTTGAACCGTCAGTGTACCAGATACTTGCACCCGAGAATGTTTCCGGTCTTTCTCTTTTACTTGCCATTCGATCCTCTATTGTGACTTCAAACGGTATATTATAACGGTAGCTCGAGTTCATATGGTCCGTGTCCATTTCCAACTCAGGGCTCCTGATTTTTTTACATATGTTTTTATGTCCTGACATCGTCATTTGCGATTTTACTGTTGAGTGATTTAGTCGGTGGAGTCCCATTCTTGCCTCTGCCTGAATCACTATGTGTAGCGGAGGCAGATCCAGAATACACTCCATTGCCGAAGTGGGCGTTGATTTCATGGCCCCAGTAATACATAAACAGGCAACCCTTTGTATTCCACTCAGCTTTGTCATAGTTGCTCTCTGCATTACCTTGGGCCACCAGACCAAGGCTGCGTAAGTGATGGCTGGTCTCACAACACTGGTGTATAACCAATGTACCATTTTCGGTGAGAGACCCCATGTTTTCCCACATAATCTTCTAACAGTCATAAGAGATGTTTCCGATTTTCTGGTTATGTTTTCCACTTGTCTGTTCCAGGTCAGTCTGGAGTCTAAAATCACCCCCAGATATTTTACTTCTCTGGCAAGTGCTATTGTGTTTCCTTGGAGGATGATGCGACCGAGATCCTCTATCCTTCTCCGTTTTGTAAAGGGAATTAGGACAGTCTTTTGGGGACTTATATTGAGTCCCTCCTGCCTTACCCATCTTTCTACAACTTCAAGAGCCCTCTGCATTCTCTCTCTTACTGTTGTATTAAATTTGCCTTGGGTTAAGATTACCAAGTCATCTGCATATCCCAGCACAGAGTGACCCTCCCCACTCAGGGTTCGCAGAAGCCCATCCATTACTAGGTTCCAAAGCAGTGGGGAGAGAACCCCCCCTGCGGACACCCCCCAGTCACCCGTGCCATCAGCGACTCTCCGAGCAGTTCTGTGTAGATCACTCTGTCTTTTAACATATTTCCAATCCACCTGCAACAGGTCTCCTCCAGATTGATGTTCCTTATTGCAGTGATGATTGATTGAAAAGACGTGTTGTCGAACGCCCCCTCTATGTCTAGAAATGCTCCTAGAAGCACTTCTCCATTTTCCAGAGTGTTTTCCACCTTGCTGACCAAGTCGTGGAGCGCTGTCTCTGTGGATCTCCCGATTCTGTATGCATGCTGGTTCCGATGAAATGGGCTGTTTACCATTAAATCATCTCTGACATGTCTGTCCAACAGCTTCTCGAGAGTCTTAAGGATAAATGACATTAGACTGATTGGTCTAAATGCCTTTGCTGTAGAATAGTTGGGTTTCCCAGGTTTTTGAATGAACACTACCCTGGTTAACCTCCAAACCTTTGGTACATATCCTAGAGCTAGAGTGGCTCTTAATATGCAGCAAAGTCTGTTGATCAACAGGACCCTGTTGTAACATTGCTGGATAAATCCCGTCCGGTCCCGGCGATTTATATGGTTCAAATGAGTTTATGGCCCATTTTATCTTTTCATAGGTAATCACCTTTTTTGCCGTTTGCCAATTGTCCTTGGTGGCTCTTACAGCAGTATTTATCTCTGCTTCAGTCCTCCAAGTCTCCGGTGATTTCTCAATTATTGTTGACCCTGGGAAGTGAGCCCGAAATAACTCGGTCATTGTTTCTTTCCCAGTATAGGTGTGCTCCCCTGTATTTGTTTTTAGAGAGTTTATTGATGGTTGCGTATCCTTTGAGAGTATCTTTCGGAGTCTGGCACATTCTGGGGTCGTTTCGATCTCCTCACAGTGCTTCCTCCAAGATTCTCTCTTAGCCTTACGCAAGTTCCTGTTATATTCAGTCAGGACCAGTCTATATTCGTCCCAGTTTCCTGTTATTTTCGCCTTGTTCCATAGTTTCCTAACTTGTCCTCTTTTCGCCTCTAATTTCGCATTCCACCACGGCACATTGCGAGTAGAATGTTGAGTGATCCGAGGACAGTTAGCTTCAAAGGCTGAGACTGTGGCTTCTGTTAGTTGTTCTGCCATCAGTTCTACTTCTATTATGTTGCCTACCGAACTTTTGATTTCCGCTAGTCTCTGTTCTAGGTCTAGGCAGTAGTTTCCCCAGTTTGTCCTTCGCGGATTCCGGTAGTTTAGTTGTTCCCGTTCTATACCCGTTATTTCAAACCTGATGCACCTATGGTCAGAACAACTTGCCTCCCTAGACACATGCCAGTTTTTTATAAAGTTGCCAAGATATGTTGTGCTTAACGTTATATCAATGACCTCCTGCCTTTGTCTGGTGACGAAGGTGGGTTCATTGCCTTTATTCATTATGTCTAAGTTATTTACCATTATGAATTCAAAGACTGACTTACCTCTTTGGTTGATGTTTGTGCTGCCCCAAGCATCGTGATGGGCATTGGCATCACACCCAATGATCAGCTGCGATCCATTTCCTCTGCAGTCTCTCACCAGGTCTCCCACTGCTCTTGGTGGTGGTTCTTCTAGGTCATCATAGGGGAAGTAGGCTGAGCCGATAGTGATGTTTGTTGGTCCAGCTCCCCTTGTTGCTATTTTTGCGGCAACAAGATCCCTAGAAATATGTTTCGTTAGTGCAAGCACTTTTAGGTGTTTTTTATACAATATACAGGTCCTTGGTTTATCGGCTGTTCTGCAATATATAAGCTCACATCCGATTCCCGTAATCCCTTTTACTTTCCCCTGGTGTATCCAGGGTTCTTCAATGAGGGCGATGTCACAGTCTTTCATCTCCCTGCACAGAGCGGCCGAAGCCGCCCTACTGTGTTGGAGGTTTACCTGTATCACCCTCACTTTTCTTCCCGGTTCCCAGACTACGGAAGGTCACCTTCCCGAATTTATAGAATGCCCTGAACTGGGTCTGTTCAAGGCATTTGAAGGATGCCGCATCAACCGAGAAGGCCAGTGTTTGACCTTTCTCGTCCATTTTGCGGCTTAAATTCGTCCAGTCACCCACCTTCAGCCCTGGGTTCTGTGTTCCCAGGCGTGTTCTGGCTTTTTCTAGCTCGTCTGTCCCTGGTAGCCAGACGAGGACTTTAGGTCTTTTGGGAAGGTCCTTGGCCTCGACTACTGTCAGGTCTACTCCTTCCCATAAATTCCCTAGTTTTGCAACAGATTGTTGCAACCAGGTTTTTGTATTTACATTAGCACACGTGATCCATAAAATGCCTCCCGTGTACTTATTTCCCTCAAACTGTGGTGGATTCCCACTGCCAGAGGGCATCTCATCCATGATCTCTAGAAGCCTATTTAGAATTAGGTCAGCTTGGATCTGGTCAATTGTGAAGTCAGGGTGACGACTATGCACAATCGCCATCCTGAGATCACTTAATGCCCTGCTGTAAGAGGCTCCAGCCTGTCCTACTTGACTTCTGGTTCTCTTCGCAGGTCGTTTATCTCCAGGGGAAGTACTCGAGTCCGAGTGCAGCCGTTTGCTGGTTGCACTCCCCTCTTTTTTGGCTTCGGCCCCCGACTTTGGTTTTTCCTTAGTCCAAGTCCCCGCTGCCATTTTCTGTGCCTTCCGGATCTTCTTTTTTTGGGCTCCGGAAAGCTTCTTTCCCTGTGGGTCAACTTGCGTTTTCCCTCCAGGGTCTGTTTTCCCAGTGTCTGATTTTTCGGTGGGACTTTCGCCCATCCTACTGGATTCAGCCACTAGAGTGTTGTCAGAGGAGTCTTTTACAATGAGATCCACCTCTGATTGTTTGTCGGAGTCACTCATTGCTGAGTCCTCCTTTAATAGTATTTCTTCGTCTTCTTTTTCCTCATACATATTCCCACGAGTATGGAAGAAAGGGTGGTCCACGCCGGCAGAGCTCCCTTTACCGACGCAAGGCTGTATTACTTTGGGATTTCGCCCGGTTTCCCAAAGGCACCGTCTGGAACAACTGATAGGCCCAGTTGCCATACATCCTCTCGGCACGGTCGCCACACGTTAGAATTAAGCCTGTGTTAAGTGTTTGTGTAAAGGTGCGCCCGTCTACAGTCAACGGATCGATACCGCCCCCCTGCAGACGGCCTGGTGTAAACTGATGTGTTAGTGTAGGCACCACTGTGCAGTTGTATCCCTCTTAGTCTGGTTCCTAACCACAGAGACCTATCCAGCTTGGTTGTACCTGCCGGCAGTCTGAATTGCCGCTGGCTTAGCTCTCTGTGTCATTGAAACTCGCAAGCCCCACCGGAAACGTCAACCCGTGGATACTTCGGGGGGAAGGTGAAGGCTTTCCGGAAAGTTAAAAAAATCATTTTAAGATGAATTTTCGAAATGAAAGAGATACTTAATTATTGTAGAAATCAAGAAATCTATTAAGAATTTAGAAAGAAAACCCAGAGATTTTGAAAGGTTATTTGAAATGAAAATTAAAGCTCCTAAACTATAATATCGTGTAGTTTATTCAAGGTGAACTAAACGTATGGAAACCCCTAAAAATCTCGGCTACTAATGATTATGGAGAAAAACTTTGAATGCAAAAGATGTCTCAGTTCTAAAGCTTAATCTTGAGACTGACCATCAAGGTCATTTGATGGTTAACATCGTGGACGGATTTACCTTCATAGGTTGAGCAGTAACCTATCTTTCCTTGACTGGCTGTAACCCAATCAATAACGGAAAAAGGAATGCTAATTTTTCAAAAAAATGTAACATTAACTGCCTACACCAGGATTTTTTTTGAACAATAAAAACGGTAATAGAGGTGACTTTTTTGGTTTTTGCATTACTTTCTATGCACCATTTGTAAGTAATTAAATAATCTACAAAATACTTCTATCCCATCGGACCATTTTTCACCGAAAGTCAGGAAAACGCTCAAAAATGGTTTTGTTCTTTAAATATATATCTTTGGTTTTTACAATATTAAGTGGAGATTTTTCGGTTTATTATGTATATTTCGAACCGGCGGGAGATAAAATTTGTCTCGTCTTATTAGTTTTTACCTAATTGCAATATAAACAATATAGGGCATTTTTTTGTCAGTGCCAGTATTAATAATATACCAAACGGATTTTAAAAAATGGAAAATATGAACTGCAATTCATCTATCTCAGATTTCGAACATAGCGAAAGAGAAGTAGTGGGAGGTTAGAAGCAGCGGAGGAGAAAAGAGACCAAGACTGCACGCGCTAGATGCTACGACTTTATTTCGTATATGGAGATGCATCGCATAATGGACCTATAAGTACATACATAAGTAAATAAACTAATAAATTTATTTATTTTTATTTCAAATAAATTTTTATGTTTATTTATTGAAAATTTATATAAACGTGGTTCAAAGTATATACAATATCTGTGTTATGTACGTATATTTTATATTATCTGTATATATATATTTTTATTTCTTCATTATATATAGTGAATATAATTTATTTCGTGTAAATGCAATAGCAAATAAATTATTAAATATCATTACCATAACGGTTGAACAATTTATATATGGACTAAAAAAATTTAATGAAAAAATATGTGCAGTACATATAATAAACCTAAGTTCCATACTTTTTCGTGGCATTTCTTTGGAGCAGCTGGTATTATGCTCTGTTAAAAGTAACCTTAAATTTAATGCAAATTTAATGTCTATTCTACATTAAATTTAATGATTGTGTACCTAAAGTCTTGAATAATTTACATTTACTTTGAATTTAAAGCAATTTATTCAAATATCAGTTCGTTGTACATTAAATTTGATTAAATGGTATTTTAAATTTCAATGAAGTAACTGAAAAGACATTTCAGCTTTCTGTACATTAAAATAAATCCACGTGTACCTTAACATTAAAGGAATTTATGTACGGACTTGTTTGTTTAGTATGATGTAAGTTGCCAAGAGGACTCGATTTTCTTATGGCGTACCACCTAGGGGAAAATTTTTCACCTTTCCCTGGTAGCAGAATTTTTTAACTTCATATTAATGCTGGTGCATTAAATATGTGATAACAGATCTTAGATTCAATAAACACTGGCTGTATATTTAATATAAATAGTCACTTTAAAAAGTAATGATCAAAACTTTAAATTTAATATATGATTACATTAGATTTAATGGATTAAATTAATTTAGATTAAGGTAAATTATTAAACTTAATGCATTACATTAAGCGCATTTAATAAATGTTTGTGAAATTTGCTTCCAGCATATTTACACTAAATTTAATGCAGTTCCTTTTTGCAGTGTGTATACAAATTTGTGGAACCGTAATTTTGAAACATAGCCTAAATTATTTATAATATAATAATATTAAGCAAATGTTGGACAATGATGAGTAAATATGAGGGATAATTAAACATACAATCATTTTCTAAAAGGAAATTAAACATTAATGCTTCTCAATATTCCGTTGAAAATAAAACTTCTAATTTTTAATACATATATTATTATACCTAGTTTTACTGATAACACGCCATTCACTGTATCTCTATAAAATTAAATTAACTTTAAATATTTTATAATTGTATGATAGCATAAACATGAAAACTTTTGTATACCTTCATGAAAACAGAGCACTACGCATTCTAAAAGCTGCGTGGGAACGTATTAAAACTTTAAATCACGTTTAAATAAAATGTTATATAATATACACAAAAACGTATCTGAAATATAAATAAATAAATGTATCTGTTTATTTATCTATTTATCGGTCCATAAATAGATAATGCATGCATTTCCATACATAAATATAATAGTAGCGTCTGACGTGAGCAGCTCGCCCGCGACTCTTTTCTCCTCCGCTACTTGTAACCCTCACTACTATTGCTTGGCTCGGCATTCATGCGTATCATGCTGTGTTGGTAACCATTTTTAGCATATTTAAACAAATTTATACAAAAATCTAAGAACGACGAATTGTAGTTCACAATAATTATTTTTAGAATCCATTTGGTAAATTGAAACCGGACCTATCAGGTTAAACGGTGGGATTTACAAAAAGATGTTTTAAATTGATTATATTGCAAGTTCCACAAAATTCTATTGCAAATATCAGTTCTCGAAAAATCGTCGCTTAATGTTATAAATTACTAAATACAAGAATTAAAAAAAAAAACATTTTTAAGCATTTTTCCGACTTTTTTCAGTGAAAAATCGTCCGATATCGATATATATATATATATATATATATATATATATATATATATATATATATATATATATATATATATATATAACAATTCTGTAGATTTTTTAATTATCTATCTAAATCTATGGCGAGTTTTTGCTTTGCAACTTAATGTCGCTTCTCGCATCCCAGACGCGATCGTTTCCTATCGTTCCAGTCTCCTTTCATTTCGGTACGGATATTTGAAATCTATTTTTTCAGTGGCCTTCCTCCTTTATTTCTTTGTGCTGGTGTCCAGTTCCAAACCTTTAATGGTATTCTTTCTTCGCTCATTCGCCGCAGATGTCCATACCATTTTAACTGCTTTTCAGTTATATCGTACATTATCGTATTTTTTATTTCCATTCTTTCTCTGATGGTCTCATTTCTTACATAATCAAGTAAAGTTAAGCCGGAACATCTTCTCCAGTACACCATTTCAGTTGAAAGAAGTTTCTGTGACATATTTTTATCTGTGACCCACACTTCTGACCCATACGTCAATACTAGCTGAATCATAGCCTGATATATCCCCCTTTTTGTTTTCTTTGTTGAGTTATTACTCCACTAGATTGGATGCAGTGCTTTAACCATATTTTTTCCTTTTCCTATTTTATTTAGTCTTCTTCTTCTTCTTCTTCTTCTACCTTCTATAATAGGTCCCTGACCTGTTCCTTCTTCGATTTTCCTCATTCTGGACTTAAATTATCGCTCCACCTTTTCCGCGGTCGACCTCTACTGCGTGTACCACTAGGCGATTTATCTCGTGCCATCCTTATCAGTCTATCCTCTGTCATTCGGCTTATGTGTTTATTCCATTGTGTCTTACGTTGTAGGACCCACTCATTAATGCAGTCTGTGTTGCATGATTGCCTGATGTTATCGCTTCTTTCTCTGTCTAGTAGCGTTTTTCCTGTTATTCGTCGAAGTATTCTCATCTCTGTAGTCTCCAATAGTTTGTTTCTTGTTGTAAGTGTTTGTTTCGCCAGATTACGTCATTGAGGCAACCCGCCACTTTGTTTGCTTTGGCCACCTGCCCTCTTACTTCATCTTCGATGTTGCCATAACTAGTTATGTTGATTCCTAGATATTTGAAACTCATTTCTTGTTGTATTATTCGACCGTCTAGTTCTAGTTTGCATCGGAGGGGTTCTTTTGAGGTTGTCATATATTTAGTTTTTTCGGCTGAGATAATCATATTATATTCTCTTCCCGTAAGATTAAAGGTATTTAACAATCTCTGGAGGTCGTCTTCATTTTCGGCACATATCACAGCGTCATCAGCGTAACAGAGAATTTTTATTTCTGTATCTCCCATTTTATATCCTCTACCAAGTCACACCTCCTTTATTATTTCGCCCATTATCATGTTAAACAATAAAGGACTAAGCGAGTCTCCCTGTCTAATACCGCTGTTGACTGGTATGGGTGTAGATAATTTACCATTAGTGCGAATCTGAACTTTATTGTTTGCGTACATGTTTTCGATGGTCTGAATTATATTGATAGGAATATTTCTCTTATATAACAGGTGGATTACGTCATCTAGCTTTATGCAATCGAATGCCTTTGTTAGATCTATAAAGCATAAAAATGTTGGTTTATTGTATTCTAGAGATTTTTCGACTATCCGTCGTAGAATAAATACTGCATCCATGCAGGACCTTCCTGATCTAAATTCCTGCTGTTCGTCTTCCAGTATTGTAACCGAATTAATTTTATTTTTGATTACTTTCGTAACGAGTTTCAGAGTTGTATCCAGTAGATTAATACCCCTGTAGTTCCCTGGTTCTTGTTTGTCAGCTTTCTTAAACATAAGCATTATTGTGCTGGTTCTCCACCTATCTTTGTGCATTGTGTCAGGATTTTTCGAATGAAGCTTGTGAGTTCCTGTGTTAGTCGCTGTCCTCCGTATTTCAACAATTCGTTATGAATTCCGTCTTGTCCGGGAGACTTTCTATTTTTTAAGGATTTTATAGCTTTCTCTACTTCTTGAAGGGTGACTTCCACATTATTCCTTATTGCTGGTATATTTTCTTTAGTATATCTTTATTATCTTTTCCATCTTCATCTATTGTAATACCTAGGTATTCGTATTGTCTAACGTTTTTTATTAATCCGTTTTCTGTTTCGATGTCTTGTCCCATGCCTCCTATAGTAATGTATTGGATCTTTTGTATGTTTATCTCTAAACCTCATTTAGTGAATTCTTCTATGAGTTTATTTATCATGTAAGTCATGTCTTCTTAGTCTTCCGCAAGGACTACCTAATTATCTGCAAAGTGGATTGTATACAAGTGAGTGTCTTCTATCCGTATCCCCATGGGGTTATATTTTCTTATCCACTGTTTTAAAGTACTGCAGAGATAAATTTTAAACAGAGTTGGAGAGAGACAGGAACCCTGTTTAATACCTTTTATTTGTAAGAAAGCCTCAGAAGCTTGATTTCTGACCTTACCAATCGGTTGGTTTTCTCCATACAGTGCTTTTACGGCGTTTATATATAAACTATTTATGCCTCCTTCTTTCACTGCTGTCCATATTTTCTGCAAAAGGATGGAATCAAATGCCTTACGAAGATCTATAAAAGTAGCGTGAAGCTCCATTCCTCTTGCTAGTATATTTTTTTCCACTTCCCCTGGTCCTGGTTCTTTAATTATCTTTAATAATATTTCTCTATAAATGGCCAATTGAAGATAATGCAATTCATTCAATACTTTCTGGAATCTAAGCAAATAAAAGAAATACGTTTTTTTTATCATTTTAATTGTTTAAGAAAAAAATTCCAATGCTCAGTTGGAGATGGATTTCTTATTGTAGTCCTTGATGGAATACCCTTCAAGTCATGATGTAAGCAGTTTGCCGTAAATTTTTTTTCCATCAAAAAAATCACTTTTTATTGGGCTACTGGACTGTAAGCGATATTGCCTCATCTGGCTGGACTAGAGCAAAACACACATCTCGCCTGAACTAGCTAGACCAAATTGATGAACAAACATTTTAATTATCTATAATTGATAGATTCTTGTAATTGTCGATCAACCTAAATGAAGGAATATACTAAAAATTTATAGGTAATATTTTTATTCTCTATTAAATTAACCAAAAAACAATGATTTTAGCCGTCACTGTATGTTTTGAGTAAATTAAAGAACAAAACAATATTTTTATTTTTGAAGATTTTATGCTTATTATTTCATGTAGATTGTTGAATATTTATTTATTGTTTACTGGAATCTTCCACTGAGATAATTATAATTGTTGGAAAAACCTATTTTGTTGATCTTTGGTTATTTCAATTTATTATAAAGAATATGTTAAAAGTGATAACAATTAAAATGAATTTCTTGGCTACCGCTGTATTTTTGGTGACTTTAACCTCTGTTTTGGTAAGAATATTAAGTTTTTATTACAAGTTTAAAATTTGTTTTTGAGGATAAATTTGTTAGTTATCCCGCCATGCCTACTGATGTTTATTTTAGTTGACATTTTAAAGTTTAATTTGTATTAGTACTATGAAAGGTTATTATATCGATGGTCAGCTATAATAACCTTTGGTAATATCTATAATTGGATCAGCAGTAAAGGTGGTTATTACTTAGGACGATGGAATTTACTAATATTTCGTCCATATTAAAACACAAAAGACATTTGATTCTACGATTTCCTATTAGTCAGGTCGTTTTCCAAAGGGGGGGGGGGCAGTTCTATATAATACATGACATGTTATGTAAACTAACCGACCAATGACGAGAGTTTAAAATTAAGTCGAAGATAAAACGGCAATTCCGACGTGGTTTGGTTTCCGACTTTCCTGGACCACAACCCCCTTGGCAAAAACAAATAAATTCAACGTTCTTTCCCGCTTAGTAGTTGTACCCAATATTTAAATATCGTATTAAAAATTAAAACACCATCAAATGTATTAGAAAATTGTTTATTATAAATAATATATGTCGCTGCTGTTTTCTTTAATCTTTCAAAGGCTTTTGATAGCATTGATATCAATTTTATTAGATATAAGCTTTTTTCCGATCGAAAGCTGTTTGTTCGTTTAAATAACTGTACGTCCAGTGAGTATGATGTTGATTTGGGTGTCGCTAAGGGATCTATAGTAGGGCAACAATTTTTTACTTTCTTTATAAATGATTTGCCTTGTTATATAACTAGGGGTCTGGTGGTGAACTATGCAGATGATGCCTCAGTAGCTCTATCAGAAGCAACTCCTGAAGAATTTGGAGCAGCCATTAAACAGGTCGTTAGTGACATGTCTATGTAGTGGGAAAAAGATAGACTCATGTTAAATATAGATAAAACTAAATGTATATATATTTATATATATATATATATATATATATATATATATATATATATATATATATATATATCTGACAGTGGATAGCAGTACTATGTGGGAGTTACATATCGGGCAGGTTGCCAATAAACTCAGTAGGGCACATTTTGCTCATTTAATTCTTCGGCGTGCCTTATCACGTACTATGTTGCTCTTGGTGTACTATGCTTTGGTATACAAGGCGATGTCGTACTGGAGAGTTGCGTCAAATACAAATAGAGCATTTTTCTAATAGAGAAGAGAATTATTAGAATTATATTTAATTTAAAAAGGAGTTTTTACTTTTTGGGCCCCTTCTTGCTGAGATTATTTTACTATATATGTGGATATATGATGTACCTAAATGTCAATGTAAATTGATCTTAAAGGTGAAAACTTGTTACAAACATAATCAAAAACTGCCGAGCGCGTGAAAGTAGAAGAGTAGTGGGGGCAATGCTGCTGCCGAGTATTATATACATGTGATTTCCCTGAGCAGCCTGATAATGTAATTTACCAAATCAGGCACAATAAAGAGTTTTGCACGCTTTAGGTATTAAAATACGTTAAGTGGCAACGATTTTTTTGCGTACTAATTTGTAGGACAAACAGCTGGACGGATTTTTCCATAAAAGGATGTTAGTTTCAAGGTTGAATTCAGAACCCATGTCGAGTATTCGTATATAGTATATTCAGCTATAAATTTTGCACTATTTAAAGTCATTGTTTTAACATATTTCACCAAAGTTAAGTTTTCATTACAATTATCTTCATCAAAATGTTCGCTTATTTCTGGAACCAAATCATTCCACCCCGAGTCGCTTTCTTAGTCGTTTTCGATCTTTTCATCACTACCTTATTTGTAAATTGTATTTAGTTTGTCGGCCGTTGATTTTGTTCTATTCTTTGCTAGTTAAACGAGGCCACTTGTTCCTAAAAGGCCTCGTGAAATAGCTTCAGTCGTTACCACTACTTTAAAATAGGCCCAGAAATAGCAGCAAACTAGATCCGCGCTTATTAAAAGTTCAAGCAACAGGCCACATTGTGATCTAGAAATTAAATTTAATGAGAATAAGTTGAATTTTTGGAACAACTTAATTATTTGTTCAGAAACTCTTTCTCGATCATTTATTGCTTTAAAATAATTTAGAAAGAATTCAAATAAAAATATTTGTTTTTTATTATTTATTACATGAAAGTAAACGATACTTCAGAAGTTTAGTTTTTAAAATATTAATCAGAATAAAATCATATAGTTGAAACACTGCTCAATGTTTGAGGTTCCCCGTCAATTTGAAGAAATGGTTGGAATTTCTAAGGTTTTCATGGATTTAGGTTTTTTTTTTATTATTAACTTTATGGGATTAAGTTGCTCTCTATGAAAATATGTTTTGTATTCTAAACAAATTATATTAGGTGTTTGAACTTGAGATATCATAGATTGGGTGATTAAAAATAAAAAATAAATAAAAATTGATCTTACAGCCAAATTCATATAAGTATAATTTCAGAAGAACATTTAATTACAAAATTCTACTTAGCATAAAAAGCAGATTACCGTTACTGACGGCGAAAGAACCAAATGAAGGGAAGGTTGTTCTCTTAAGTTGTGTTTGCCCATAGACGCCATACAGTGAGCTTTAAAAATTGTGTATGAGATTTCACCGAAGCGTCAGCGAGCCTACAGTCCTGAGAAAGACTCAACACACATACGAGACACCCAAAAACCTTCGATTACATATATATATATATATATATATATATATATATATATATATATAAGGGGAAGAGTAGTTCTTGACCGACTAGTTAGAAAGGAAAACTCAAATTCTTGGGATAGCGGTCCTAGGGCTGAATGAAACTCTGTTTTTTACAAACGCCGAGCTTTCGGAAATATATTGTTTCCTTCTTCAGGGCTACAATATAGAACAGTTCTGTTGATCATAATTTTAAACTTAACAATTTATGATATTTAATAATGAAAAGAAAATGATTCGAAATTCAAAGACTTACGTGCAAATTGAGTCCATTTATGGCTCGTGGAAAATGACACGGAAAACTCATGCAGAGACCGTTGATTGTTGCATTATTATCACATTTTACTATTTCATGGTTTTATTTAATTTTTCAAAAACTAATATTTAAATCTACTTTATGGGTTATTTTGGTTGTACTGAGAGTAAGTTAATCTGATAAGAAAATCCTTGAAACAACTTTTTTTGGTGGAAGTGATGTGTCAGAAATGTCTAACTTTATTTTAGCGGCAATTTTGAATGTGGAATCATTATGTTTTACAGGAACTGTTATTTTAATTTTAATTTTGAAGACGTGTATTTGATAAAATTATTATTTTATATATATACCTTGATGAGATTTATGGTTATTAATGAGTATTAGTGATTATTTTCTATAAAGTGTAATTACATTTAAAAATTAATATAATTGTATGAAAGTATTAGGAAATGATTAATGAACATTATTCTGTAGAACAAAGGTTAGAAAAAAGGTTAGAAAAAAGTCTCCCGACCTTTCGCCTTCTAAACATTCAAAATTGTGGAATAACTATTGGCGAAACAGTTGCTATAAATTAGTGACAAATATGCATTTACATAATTTGTGGAGGATTATAGAAAAAATTGTAAAGTCAAGAGGCAGGGAGGCTCGTTGTCTAGTGTTATTATTTTATATATATACTATTGAAGAGATTTATGATTATTAATAGGTAACTATGACTATTTCTTGAAAAGTATTATTACATTTTGAAAATTGATATACTTATAGGAAAGTGTTACGAAATGATTGATGAACATTATTATGTGGAACAAAGAAGGTTAGAAAACAGTCTCCCGACCTTCCGTCTTCTAAACATTCAAAAAATTTTTTTTTTTTTTTTTTTTTTAATAAAACAACCATTGATGAAATAGTTGCTATAAATTAGTAACAAATATGAAACTACGTAATTTGTGGAGGATTATAGAGAAACTATGAAGTCGAGAGGCAGGGAGGCTTGTTCCCTAGTGTTGTTATTTTATGTATATACTATTGATGAGATTTATGATTATTAATGGGTAATTATGATTATTATTTATAGAGTATTGTTACATTTAAAAATTGATATAATTGTAGGAAAGTATTAAGTAATGATTAATGAACATTATTGTGTAGAACAAAAATGGTTAGAAAACCGTCTCCCGACCTTTCGTCTTCTAAACATTCAAATTTGTAAAATAACCATTGGTGAAATATTGTTATAGGTTAGTGACAAATATGCACTTACGTAATTTGCGGAAGATTATGGAGAAATTGTGAAGTCAAGAGGCTGGGAGGCTCGTTGTCTAGTATTACTATTATTTAAGGTGGACAAGAGATGAGAGTAGATCACACTAAGATTTTCAATATCTTTTCTTTTATTGATGCAGTTATCATCCAAATAAATTTCTACCATTTCAAGAAAATGCCTTTTATTATTACTTTGTTCTTTGTTGATCACCTCAACATTGATAAAATCAAACCTGTGATCCTTATCGATTACATGTTCCGATAAGGTGCATGTCCTCTTTTGTAATCTACAATCACTCCTGTGTCTGGTGATTCTATCCTTTAAAACAGTTGATGTTTGACCTATGTAATGTTTATTACAGTCTATACATTTTAGACGGTATACCACCCCTGATTTGTCAGGGTTGTTATCCGTGTCTTTCAGTCTGGAAAATGTTTGGCCAACCGTTAATATATGTTTACCACATATTTTTATATTATTATGTTTTGAAAGAATTTTATTTAATTTTTGTGTGATCTGATTGATATAAGGTAATGAAAAATAATATGTGGGTTGGTTTTCCTCTAAAAAAGCTGAAATTTCAGGAGAAAAGTTAGTGGTATTTTGATTGGTGCTATTATCCATGTGCGAGTGTGTTGGTGTTATGAAAGCAGATATCTCCGGTGATACATTAAAATTTAGTGGGATGGATCTGCGTTGAGTGGGGTGTGGAGAGCTGTGTTGTTGTTGTGTGATAGGGATATTGTGTAAAAACTTATTTAAGAACCACCGAGGATAGCTATTTTCCTTTAGTATTATATATAATCTGTTTATATTCTTTTGAATGAGAGTAGGATGACAAATTGATGTAATTCTTTTCTTTAAATTAATTACCAGATTTATTTTAGTTTTGGTATTATGATAGGAGTGGAAATTCATGTAACGTCCTGAATAAGTTGGCTTAGTATACCAGTCCACTATTATTTCGTTGTTTGCAGTTCTTATTAATTTAGTGTCAAGAAAAGGTACACTATTATTAGTTTCACATTCTACTGTAAATTGAATGTGAGGACTATATGAATTGAAGATTCGTAAAGTCTCTTCTATATTATTTTGTGGAACTGCCGTAATAATGTCATCTACAAATTTCTTTATGAAAGGTGGTTGGAAGCCCAATTCAGGGATACAAGAATTGAGTAGGTCATCCATTACATATTGAGAAATGATCGGTGATATATCAGCTCCCATAGGAGTGCCAAGAACCTGTTTATAAAATTTATTATCAAATTTGCAATAAGTGGTGTCGAAAATAAGCTTTATTATTTCTAAAAATATACTTTGTGTAAATTTTGTATTTTCTGAAATTTCAGACCAGTGTCTATTAATGCTTTCTTGAATGAGTGAATAAGGTATATTACTATATAATGAGATTACATCCAGACTGATTAATACAAAATTTGGTGGAAGTTTTTTGTTAGTAATGAACGTTGCAAAAGCAAAGCTGTCTTGAGTAAAATAATCATTGTTTCTGTTATATGATTGTGTTAGTATATTAGTGATGAGTGCAGACAACTTACTATTAGGAGCATTAATTGAGGATATGATAGGACGCACTGGAATATCATGTTTATGAATTTTAGGCAAACCATAAAATTTAGGTGCCGTTTGATTGTAAATCGTAAGTTGTTTGGCCTCCTCAGGAGATAACAAGTTTCTATTTTTTAATTTAGATACAATTTTATTAGCTTTTTGCTGATATGTAGATGTAGGATCCCTGTTAAGAAGTTTATAATAACTCTCATTAGATAAAATATCATTAGATTTAGAAATGTAATCCGTTTTTTCAATTATGACTGTAATATTGCCCTTGTCCGCTTTAGTTATCATCAACTCTGGATGTGATTTAAAAAATTTTTTAGTTTTATAGAAAAGGTTTCTTAAAAAAGTATTGTTATGAATTGATTTGTAAGTAAAATTGGTAAGAACATTTGTGACTTTAGACCTCAGAATATTTCTCTTATTGTCTGGATACATAAAAAGGATGTTTTCAATATTGGCTAAAATTTGTTTGAGATCCAGGTTTTGCGCGTTTGGATCTCAAACAAATTTTAGCCAATATTGAAAACATCCTTTTTATGTATCCAGACAATAAGAGAAATATTCTGAGGTCTAAAGTCACAAATGTTCTTACCAATTTTACTTACAAATCAATTCATAACAATACTTTTTTAAGAAACCTTTCCTATAAAACTAAAAAAATTTTTTAAATCACATCCAGAGTTGATGATAACTAAAGCGGACAAGGGCAATATTACAGTCATAATTGAAAAAACGGATTACATTTCTAAATCTAATGATATTTTATCTAATGAGAGTTATTATAAACTTCTTAACAGGGATCCTACATCTACATATCAGCAAAAAGCTAATAAAATTGTATCTAAATTAAAAAATAGAAACTTGTTATCTCCTGAGGAGGCCAAACAACTTACGATTTACAATCAAACGGCACCTAAATTTTATGGTTTGCCTAAAATTCATAAACATGATATTCCAGTGCGTCCTATCATATCCTCAATTAATGCTCCTAATAGTAAGTTGTCTGCACTCATCACTAATATACTAACACAATCATATAACAGAAACAATGATTATTTTACTCAAGACAGCTTTGCTTTTGCAACGTTCATTACTAACAAAAAACTTCCACCAAATTTTGTATTAATCAGTCTGGATGTAATCTCATTATATAGTAATATACCTTATTCACTCATTCAAGAAAGCATTAATAGACACTGGTCTGAAATTTCAGAAAATACAAAATTTACACAAAGTATATTTTTAGAAATAATAAAGCTTATTTTCGACACCACTTATTGCAAATTTGATAATAAATTTTATAAACAGGTTCTTGGCACTCCTATGGGAGCTGATATATCACCGATCATTTCTCAATATGTAATGGATGACCTACTCAATTCTTGTATCCCTGAATTGGGCTTCCAACCACCTTTCATAAAGAAATTTGTAGATGACATTATTACGGCAGTTCCACAAAATAATATAGAAGAGACTTTACGAATCTTCAATTCATATAGTCCTCACATTCAATTTACAGTAGAATGTGAAACTAATAATAGTGTACCTTTTCTTGACACTAAATTAATAAGAACTGCAAACAACGAAATAATAGTGGACTGGTATACTAAGCCAACTTATTCAGGACGTTACATGAATTTCCACTCCTATCATAATACCAAAACTAAAATAAATCTGGTAATTAATTTAAAGAAAAGAATTACATCAATTTGTCATCCTACTCTCATTCAAAAGAATATAAACAGATTATATATAATACTAAAGGAAAATAGCTATCCTCGGTGGTTCTTAAATAAGTTTTTACACAATATCCCTATCACACAACAACAACACAGCTCTCCACACCCCACTCAACGCAGATCCATCCCACTAAATTTTAATGTATCACCGGAGATATCTGCTTTCATAACACCAACACACTCGCACATGGATAATAGCACCAATCAAAATACCACTAACTTTTCTCCTGAAATTTCAGCTTTTTTAGAGGAAAACCAACCCACATATTATTTTTCATTACCTTATATCAATCAGATCACACAAAAATTAAATAAAATTCTTTCAAAACATAATAATATAAAAATATGTGGTAAACATATATTAACGGTTGGCCAAACATTTTCCAGACTGAAAGACACGGATAACAACCCTGACAAATCAGGGGTGGTATACCGTCTAAAATGTATAGACTGTAATAAACATTACATAGGTCAAACATCAACTGTTTTAAAGGATAGAATCACCAGACACAGGAGTGATTGTAGATTACAAAAGAGGACATGCACCTTATCGGAACATGTAATCGATAAGGATCACAGGTTTGATTTTATCAATGTTGAGGTGATCAACAAAGAACAAAGTAATAATAAAAGGCATTTTCTTGAAATGGTAGAAATTTATTTGGATGATAACTGCATCAATAAAAGAAAAGATATTGAAAATCTTAGTGTGATCTACTCTCATCTCTTGTCCACCTTAAATAATAGTAATACTAGACAACGAGCCTCCCAGCCTCTTGACTTCACAATTTCTCCATAATCTTCCGCAAATTACGTAAGTGCATATTTGTCACTAACCTATAACAATATTTCACCAATGGTTATTTTACAAATTTGAATGTTTAGAAGACGAAAGGTCGGGAGACGGTTTTCTAACCATTTTTGTTCTACACAATAATGTTCATTAATCATTACTTAATACTTTCCTACAATTATATCAATTTTTAAATGTAACAATACTCTATAAATAATAATCATAATTACCCATTAATAATCATAAATCTCATCAATAGTATATACATAAAATAACAACACTAGGGAACAAGCCTTCCTGCCTCTCGACTTCATAGTTTCTCTATAATCCTCCACAAATTACGTAGTTTCATATTTGTTACTAATTTATAGCAACTATTTCATCAATGGTTGTTTTATTAAAAAAAAAAAAAAAAAAAATTTTTTTGAATGTTTAGAAGACGGAAGGTCGGGAGACTGTTTTCTAACCTTCTTTGTTCCACATAATAATGTTCATCAATCATTTCGTAACACTTTCCTATAAGTATATCAATTTTCAAAATGTAATAATACTTTTCAAGAAATAGTCATAGTTACCTATTAATAATCATAAATCTCTTCAATAGTATATATATAAAATAATAACACTAGACAACGAGCCTCCCTGCCTCTTGACTTTACAATTTTTTCTATAATCCTCCACAAATTATGTAAATGCATATTTGTCACTAATTTATAGCAACTGTTTCGCCAATAGTTATTCCACAATTTTGAATGTTTAGAAGGCGAAAGGTCGGGAGACTTTTTTCTAACCTTTTTTCTAACCTTTGTTCTACAGAATAATGTTCATTAATCATTTCCTAATACTTTCATACAATTATATTAATTTTTAAATGTAATTACACTTTATAGAAAATAATCACTAATACTCATTAATAACCATAAATCTCATCAAGGTATATATATAAAATAATAATTTTATCAAATACACGTCTTCAAAATTAAAATTAAAATAACAGTTCCTGTAAAACATAATGATTCCACATTCAAAATTGCCGCTAAAATAAAGTTAGACATTTCTGACACATCACTTCCACCAAAAAAAGTTGTTTCAAGGATTTTCTTATCAGATTAACTTACTCTCAGTACAACCAAAATAACCCATAAAGTAGATTTAAATATTAGTTTTTGAAAAATTAAATAAAACCATGAAATAGTAAAATGTGATAATAATGCAACAATCAACGGTCTCTGCATGAGTTTTCCGTGTCATTTTCCACGAGCCATAAATGGACTCAATTTGCACGTAAGTCTTTGAATTTCGAATCATTTTCTTTTCATTATTAAATATCATAAATTGTTAAGTTTAAAATTATGATCAACAGAACTGTTCTATATTGTAGCCCTGAAGAAGGAAACAATATATTTCCGAAAGCTCGGCGTTTGTAAAAAACAGAGTTTCATTCAGCCCTAGGACCGCTATCCCAAGAATTTGAGTTTTCCTATATATATATATATATATATATATATATATATATATATATATATATATATATATATATATATATATATATATATATATATATAACAAATGTATGCACAGTCGTAACTTTTTACTTGAAAAAAACGTTTTTTTATATCTCTAATCAAAATTAAAAACAAAAAATATTACTTATAACATTGCATATCTTATTCTTAGTAATAAAATGTTATCTGTGTTTATTGCTCCGTGTTGATAAGCGTTTCATTCGCTAACCTCTGTTTTGTTACATTATGATAATGCATTTAAATAAAAGATTTTTTTGGTGGTGTTAAAATACAAAATTATTTTTTTAAACAAAATCCTGTTTTCAATCCAAAACAATTTTTCTCTAGAGTTAATAGTATTGACTCAAACAAAGGTACCATAACATTGCACAAAACTTAATTATGAAAAACATAACTGATTAATTTTGAGTACTGGTGCTATTAGTTTTAGACCATACATATCTTTTTACAAGAAGAAATTTTTTCACGTAAAATAATTATTAAAAAAATTTTCCATATGTGAGCAACTCATTTTAGACTTTATATAGCAATAAGTTGAATAAATGAAAAACAATCATTCCATAATCGACTTCAAGTAATGACAATTTGGCGATATTGTGTACTCAGCAAATTAAATTTTTAAGACGGATAAACTATTTATTGGTGATTATTTTAATTAAGTAAAATCTAGAAAAATTACGACTTTTTACCAAAAAAATTCCCTACATAGCATCATATTAGCTTCTATATCATATAAAATTTCATAAATTTACACTTTTTTGATCGAAAAAGTCAAGAAAAACGACAATAAAACTATAAAAATAAAATCGCCAATTATATCCGTCAGCCACATCACTCGTCTAGAAAGGAAAATAATTTACGCTGTTGCTGTAGCATAAATATGATTTCTATGAAATATACATATATTCTTTTCTTTTTACTAAAGCTATAAAGAAGGCAACCAAAAAACAAATTTGGGTGGCGCGGCAAACACTACCACGGCTACTTAGCAGAACATTTGTTTCGGAAAACATATTCCGACCGCAAGAACATTTACCATGATATTTTTATACCTTATTTTTGATTATCCCTCAAATAAAAAAATCAAGTACTGTTAGGTGAGGGGGGCAAGGTGACCAAAGATGTGACCCATTCTTGGCTATCCCTTGATTATAAAACAAGTTTTGCAAATGATTGTTAACTAAGACTATTATTTGGAGGCGCCTTATAGTGTTGAGAAAATAGATTTCTATGATCAGCCAGCGGTCAGTTCTCTAAATATTAAACTCCCAAATTTCGCAAGAGGTCGAAGTACCGCTCATCTATACGTTAAAAAACATATTTTGTATCTAGATGTCTTCGTCCGACCAAATAATATTATCCAAGAAACCAGCATTTTTTTGTGATCGAAGTAAAATAAATTGATAAAACTCTACTTATCGTGAAAAATCAGTGCCTTTTAAATATTGTACTATGGAATATACATAGGGATGAAAATTGTGTTCCCATAAAATCCTTAAAACTGATATTTGAGATAATCCAGATTCTAATACTACGTACCTTGTAAATATTGTCTGATATGCAGCAAAATATCCTAAAATTTTGGTTTCAATATTTTCATCATTAACAACTAGTTTTTTTTCTATTTCTTTTTGCTTTTATGGATCCAAAGTAATTGAAGTTTTGTATAATCCTTTTAACAGTTAGTGGTGTTGGTTTCTGTTTCTGCGAATATCGGATCGCGCATGTTGAAATAACTCTATCACATTCCCCATAAAAAATAAGTAAGTTTCAATAATCTTTGTGAGTGTAATTTTATCGTCCCGGTATGAAAATTATTAATGAATGTCAAATGACACGAAAGAGTGACAATTCTGAATGGTTCGATTGTTTTATTTTTGCAATGCCTCGCCGTCATGGCCAATTAATAACAGAACCTAAAAGCCGTATAGCATTTTTGCAATAGAAAAATGTTGAATTGCCAATATTTTGAAAACTAACCGTTTTTGGAATAAACAACTTTTTACATGCTTTATGCTTAATATGATAAAATTATAAAAGTAGGTGTTTTCTATCCGAAAAAATTGACTATTGACGATTTTTTAAATATAATTTTTATTCTTCTTTTTTGACCACTCTGTACTAATATTTTTCAAAATATCATAAAAATACTACTAAAGTCGATCTTCGTTTATATAAATATGTCCAAAACGGTTTGACTTAAATATAGAACATTATAAATGATATATGTCAAGGATTTTACGTAGAAATCAAAAATGCAATAATATATAGGATATTCTATTTAAAATAAGCAAGTTGACATTTACTTCCAGTATAACTGGAAGGCCTCCATCTTAAAAATATTTTAGCCGGCTGTCCCTCATGCACGTTAGTACACTGTCAAATTTTCAGATTTTTCCGAATTATAGTTTTCTCACAATCAATCCATAAACTTCCCAGAGAATCACCTTGAATAGTTAGTGCATTTTGGAGATTAACAAGCCTCTAAAACTGTAAAAAAACTTTTGCTGCAGACCTAATTTTGTATGTATAATCTACATCTATAAATCTATTTATTGTGTTTGATCTCAAAGGCAAATATTTTCTTTAATATTAATTATATTATTTTAATTTTATTTAAGGCCAAAAATGTACCACAAAGCAACAATGCACAAATAGCGCTTCAACTTTGTGCAAAAGCTCAAGAAAAGTGTCACTCGCTTCACGCTGTAGATGGTGGCGAAGAAGGAGTTAGAAAATTCTTTACATACACTGACCTTACCAATCCACCTGAAAATTTAGATTCTCTTTTACTTTGTGTATCCAAAAACTTGAAATTTCAGAACGAAGACGGAACAATCAATAAGGAGAACATAGCAAAAGTATTGGGTCCAATTTTAGATGCAAATGAAGTTGAACAATATATTGTAAAGTGCGCTATCGATAAGGAAAATGAAACTGCAACCGCTAGGAATTTCTTTTTCTGTTCGAATAAAATTAGAAAGTCTTGGAAATAACTTTTAATAAATAATAGGGAGTAAAAATGTTATTTTAATTTGTCTTTTTTGGAGATTTTAAATTCAGTTTTTCAAGCAAAAAATCCATATCCGATAGTTAAGAAATAAGGAAAGACATTAAAGAATAAAAATCATTTTGGTACTAAATACCATATATTTACAAAATGGTAATGTTTTTGAATTACTGTTTTACGAGCAAATTCTGTTTATGTATATATAACTAAGCATTTACGAATTCATAAGCTTAACTAGGAGCTGCAATTCTCCGTAATTAAAATAGCTTCAAAGAAAATTGGCTTAATATATGAAATTAGTGATTTAAGCATTATAGTACATATATACCAATTTCATTTTAGCCTGATGATTTTTATTTACTCTGTAAAAATGTGTAATATATTGTCTAACAATGATTAAAATACAATAGTAGATTCATAGTTTTCTTACCCTCTAATTAAGCACCAATCTTATGGAAAATGGTTCCCATGAATCAGCTGGATATGTAGAATAATGCCTGAAGCCATCCTATGGTTTCTCGGGACGTATAGACCCAAGTTTTGAGCTCTAAGCAAAAACCATGCTTTTAAGCGACGCTAAGCTTAAAGCAACTGCTAAATTTCATCTTGAGGGCGTTATATGAATATAAAACAAGTAAATACATTATTACATTCGTCACTTACAAGGACGGTACCTGAAGTTACCCCTAAAAACAGTATTTTTGAAATATCTCAGGTTTTAAGTGCGATGTCTTCACAAAACAAAATGAAAATTATTTGTTTTTCGAAATAAAGTTAACCTATGTTTTTTTCACTACCAAGGATATCATCCCTTACTTTTATAAAGGTAAACCATGTATTCGCGCACGTAATTTAATTCCAAAAATTACGAAATTTAATATAATTGTTTGAAAATATTTTTTTCACGAATACCATAAGTAACTTAAATTGACGCATTTCTGGGTTTCTAGAAATAACTAATAAAAGAGGCTACCCCCAAGTAATTTTTTTTCTTTAATCTCAAGTTGTAATTGAGATGTCTTAACAAAACAAAATCAAAATTACTTGTTATTTGAAATGATGTTGGACTAAGGTATTTTCACCCACAATAATATTATGTCTTATTTTTTATAAGGGTAAACCAGGTATTCGCGCACGTAATTGAATTCTAAATATTACGAAATTCAATAAAATTGTTTGAAAATATTTTTTTTCACGAATACCATAATTAATTAAAGTTAACATCTTTCGGGGTTTCCAAAAATAAACTAGTAAAAGAGGGTGAGTCACCTCCAAATATATTATATATATATATATATTTGGAGGTATCTCAATTTCTAATTAAGATAACTCTAGAAAACAAAATGAAAATTATTTGTTGTTTGAAAGAATATTAAATTATGATATTTTCACCACCACTAATATCACCTCTTGTTTTTTATTAGGGTTAAACGTATATTTGTATAATTGTAAAAATTACGAAATTTAATGGAATTATTTGAAAATATTTTTTTCACGAATACAACATGTCACGTAAGTGTTTTGGGATTCATAAAAATAAACTATCAAAATGGAGTGTGCCACCCCCAAATAATTTTCTTTACATCTCGTTGAGATAACTTTACGAAACAAGGAAATTAATTTTTCTTTGAAATGAAGTTAAACTACAGTATTTTTATCCTCAAGGATGCCATTCGAAGAATGGTATTTTATACATGTATAATTATTGTCAAATTTCAGTTAATATGAAAGTTCCAGATCTTACTGAAATCTTTTTTTTTTAATAAATAAGACAATATAAAATTATTTCATTGGTTAAGCATATGTGTGTAAATTATTATAATTCATGACAAATAGTAATTTCTAATTCTGTTACGTTCATTTATATCAAAATTTGACAATTTTAAGAATATATGTATGAGATGATGATTTACTTTTATAAAAAATAAAGAAAAATTTTAATTGGGAATGAAAATACCATAGTTCAACATTATTTTGTTTTGTAAAGATATCTCAATTAAAACTTATGATTAAAAAAAAAAAGTATTTGGGGGTAGTTCTTTTACTAGTTTGTTTTCGGTAACCCCGAAACACGTCAAATTAAGTTACTTATTGTATCCGTAAAAAGAATATTATCAGCATTTTTGGTTTAATTTCATAATCCCTAGAATTAAATTATGTAAATAAATTACACGATTAACCCTCATAAAAAGTAAGGGATGATATCTATGGGGTTAACAAACAGATAAATTTTCGTCCGTGTAATTTTGAAACAAAATAAAATAAATCTCGGCTAAACGGACGTAATATTTGTAAACAAACACTGTCTACTTGTTTGGCTTTAAAAACACGCATAACGGTGCACTCACAGGGGGATCGTTGATGCAACACCTGGCTTTGGCTTCCAAAAACGTAGTAGATCTGGTTGCCAGTACCTGTCCTTTGGGTAGCGCGTTTCGTGTGTCGAGTTCTGATATATATATATATATATATATATATATATATATATATATATATATATATATATATATATATATATATATCTGTTTTAATTCACCATCGTGTCATCACATGGCGATTTTCTATAACATTGTTAATATACGTTGCTCTTGTGTGTTATTAAGTGAACCATCGAGATGTCGCCATTGTTGTCAAATGCGAGGTGATGGTTTGTACCGAATGCAATGGCCTGACGAGTCCCATTTTAGGACAAAACAGCGTTGTCGTCATTTTTCAGACCCGGAGTCGTTCCATTATTTTAGAGTTCAACGCACTTGTTAACACGGGAGTAATATTTATTTACAATTATTATGTCCGCTTAGCCGGGATTTGCTTTAATATATTTTAAAGTTACACAGTATATATATATATATATATATATATATATATATATATATATATATGCTGACGCCTGCGATTCGGGTGCTGTCAGTCCCGTGTGTACGTCGGGCGCATTCGTTTTCCGAATGGCCAATCAGTTCGCGAGACCTGCAGCGCGTCATCGGCCCTGTTGTCAGTGTTGGGGGTTGCGTACCGAGTTGTAATCTGTTTCGTGACTAAGTGCTACTGGTTGATGTTTTATAAGCAGATTTTTTCAAGTATTTGGCACTCGCTGGCTATCATCTCTGCTGTTTAAGTTGTTGGGCCTCTTTGCAATTTCGATGGCTTCCCTTATAACTCTTGTGGATAGGTTTTCACATCTCGACAGAATTTTTGTTCCTGAGCAATTTATCTTATGTGCTGTGTTTAACCAGTGTTGGGCCAGTGCAGAAGAAGTTGTTTTTTTCTTGACAGCGTTTATATGTTTGTCTCTTCTGGCGTTTATTTTACGGTTGTTTGGCCAACGTAAGATGAGCTGCATTCTCCGCATGGAATTTCGTACACTCCCTGATTCTCTAAAGGGATTCTTTCGTTAGGAGCTGGCAAGAGATCTTTTACTATACGGTTTGTGGTGAAAATGGTTTCAATGTTGTGTCTCCTGAGAATTTTTGCGATTTTGTCTGTGGTGCCTCTGACATAGGGAATAAAAGCTTTGGAGCCATTCCCTTGGTTTTCGCGATTTTTCGGTGACAAGCGTTTGTTTTTTAGAGCCTTGTCTATATATTCTATTTTATAACCGTTTTTTGTTAGTGATCTTTCAGTATTTTCATCTCTTTGTGATAATTTTCTTGATCTGTAAGGGACGGCAATCGAAACGTAAGTGATTTCACTACTGCAAACAATTGGACGGTGTGGTTATGTGAATCGGCGTTGAGGTATCTGTTGGTGTGAGTGGGCTTTCTGTAGACAGTGTGCGAAAGCAAGCCGTCCTCTTTTCTTTTCAACAGGATATCTAGAAACGGTAGTTTTATTCCCTGTTCTGTCTCCATGGTGAATTTGATTTTTGGATGTATACTGTTTATGTGATATAGGAAATTTTTGAGATTTTCTTTCCATGTTGCCAGATAACGAATGTATCATCTACGTAATGCAGCCACAGTCGTGGTTTGTGTGAAGAGCTTTTGATTCGAACTCTTCCATCAATAAGTTAGCGAATGCAGGAGATAGCGGCCATCCCATGGGGGGTCCCTCGACTTGTTTATATCGTCGGCCTTCATAAGTAAAATACGTGTTATCAAGACAGTGTCTAGCTAAATCGATGATATATTTTGGCTGATCATATTTGTTTTCTATTACGGAAAGAGCCAACATCATATCTTTAGTCCTTTTGTTTCCCAAATACCAGCTTTAGACCAATAAGAACTCTTAATCAGGAAGTCAAGAACTACTTCATAATCCATTTTCAGTCGATATTACAAGAAACCATTAGAACGAGGTCTTTTAAATCCGCAATTTATTACCAAAATATTAATTCTTTTCAAAATCAAAGGTTTTTGACATGTTGTATATGGCATTGCGAATTTTAAAAATATAACTATAGTTTCATCAGCTGAAATCTCAAAATCCTATTTATTTATATTGCCGAAAATTTAAGTATAATTCAATTTTAGTGCTTTTAGTGACATAAGTAAGTTTTTATATTTAATTTAGTTTCTAAGCTTATTCTTTTACTAAATTATAAATAAAAATTATTTTAGCTTGGAAGCAGATGCTACAAAAAGCAAAACACCTCATTTGTATTTGGCAAAAGAAAATTCTCCCTCACTTTGTTTTATTCTACTGTAAAGCCCATGATTAAAACTTTACTTTAAATTACAGTATTTTTCACTGTAGTAGTACTTAATGTAGATTATTTGAGGTCATTGGCGATCATTAATCTGAATTAAAGTTGCGCATCGTACGACGCGACGGCGCCAAGAACCTAAGGCGCCGATTCTGTTAGATAACCTCTTTCGTACCGAAGCGCACCTAAAATTTCGTTTCTATCTAGGCGACAAAATCTATAATGCTTACCATGTAAACAATATACTATTGTAACTATAGCGATGTATAAATATACACCCTATCATTCATTTCCACACCCTTAGTAAAAAAGCTTAATAAAAAATATTTGTGTCAACAATTGCTTGAACAGTAAAGTTCACATGATCTTGTATACAAAACTAGTGCGTCAGTTTTGCCCCATGATAAACTCTGAACTGTGATAATAACTTTTGCCGATCATTCTCTCACTATATGTCGCAGCAATTCTGAACAAACACTTTTAAAATTTAAGATCATATTAATTAAAATCCACAAAATGAAGTGTATGGTAGCTCTTTGTGTTATTCTTTTAGTTCTTTCGGTAAGTATTTAGATTGTTATATGTGCTTTCATTTTAAAAACCCTTGATATGAAAAAATGTATCTTTATGTACTTCTTTGAAAAAATACGTTGTCATATATCTGGATACCATTTATTTAATAATCATTCAATCAATGTTCTCTTACCATGGTTCGGTTACAACAAATGAAAAATATGCTAATTAGATATGTCAAAATATCGTTATACTATAAAATTTGGATTATAACTTCAAAGTGGAATATCTGCAAATTTATTTATCCTTTTACATAGTACGAATCATGTGTTGTTAGTCTTTTATAATAAAATATTGCAGATTTCTTTGCGTTAATTAACTTTAGTTTGTCAGAGCTGGAACAACATTATAGTTTAACAATTTTTTAAAAATGAAAATCGGGCCTTTATAAAGTTTTTAACACGCATGCATGAAAACTCTTATTCTCATGATTAGATGATCTACGTAAAGAAGGTTTTGTAGTTGTGGCTATTCTTGAAAATATCACTGATAAAGAAAATTGTTTATATCTATCGAAGGCTAAATGTGAAAAAAGAGCTTTAAAACTTGATGTTCCGAAAACATTTAAATTGAGTTGAGGTGTCCACTTTGCTTTACTACAGTACTCCAGTTTATATAGCCATAATTACCAGGATCACTTTTTGTGAATGCAGCTTCATCGAAATCCATCTTCGCCCTTGGTCCCCCGAAGATTATTTTTATATTCAAAACTGAAGTAGAACCTAAAATAACGCAAAATCGATGGATAATTATGAAATTACGCAAAATCATTTTGATTCAGAATACCTTTGTAGTAGTATTGAGATTATATTCACAGTTTGTGAAAAAGATATAGGAATAAAGGGAAACTGTATTGAAAGATAATGGTACTTGATCTTTATTTACTTCCTTTTATTTAAAGCCACGAAATTCTGGACAACACTAGATACATTTCCCGATATCTATGGATTATTTGTAACTGATTTGAGTAAAAATAAATGAAAAAAAAACAATCAAATTGCAAAGAAAAGTATAAGAGATTTCCAGGATCAACTGATTTATTTATTTATATCTCTTTAGTCTATGTCAAGACCTCAAAAATAGTAACTTCATGCTTAGTAAGCGACGCTCAAGTAAGTTCGAATTGGTTTAGACTATCAAGGAAGGTACTTGAAATGTCCGGCTCCGATTTTAATGAAACTTCAATATGTTGTAAGAGATACGCATTTTTTTTATCTGCGGAGATTAATTTTAACAGGGTGAAAACACCTCTTAAATTTCACCTCTAAAAACAATGTTTTTAAAATATCTCAGGTTATATCTTTAAAAAACAAAATGAAAATTACTTGTTGTTCAAAATGATGTTAAACTATGGTTTCTTCATCTCAAAGGATAACATCCCTTATTTTTATAAGGGTAAATCATCTATTCGCGCACGTAATTCAATTCTAAAAATTACAAAATTTAATATAATTATTTGAAAATATTCTGTTTGACGAATATCATAATTAACTGAAGTTGATATCTTTCGAGGTTTCCAAAAATAATTATTAAAAGAGGGTGAGCTACACCCAAATACTTTTTTTTCTTAAATTTCAAGTTCTAATCGAGATATATTTACAAAACAAAACGGAAATTACTTGTTATTTGAAGTGATGTTGAACTAAGATATTTTCATTCCCAAGAATATCATCCCTCAATTTTTATAAGCGCACGTAATTTAATTCTAAAAATTACGAAATTTAATGAAATTGTTTCAAAGTATTTTTTTAGGGTTTCAAAAAATGAAGTAGTGAAAGAGGGTAAGTCACCCTCAAACAAATTTTTTTCAAATCTCTAGTTCTAATTGAGATATATTTACAATATATAGTGAAAATTACTTGTTAGTTGAAGTGAGGTTACACCATGTTGTTTTAACCCGATCATCCCTTACTTTCTATGATGGTTAATCTTATAATTCTGGACATTACGAAATTAAAACAAATTTGTTGATAATGTTTTTTTACGACTACAATAAGTAACCTAAGTAGATGGGCTTCCGGGTTTTAGAAAAAAAAAGTAAAAGAGGGTGAGCCATCCCCAAATAAGTTTTTTTTAAATATCTCCAGTTCTAATTAAGATATCTCTACAAAACAAAATTAAAATTACTTGTTATTCGAAATGAGATTAAACTATAGTATTTTCACTTCCAAGGATATTATTATTCCTTATTTTTTATAAAAGCAAACTGATATTTCATACATATATTATTATCCTTAAAATTGTCAAATTTTAATTTAAATGTACGTTATAGAATTAAAAATCACTATTTGTCATGAATTATAATAATTTATAGACATGAATGCTTAACCAATGAAATAAGTTTATACATTCTTATTAAAAGAAAAAATTTCAGGAAGTTCTGTAACGTTTACATCAACTAAAATTTGGCAATTTTAAGAATAATTATACATATATGAAATGACATCCTTGAAGATGAAAATACAATATTTTAACTTCATTTCCAATTTGTTTCGTAACGTTATATCAATTAGAACTTGAGATGGAAAAAAAAGTATTTGGGGGTAGCTCACCTTCTTTTACTAGTTTATTTTTAGAAACCCCGAAACACGACAAGTTAACTGACTCATGGTATGCGTGAGAAAAATATTTTCAAACAATTTCATTAAATTTTTACAATTAATTTACATGAGCAAATATAATGTTTACTCTAATAAAAAATAAGGGATGATATCCTTGGAGGTGAAAATACCATAGTTTAATATCATTTCGAATAACAAATAATTTTCATTTTGTTTTGTAGAATTATCTTAATTAGAAATTGAGATATTAAAAATAAAGTATTTAGGGGTGATTCACCCTCTTTTTAGAACTTCAGTAAAATATGATATTCGTGAAAAAAATATTTTCCAATAATTTAATGAAATTTCGTAATTTTTAGAATTAAATTACTTGCACCAATAGAAGGTTTACCCTTATAAAAAATAAGGAATGATATTCTTGGGGATGGAAATACCTTAGTTCAACATCAATTCAAAAAACAAGTAATTTTCATTTTTTTTTGTAAATATATCTCAATTAGAACTTGAGATTTAAGAAAAGAAGAATTATTTGGGGGTGACTCACCCTCTTTTAGTAGTTATTTTAGAAACCCCGTCAAATTAAGTTACTTATGATATTCGTAATTTTTAGAATTAAATTACGTGCGCGAATACATGATTTACCCTTATAAAAAATAAGTGATGATATCTTTGGGGATGAAAAAATCATAGTTTAACATTATTTCGAACAACAAGTAATCTTCTTTTCGTTTTGTAAAGATATCTCACTTAGAAACTGAGATATTTCAAAATTAATGTTTTTAGAGGTGAATTTTAAGAGCGGTTTTGACCTCGTTAAAATGAATCTTTGCAGATAAAAAAAATAGGTGTTTATTATTTTTACACCGTCTACAACATATTGAAGTTTCATTAAAATCGGAGCCGGACATTTCAAGTCCCTTCCTTGTAAGTAATTTTCCTCCAGGAGAGTACTCTTTGATCTGCAAAGATATGAGTAAGCAAAAAAATAGCAGTGTTTGAGCTCTTGTTATTTGGATCTCATCTAAAAAAGTTTTAATAAATCGAAGATTTTGCTAGATGATTAAATATTTTAATTTTTTCCTGCTACTTTTTGGAAAATATTATTTTTGCTTATTTAAATCAAAACGCTTGATATCTATATTTGGTAGTCAAAAGTTTGAACATACCTAATATCTTTTTATAACAGAACTGCAGTGACTAAAAATCTTTAGAGTCTCTACTGATTTGAATGAAGATTCTATGCAGTAATTTCGAATGCACACAATATTATTTTTATTTTTGAAAATATTTGAAAACAATGTCATTCAGATATGTAAATATACTTTTTTATTAGTTCTCTCATAATCATTTATGCTTTGTTCGTTGCATTAATCTTGTTTTCCAAGGTTTTTCTTGAACATATTTTTCTTTCCAAAAACTTCAGTGTCTTCATTTTTTCCATTTTCAAAGTAAAGGCCGAAGATGACATTTGTCATTTTTAGGACGTCACTCATGCATTCCTTTTCAGGTTCAATTTGCTTAATCAAATGTGGCTTCTAGTGAGCTGTTAAGCAGTATTGCAAACCAGACAAAGCCCGAGTGGTTTGACTTTGATCGAATATTAATCTACTTTTGTCACATCTCAATACAACTGACCTTGATCCCAGCTGGTGTGTACCTTTCTGATGTATTCTAATTTAATATTTTATTTTTCAACCAGCAGAGTACTATTTGACTTTGTCCAATTCAAATTTTATTTAAATGTTCCACAGAACTAAAGAAATAAATTGTGAAGCATCAATTACATTGCAACTGAATATCATGCATGCCGTAAAAGGCACGAGTTTTGATAAAAAAGAAGTGTTTCCAGATTTGATTATTGATTATTGATGAATCAAAATAACCCTACTTTGTCATAGAAAAAAATCCTAAATTCCCCTTAACGAAGATACAGAAACCTAAATCGGTTTATATGCGAAAAACTCAAAGGTTACTAATGTTAAACACAAACAGGTAAAAATTAAATACGCAAGGTGTGCTGATGTGCATTAAATTATGGGGAAGCGCTGTCTCACTCTTCGAAGGCAAAAAGATGCTGTATTGAGAGATTTCCAACTCAGAGATTGTCAAGTTCAGAAACCTTTCAAAGGATTAATGGGGGCTTAATTAATTTACAATGTTATTAAAATGCGAAAATAGTAAAAACGTTAAAATGTTATTTTGGCAAATGTTCAATATGGGCTCCACGTACTTCAATACATTTTTTTATTCTTCGAATATTTTCTCGCTGCACCGTAAATAATACTCCGGCGTTATTACGGACTTCGTTAGAGTGCTGTGCTATTATCGCTAGTAGTTCTTCTCAAGTATTTAATGGTGTTGAACAAACTAATTCTTTTAGATGTTACCAGAAGTAAAAGTGGACAGGCCCACCTCGACCTATCTATCGAGGGCCAAAAATATTTAAGTGTTGACATACTGTACTGTTAAAATGAGATGAAGCTCCATTATGCACGTACCACATATGCATTATTCTATCAATTATTAAAATTTTGCTGCAAAAATTGCAAATAAATCTCACGATTGTATGTTCCTTCCAAAACAGATAGACCTATAAGGTTATTTCCGATAATATCAGTACACATTTACAATAGACCATTGTTGGTGTTTGTTTTAAAATGAATTGAAATTGAATAGCATGCAAGTTTTCATCAGTCCAAAAATGTAAATTTTGTGAATTTATTGTGCCATCTCTTGTAAAACAGGACCTATCGGTAAACAAAATAAGGTTAGAAAAATTTAGATTTAAGTTACGTTACTGTATAAACCAGCTGCAGTATTGAAGTCTTGCGGGATAATC
Source organism: Diaprepes abbreviatus (assembly GCA_034092305.1). NCBI lineage: Eukaryota > Metazoa > Arthropoda > Insecta > Coleoptera > Curculionidae > Diaprepes > Diaprepes abbreviatus. The sequence continues at coordinate 18,954,683 of JASJET010000057.1, read as the reverse complement.
ATTCGGAGACATAGCGTGCACTTTTTCAATTTGGTACGGGTGAAGTAACTGATCTGTTTTTTTTTTTCATGTAGAATCCATTTTGTAACATTATTTTGTGCTGCAAGATTTCTTAAGCTGTTTGAGGATTGTCAGCAATATCTTGTAAAATATTTTCCTCTAAGTAAGGGTCCTCACCGCCACGTCGCGGCACAAATGACCCTGAATAAAACATGTAAAAAATCAATTCGTTAACTATAATTATTATTTTTTAATCATCTTTTACCTATCTCCCTTAGGCTTCGAGTAAACCTTTGAAAGAATTTTGGACTTGACAATGTTGGAGAAATCTTTCAGCATGAAGAATTCTTGCCTTCGAAGAATTTGACAACGCTTTATCATAAATTAAATACATATCAGCATACTTTGCGTAAAAATATTCTTTCATTTTTTAAAAATTATTTTTACTTGAAAGCGGTTTTAACAAGTTCCGTCAACAGTAATTCACTATGTAGGTATTAACAATAACAACCTGATTTTTACCTGTTTGTGTTTGGCATTAGTAACTTTTGAGTGTTTCGCTTACAAAATTGATTTATCTCGAAAATCGTTAGTTTCATTGAAATAAATGAAGAGTATCTTTTTTTAAGAGGAATGACCAAATATTTGAAAAATCAGTTTTTAGTTCAGTAAAATGACACTTGTCAACAATTAGACCCAACGAATGCGGTTGCAAGTCCGTTCCTGACTTCTTTAATGACCTAAAACATCTACTGTAGTATGGTTTAGTGAGTCTTTATGGCCTCTATAACATATTAAAATTTCATTAAATTAAACAAGTCGGTGCAAAACTTAGAGCTAATAAGGTAAATCGCTGGATATCACTTTAGGGCTTTGTATTTCCGTGAAGGGGGACTTTAGGAATTTTTTTTCTTTGACCAAGTAGGATAATTTTGACCTCCCCTGTATGCTCCCGAGAAGTTCGGAGGTACTTGCTGGACACCCTGTATTTGGTGTATTCCTTGAAAAGCGGATAAAATAATTATGCTTTGCAATTTTTTATTACATTGCTTCTGCATTCACAAACTTATTATGGACAAACTCATAGCCCTACGTAAGTTATGTTGGTATTACCACGCATCCTGATAGTTTGTTAAACAACTGAGAAGTTTCATAAAATTTTATAGTTTCTGAGGTTCCTGAAAAAGAGACTTTTCTTTGTTTTAATTTAAATGTAGTATTCTTTTTTAAGCTCCGTTGATTTTAGTTTAACTTCAAAAAACTTAAAATTTTTAAATAAAAAGGAAGTAAATTGTAGTGCACATTCGAAGTCATGCAGTGAAAATAGTTAAATATATTATTCTAGAACCTAAAAAAGTGTACACGTATTTTGACGTTTCGCGAAAAATTCATTTTCAAGGAAGTTATCGAGATTTTGAAGTTGAGCTTAGAGCTTTTGTAGTGAACAAAAATATAAGTCAGTTTTTATTCAAAAATTTTAAAATTAACAAAATGGCGGCCATTTTTCGGAAAAACACAAACGCCATTTTCTCAAAACCTACATCCTAGTGTTCCTTCTTATATGCTTATATTTTTCTTCACTGCCAAAGGTCTACTAAGCTCAACTTTAAACTCTCGAAAACTTAATTGAAAATGATTTTTTTGTAAAACGGCAAAACACGTGTACACTTTTTTGGGTTCTAGAATAATATATTTCACGGAAAAAGTATTTTTTTACTATTTTCACTGTATGATTTTGAATGGAATCGGTTACTTTATAAGTTAACAGCAATTAGTTAAAAAAATAATAATTTCGAGTAGTTAAAAACTTAGAAACATTTTCGTAATTTTTTGATAAATCTCAGTAAGTTATAATTTATGTTGATGTGCTGTGTATAATTTTTTCTTTTAGCTAATTTTTTTTTTTTATTTTTAAGAAAAAATGTTTGTTTATAAATTAACAAGTGCCACATTTTCAAATACGGATGCTGATTGATTGATTGAATGGTATAGCAGGCTAGAGTTGAGAAGCCTTTACACGGTAGTGTAGTGATTCATTGTATCATCTGTTATATATGTTCTATATGAAAAGTTTATTATTTTAAGGTTTAGCAGCCTGTTTACTAGTTTGTCCTCTAGGCGTATGCCTTCCCGGTGATCTATCATTGCACATGTCTCCAGTAGATTAGACTTAGAGGAATCGATGATAATATATTAGGCTGTTGTCAGTTCTTCCTTATAGATGCCCATTTTTTGTAGATGTTGTCTTAATCTGCAGTGGCTGGTTGTTAGCTCTCTCATCTGCCTAATCTGTTGTCGGCTTAAACCCAGGATTTCCCGCTTATTTACTATATGGTTTGTGTGATTTCAGTGGGCCTAATGTTGATGGTTTATCCACCAGGATAAAATGGTCCTGTCCTTGTTATCCCTCGTTACATTTTCTCGAAGACAGTTATCAATAGTATGTATTTCTGCCTGTAATACCGTTATGTGCTGCCCCAGTGTTTGTATTTGCGTAGAGTCGGGGGTGTGTATACTGCGACCAGGTAGATCTATTGTGCCTCACTACTGCTGCCCAGTCGTAAGAGTTACCTTATAGGCTAGAGCAGGTCCCCCAGTCCTATTTCCTTCAGGCATCTCAGGATGTTGGACGGCTTCAAGGTGGGTAGCTCCCCTTCTTCGATTTGGTGTGCTTCCAAAAACCGCATCCTAGGGTTTTTTAGAGTGCTGCACTCTGCAAGGATATGAATAGAGGTTTCGTCCTCCTCCTCATAGAATCTGCACTCTTCTATTTCTACCAATCTGAATTTCTTGAGGTATCCCTTCAGGTGGCAATGCCCCGTCAGGACCCCTGTCAGAACTCTGAGCTGGTTTTTGCTCAAGCTTATTCGTTCTTTGAATCTCTTCTGGTCGTAGTTCCCCAGAAGTATCTTCGCTTGTCTCAATCCTTGCAGCTCCGTCCAATAATTGAATCTCCTGCTTTCTTGTTTCTGCCACGGCGCCTCACTTATACTAAGTCTGGGTCTTGCTCCATGTATTCAGGCTCCTGTACCGTAGTCAGTTTTGGACCTAACAGTAAAAAATAAGGATATTTATATTTCTGTAATTACATCAAGAAATATTATAAGGAAATATTCACAGAAATATTAATTTAGTTGAAAATCTCTTTTCATTTTTTACCTCAACACCATTATTAACTATTATCATAGTCTACAGAAATAAATCTGTACACTTTCTTGTTACCATATATTGTACAAAAAAAGCCAGAATAATTCCTGTTATCAACTGTGTTTTATTTATAATACAACGCATAACAATACAAGCGATATAGTCAATAGGTTATAAACCTCGTTACAAGATAACAGATGCTTCAGGTCAGCGAATAAGAAACTTTATTATAAACAATATTATTTAAGTAAAAACATTTTACTACCAGGAAACTGATTATTTCAAACTGTTTTATTATTTTATAATAAAAACAAAAATATTTTTAAATCTAGTTCTTATTTTTGACGTACTTTTAGCAAAAGGTTAAATATTATTTATAATTTTGCTATACACTTGGCAACTTTTGTATCAGCTGATCTGGTCTTACTCGATTTTTGCTTGATAAGGACTAGAGATGCAATCGAACTGAAACGTCGTACAAACAAATGAAAATAGAGACAATGCAAGTTGGACACTCACATTTTAGTCAATCTCATATTATCTAAGAGGTAGTTCGAAAAGTTCCGAAACTTGCGTTTAATAACATGTCCATATCATTTAGTTTTACTAAATTTCAAATAATATATATCAAAATTTGATGACATTGCAACCATTAGTTATCGCGATAGTGAAGTTTTAGTGACGCATTTTTGATATTTTCAAAACAATGAAAAAAAAATTTTTGATAAAACTACCAGTAAAAGTCAAAAGTGGCTTGAAAACTATTATAAGGAATTTGTTTCGTCGAAAGCAACCATTTGTTACTGGTTTGCTAAATTTAAATGTGGTCATACAAACACAAAGGACGCTGAATTCTCTGAGAGCTCAAATGAGACTTAAGCACGGGAAAACATGAAAAAATCCATAAAATCGTCTTCAGCAACAGTAAAGCGAAAGTGCGTGAGATACCTGACTTCGTAAAGATATTAACCGACCGTGCACACCCTATTTCGCAATACTATTTGGATACACGAAAGCTCTGTTCGAAATGGGTGGATGCCGCGTTTGCTCACACCAAAAACAATAGCTAGTTTTAAAGCTGTTTAGGTGAGGAAAAGAGCGTTTTTTCATGTGGTATGTGGTAATGGACAAAGCATGGATTCATCACCATATTACGAAGTCAACTGAGTGAACAGCGAAGGATGAAAGCCAACCAATGCACATGATCTAACATTCATCGGATATTTTGGAAAAGGAAAAACCATAAGGAGCGAAAAATATATGGCATTATTGGTGAGTTTGAAGGAAGACATTCCAAAAAAATGGCCCCGAATTAAGAAGAGAAAAGTGTTCTTTCAACCAGAAAATACAACGGGTCACAGGTCGATCGCAACTATGGCAAAACTGATTGCATAAATTGCACTTCGAATTGCTTCCACATACATCTTATTCTACAGATTTAGCTTCCAGTGATTATTAGCTGTTCATGAACCTCAAAAAAATGTTCGCTGGGTAGAAATATGGCTCTAATGAATATGTGATTGCTGAAATTGAAGCATATTTTCAAGGGTTAGACAAATTTTTCTAAAAGAAAGGCATAGAAATATTATAGCGGCATTTTTCCAACTACTTATGACATATTCCAATTTCGTCTCGAATAAAAATATATAAACTTCTTAGGAAACTAACCGAGTTTAAAATTATTATAGGTATATATTCACTTATGACGTTTTGAATTAGAATGACCTTTTCGTACATAATTTGATTTGAGTTTCTAAGGTACAATTTATATTCAACTCTTTCATCATATACTGTATATAAATTATAATTTGTATATTTGTTCCATATATATAGGTTGTCTCAGCAAAAAAAAATCGTCACAATAATGAAGAAAAAGAAAAATCTTTAAAAAAAGTACTTAAGGAATGTCAAAAGAATGATGAAACCCATGTTGATGGAAATATCTTGAAGAAAGTTAGAAGACAAAAGCAAGTTGAATTGCCAGAAAACTATGGAGATCACAAACTTTGTGTTCTTAAAGGTAAGAAAGAGGATTACCAGGAAAAGTATTTTTCCTCGCACAATTAAATAATAGATATTATTATTTATTTTATTTCGATTTGTTTTAGAAATTTGGATAATAGGAATGCCTATAAATTTTTCTTTACTTATCCGAAATTTAGTCAAAATAATGGTTTCATTTTTACTCAGATTTTATATTTCCTTTAAAAAAAAAAATTTACTACCAAATTGATCTATCTCTCATTTCTATACGTTTTCGGTGTACTAAGAATAATAAGAATATGTCCAAGCATTTCTATACGTTTTCGGTGTACTAAGAATAATAAGAATATGTCCAAGCATCATTTATATTAATGCGAAAATATCGACCACATGCTAGTTAGCCTGTACTTCCACTATAAGTAAGCAAAGAAAATTTGTTTCTACTCAAAGGATTTAACCATACCATTTAAGCCTCATAACCCAAATTGCAAAACGTATAAATTTCTTCATAGATTAATCACAAAAATATAAAACTTTCCATATATCTTGTTCACATTGTTTAAATTTAGAACTATATCTCTACAGAGATCATTCTACTCCTCCATATCTTACAAGCTTAAAACAGAAACCTGTCGTTACGCAGCTTTTTTTCGTTCGTAAAGGAAATGTCATTTCAAATGTGTTTTTCTGCGCTGTGTTTGATGATTGTACCGAACATTCCATTTTAAAAGTTTCAACAGGTTTTTTCCGTTACTTCTAAGATGTTTGATTGCGTACTAATTATGTGTTTTATTATACTCGTATTTTATCCCAGTTTTTTCCGGTATTTTGTATTTGATTTATCAATTTAATATTTACCACAACCTTTATATCACTTTATTTTTAGAAATCTAAATGAATTATTCATAACACCGCTTAATAAATCTTTTGCATGAAATTTTGTATGTATGTATGTGGATAGAATTAGGGTCTGTACACTGCGACCTAGTAAATCCTCCAGTCATTTTTCCCTCAGGAACCTTAGTATGTTGGACGGCTTCAAGATGGGTAGCTCTCCTTCTTCGATTTAATGTGTTCCCAAGAACCGCAAGCTAGGGTTTTCTAGAGTGCTGTACTCTGAAATAATATTAATAAAGGTTTCGCTCCCCTCCTCACAGAATCTGCAGTCTTCTCTTTCTACCATTCGGAGTAATAAAAACTTGTACGATTAAGTACTGTCTACTAATGAAACCAAAAAATTGTCAAAAATTTCTAATTCAAAATGCTCTCTGTCACGGTTCAAATTTCAGCTTAAGGTATCTATGACTAATTAGAATAATTCTCCTTTTTTGTTACAAATACTCACGTTATGTGCAAACACAATATCTTTTTTTTAAACATCTTTTATAATTCCTTGATTAAGAAGATACCATTGGCCGATTAAGTTGCATTTGTTTTTGTTGCTTATACCACGAACTCAGTAGTTCTATTTTCTTACTAATTTCTTTCGCTCTGTTGTTTTTATCTTCCTGAATTTTGCATGCATTCTTACACTACAAATCACGGTTTTAAGTTACATTTGATTCTAACAATTATTTTTATTGTTTTGCTTGATATTTACTAAATCGTAGATGATTATTTTTGTAGATGCTGAATTTACTTTATCTATTTTTCCAGTTATATCTCAGTTTTCCTGCCTATTATTCTAGTAAAATTTTTCCTTTTATCCTTTCTTAAATCAGTTTTCCTGAATTTTTTTTTAATAATTCTGTAAACTTTGTTTTCTTTACATTACAACTCTCTTGTTAGATTATTGGCTCTTTGCGTAATAGCAGTGCCAACTAATGCATGAACTGAAGGATGATATTTGCGTATATTGATAATAAAATATAATGAAAATTCAGTGAAAATATTAATTTGTTATTATATATTTTTATTACTTTAGCTAAAAAAGTTAATATAATCAGTAAAGATTTAATTAAAAGCCAGTAAAAATTAGGTTAAATAGTACCAAAAAAAGAACTATCATTAAATAATAACGTGGAATAAATATTATTATATATTGCTATGTAGGTACCCTGGATGGTCATTATAAAAAAAAAGAGAACTATTGAACTTTTATTACCTAAAATATATCTTTACATCGAAACTTCTAACACTTGATACACTAGTGTTCTTTACCTTATCTATTTTTTTTATTTAGTTTTCATTTTACTATTTAAAATTTATAAAATTTACACCGTTCTTTTTGCTAGTATTTTTACAATTTACAACACAGCAACTCCGATTGCTCATTATATTGTATTAAATTATTTGAAAAAAGAATAAAATTGCCACTTGTATCTGAAACTTCAAAAATACAAAGTATCGCCCCGAAGTATTTGAATCCGCTAATATTGCTTTTGCTCCCCCTGCCATGACTTTGCACTGATTGTGAGCGAATATATCAATTTCGAATTTGCATCAACGGGTTACGTTTCCATCCACCCATCGAACTCTTTTTTGGGTTGCATTTCTGTTTTATGGTTTGCTGAATTCTAATTTACAAGAAGACCAAACTTTCAGGAAATTTATTTCTTTACGTCAATTTAAATTAAAAATAACTATTGGTATACTATCATATTTAATTTTGGAGCAGTAAATGCTAATAATTAATGATTTGGTTTATTTAACAAATTTTTTTCAGCCAACTGTTTTTACTCAGAATCATTTTTGAATTACCATTTCTGCCAAACGTGTCTCATCTTAATTTCTTTTTTACATTCGAAAGAAGAAGCTTGGTGCACAAGTCTGGATATTGTATATATAATTGAGACCATTCTGCGTTTTCCTGTTTGAAACGACGAACAAGCTGTAATGTTACATCTCAATTTATATTTTCCATCCTGTGGAATTTTTAGGGTTAAAACATGTTAAATTATCCTGGTAATTGTGTTCAGTTAATTGATTGCTTTATCTTTTGCTTGTTTGGCATTTTTGAGTTAGTTTTACCGGGATAAACCTGGAGAGAGGGATTTTGGCAGTTCTGCACGTTCCAACAAAAGAATTCTGTTAAGCCCCAATAATAACACCTGGGTCCATTCTACAGTTTATTTTACTACTGGTATCCTCCCTACTAGTATCCTTCCCACTGATATCTTTCTATTGTTCTTGTTTATAGTTTATCTCTTGCCTTTACTATTTTATGTTTCACTATCACTACACAGTTGTGAGTTGTAGTCTGGTTTGTTCGATACCGCACAGTTAACAGTCTCACGATCTAACAGGCAAACTTTTATTATTATTTTTATGTTCCTAAAAATTTTGAAAACTAAGTGTATTCCATTCTCTTCTTTGTGTGAGGCGTTGCACAATTTTTCAACATTATTCATCGTGAAATATACAGGGTGTGTGTTATGTTTTAGCGCCAGTAGATAATAGTTGCGTGTTAAATTTTATTTGATTTTTGTTTTGTAAAGTTGTATAATTATATGAACTCTATTTTCATTATAATATATCTTGCTTTACGCTATAGCTATAACTTAATTATTCGACTAAAGAATTTTATTATTACTATTTATTTACGAGTTTTACTTGACTGTATATATTTTTGGTGTGCTTATATATTTATAGGACTAAAGTTGAAAGCTAGTTCCTAACGACATTGCGGAAGATTCTTCCATTTTACCTAGCTACAGATGCACAGTGGCGTCCTCAATAACCCACGACTACCGTTAGGCGCGGATCCAAGGAGAGGGGGCGGTGGGGGGCGGTCGCACCCCCCCCCCCCAAGAGCTTTAAGTTTAGGAAAGTAGATCCAATTTTTCCTTTTATAATAGGAATATGTATGCTGCTCGCATTTCCCCCTCAGTCCACTTGTTTTTTTTTTTGCGATCGCCCCTCCCCCAAGAGATTCGAGTTCAGGAAAATAGACCCGATTTTTTATCTTATACTAAGAATTTGTATGCTGCTGGCATCTCTACCCCCATCGACAACATATTTTATCTTGCAATCGCCCCCGCTAAGACTTTGAGTTCATAAAAATAGACCCCATTTTTCCCTCTTATACTAGGAATTAGTGACGGAAAGTTTAGTTATTTTTAAGGACTTGTAACTACTCGTTACTTCCGTCTTTAGGACTCATTACTTTGGAATCGTTACCTTAGTTACTTTTTTTCGAATAAGTAATGCTGCAAGTGATATACGATATATTCTTTAGGTCTTTAATTGAATAATTTGTATTCTATGTGAAATATGAAATTTAATACTGAATATTAAGTATGTATTAGTTCAGGTTTTTTTAAGTGTTAAAAGATGTTTAAATTATAAGTGTTAATATATGGAAATATGGAAAAATATATACAAATTAAAAGATATACCATTCAATAATAACCAGATTTATTTAAACAGACAAAAATAAAACAAACATTTTTTAGGAAAAACTTTTAAATCCGTATTTAAAAAAAAACCAAAAAAATATACACATTTGGAATTACAGACCAAAATGTTATAAATGTTTATTCTGGTGTAAAAACAATATTTTATCGACGTGTTCGTGTTGAATGATTTCTTCGGTCGTTTATGATTTGACCAGCTCTTAAAAAAACTCTTTCGCAGTGTACAGATGTGGCAACTGTACATAAATATATCCTTGCCACTTAAGATAGCCAACGGTATACTTGTTCTCTGCCTTGCCACCAAATTAGAGTTTCTTTTTTTCTTTACAAATTAGCTTCATCTGTTTACATGCGTATTTCTGCAAATGCTAAAGCGGTTGAGGTTCAAAAGATATTATAGAATTATCAAAATCTTGACTTTCTTCGCATATTGTCTTTTCTTCAGATATTTCTATTTCATTTCTCTAACCTACAGTAATTTGTAGATGCTTCTTTTTTAATTTATTAACTAATTCAACCTGAAGTTCGTCTTTTACTCATTCCAAACAATCTTCTTTAATAAAACTTCTTGTTTTGAAATGAGGATCAAGAAAAGTCGCTTTACTCATTGTTGTTTTTCTGGCTCTCCAAAACGACAAGCAAGTAAATCTAAAAAAAATATATCAAATCTTCTTTCTCTTGACTTGTAACTTTAAGTTCAATTCCCCCCAACGTTGACATGAGCCCTTTAACTACGAGGATAACTTCTGAAAGAATAATTTGTTTTTCAGCGCTCATTTAATGACATCGTTGGATGTTTCGATTTAAAATGTATACTTAAGTTTTAAATATTGCCGTTTTCATAGGAATTTATAGATTTGAAAATATAACACTTTGCTTTGGCATTAGATAATAATGTAAAATGAATCCAAACAGAACTTCTTTTCTGCGTTTCCATTTCTCAACTCTAAAAATTCTTTTGTAAAAATAAATAAAGTAAATAGACCCGATTTTTTCGCTTATACTAGGAATATGTAGACTGTTGGCGTCCCCCCCCCCATCGATTACTTGTTTTTCATGCGATCGCCCCCCCCCCCTCCCCAATATCTTCGAATTCAGAAAAATAGATCCGACACTGTCTTTAACACTAGAAATGGGAATGTCTCTGGTATCTCCCCCCCCCCCCGTCGACAACTTGCTTTCGCTTGCCATACTGTACTCTTGTGATATCACCGCCCCCCTCCCAAAGAGGGTAGCCGGATTCGCCCTTGCCTACTCTACGGCATAGGGTTTAGCTTGGCATTTTTGCTCGCTGCCGCGGCCACTAGCCTTCAACTAGACTCTGGTGATTTTGCTTTAATTTTTATTAATTTATTATTGAATTGCTTCCCATCTAATTGTGAGGCATCATCTGTTAACTAAATTAAAGATATATGTGCAATGAAACTGCAGAAAAAACTATCAACACCAATAACTGCTACGAAAGCCTAACATAACGCGTACCCAACACACGCTTTATGAGTTTTTTTACATAATTTTAATACTGTTTCAGGTATTGGATTACTAAATGAAGATAACTCAATAAATTCAGAAAATCTCAAGAAGAGGATTACCAAAAAGGCCAAAGACGGTCAAGATGTTGACGCTATTGTATCTGAGTGTGGAGTAAGCCAAGAAAATCCGAAAAGTACAGCGATAAACATTGAAAAATGCTTACTTAAGAATGAAATTGATATTTAAAAAATATAGAGTATAACTAAAATATTATTGTATATAAATATTATGTAGGTTACCTTTTTTATATAAAAATTCACTGTAAAAGTATTAACTGATCAGAAAAGCTAACATAAATATATTTTCTTTGATATTCTTACAATTTCGATACAAAATTTAAAATAGTTTTTTGGCGCAAAATGTATATGTTGTAGTTAAAAAAATATTTTATCAGAACACAGTTGTGAATACTATATTTTCTTTAATTAAGAACAATTTTGTTACAGAATATAAGAAGTTAAAGTTAAACAGCAAAATGTCGCCACAAAAGAACTTTCTTGATTCAAAATGCGCTCGATGCATGTCAAAGAGAGAGAGAGAGAATACTATGTTATAATTATTACCTTTTTTGGTCAGTTTGTTTTAAAAAGTCCAAAAAAACTTGCCTTTACTTTTAGGAATATTTAATTATTAAGTAACTAAGTAGAATATATTTATTGTATTATATTAAACGTTTTTTGTAAAATATGTGTTTGAATTTATTTTATACATATGCCAATATCTGTCATTTCTATTAAATAGCAACATTCTGCTATGCATTTTTGAAAAGTTTCACCTCAGAGAGTACATCTTCGATATTCGTAATTAGAGGGTCAAAATACATATCAAAATCTTTGGTGGAGTAATGTATCTTTATCGGCTACGAAAACTCTCAAGGCTCCCTGACTATGAATAAAAAGGAGACATAAATACAGCAAAAATTAATTAAAATATCAAATTTGTCTTTAATATGGGCGATTTTAAAGTAGAGATTTATCAGATTTGTTTTTGTTTATTTCTGCAATTTTTTCTTATTACCTTTATTTTATCGATTAAAATCACATTTGTAAGTTTCCGGACACGTTGTTTATTTGACGTTTTTTTAATTAATAATACATTTTTTGCCTGCATGTTTTTTGAGTGTTTTTATATTATTAACAGTGTAACCATGTTACAAAATGACTAATCCAAAACAATCATAATAAGAAGTCGTTATTCAAATTTTCAGGAATTATTTTAATTGATAAAGACGTTAATAAATACATTATGTTGCAATGTGCTATAGTAACCATTATTCCAATTTAGGAAGTTTGTGATCTTTGAAGCTTAACAACTCCCAGAAGCGATAATATACATCCTGTTTTATGGTTCAAACTAGATTATCGGGTTAAATAGAACACTGTAAATTTACATTATCAGATTAACTTAGTATTGATTTTCCTTGTTTACAGAAATTGTTTCATAAATATCTTTAGCCAGAAGCGTAACTTTACGGGTAAGAAAATGGAAATATTAGCAGATAATAGTTTATAAGCGGAGTCTTGAAAAGTGTATTATAATGCAATTTTATTTTATATAAAGTATAATATTACGTAGATAATTTTGTTACATTTCCATTACTACCAAGGAAAACACTTATAAATTTAATGCAGTTTAACTAACTCGAAAGTCTTTATATATGCTGTCACAGATTTTATCATTTCACTGATGAGGTAGCTCTAGCACTACCTTCGAAGATTACATTACAGTGGGGAAAATGGTAAAATTAAAACGAATACTGCGATTACTCTCTTAGTGATTATAATTAGAATACCACAAGTTACAATTTTCTAGTGACAAAAATTAAAATACAAGCCTAAATAGGTAAGCATAATACTTCCTATTTTAACGGAGAAAAAAACTGATTCCTCTTTAGTTCAAGTTAGTTTTCCTATTTTTGTATATAGGTTTACAATGACTTCAGAGAATAGTAATGGCGCTTGAATAGCAGGTCACTGATTAGTCGTAGAGAGAAAGTGAAATATTCGGACACTTATAATACTTAATTATTACTGATTTGTGTTAATTCATTATATAAAAGTTTAAGTAACACTTTGATAGTGTTGACTATGACTCCTTGTTTAGTGAAAAAAAAACAAATAAGTAAATTTATTGGTCAGCTGAATGGAGTATCACAATTGCACTGGCAGTTATTTTAAAATGATTCTGAGCAATGCATATCTTGAAAAGATTAAATCGATAGCAAAGTATATATTTTGAATCAGCATATTAGTAAGCAGAATAAGCGTATAAATCAATTATCCATTGATATCGAGAAGCTTAACAAAACAAATCCTTACAGATGGCTTTGGATAATTGGAAACAAGCGTTGAGAAACTTAACTGTCAGAATTATTGGCATTCCTCGGGTAGACGGTGAAAATATTAGTAAAGTTATAATACATTTGTTCAATAGATATATGAAGGCTAATATCAAAAACCACTAATGCCACTGGAAATCTTCCAAGTGATTAGCGGTCAGCTGTTCTGGTCAGGTCTTGCAGTGATGTCGTTACAAACGCTATCCCTCAGAAGCAGAAACCTATACATCCTTGTGGTATACAAATTAAAGAAAACATTACGAGATTTAAATTACTATTAGTACTATTACAAAAAGCAGTTGACAAATTTACTCATAAATCGATTTAGTGTTTAAATAGTAATGGTTTCGTTAGCCACGGTCTTAAAATTATGAGTGACCAATACTACTTTTGTGAAAAAAAATGTAAGTGCACAACCCATTTCAATCTTTTCTTGCGAATTGGTTTGTATTTTTTTTTTCTTCCTTTTATTTTAAATCTAGTTATTATTGAAAAACACTATTTTTTCAAATTATTCCTTTTGTAATCATTGTATTGCTGGTGAAGACCATGAATGGGCATTATTATGAATATTTATGCAAAAACTTATTCTTTTTTTTCGTTTTATATTTAAACTTTCATTTGTTTTGGAAAATTTTCATAATTGTTTGAAATCTTATTATTTGTTAGTTATAAGAAAAATATAAATATTTTCATTTTTATATAGTCTATTGCTTTTAAAATGAACAATAGGCTGTATAGAAATGGGGTGCTATAAAAGTTTTAAAAATCTTTGAAATCAAAACATGTTTTTATTTATTATTTAAATCATTCTAACGAATGATTGTTAACATTTTCCAAAATTTCGTAAACTAATAGGTAAGTAAATTATGACTTTTCTATGTTCATAGCTATTAAAATACATCGTTTGTATTACAAATTAAAGATTGTGTTAACTTAAAGGAAACTTGTAGTTTTTATAGATAGTTGCTATAAAAATATCATAAAATATAAAATGTACTTTTGTATTTGGAAATCTACGACTGACCGATAGATTGTAATTTATTTTCTGTTATTATAGATCATGATTTTGACCATTTTTGTGTGAGTGATATCTGGCATACTCTTGATATTGACTCTAATATATGTTGTATTATTAATTTCCAATTTTTTTAGAGATGATCAGCGCACACCACGCAGGGGTTATGGTGTTGGTGTATTTATGAGTAGCAAATGTGAAGCCGCTGAGTTGAATCCTAACTATGACTGTTTGTTTAAATATTGCTTGGCCTGGGATCTCACCTTAAAATTATTTTGGGTGCAGTTAATAGAGAGTCAAACTTGAACTTAAACGCTAGTATTCTATAATTAGATAATATTTTACCTAAGCTTCTCCCTACAGCTGATTTTGTCAGCGTTGTAGATGATATGAACGTAAATTTATTTAATTTAGATAACCCGCTAACACTATACTTTGATTTATTTGGATTTTTTAAAAACCAACGCACATTATAAGAACAAACGAATCTCTACTTAATACTATTTTCTTAGCATCTAGCGAGATGGCAAATAAATTTGGTTGTCCTAATATTGATTTTTGTGACCATCGCTTGGTTCATTGCCTATGAAATATAATGAGTTTTAAGGTTGCATTAAAATTTAAACAGGTGAGAAATATCAAAATTTTGCGCTAAATAATTTTTTAAAAGTTTAGACACAGTTGACTGGGATACATTTTAGTATGTATATAATATTGATAATAAAATAAAATTTTTAGTTACTGCACTAAACCAGGAGAGACTGAGAGATGTTATTAAATTAATGTTCAAAGAAAGAGATACTATATTTTCTAAGTTTCATCAAACCAAATAACAAGACGATGGGAAACATTACAATAAACTTATAAGTTTTATTTTAGCTTCGTTTCGAAGGAAAAAGAACTTTTATATATACAACTTTTATAAAAAGTAATTAAAACATATCGTGACAGTTCTTGCTTAATATGGGAGTAAAATATAATAACTGGATTGATATTCCCCCTGATCTAATTAATCCTAATAATATAAATATAGTTTTTTTTTTCAAATTATGATAACACTACTCAGTATTATAATACTTTGTTTCATTCCTATGTTGGACTTTCTCTTAAAATTAGTACTGTCGTGGAAGTTGCTAGTATTATAAACTCTATCAAACCTATTGCCAGTGGAATCAATTAACTAAATAATTGCTATATTAAATATTGCCTTCAAACTCTTCTGCAACAACTTACCCTTGTAACAAATCTTTATTTGGAATGTTGTTATCTTCCCCCATGTTAGAAGGAAGCTCTAATTCAACCAATATTAAAAGTAAATAACCCGTATTCTTTTTCGGATTATAGTTTCCAGATATTTAGATGTCTAACTAATAATAACAATATGCCAGAAAGCAATAAGGTTTTAACAGGCTACCAGTACTATCACTGCATTAGTAGATATCATTGATTGTATAATTAAATCAGTCGATGAGAATAAGATAACAACTTTAGTACTTTTGGACTTAAGATATGGTAGATCATAAAGTTCTCATTTCAAAACTTAAACCTATTTGTTTTGATGGCACTTTGTTGAGCTTTTTTAAGAATTACATACATGGTTGTAGTCTGAAAGTTATTATTAATAAAAAAAATTTTAGGTTCTATGCTGGGGCTCTTATTATTCTCAATATATACAATCTATCTTTACTCAACGCTCATTACCTGTAATATACCTGGATATGTTGATGATTCTCAGATTTGTCAGAGGTATGACGCGGCAGACACACATGAAGTTATTATAAAGCAGTTTGTTTCTTCTCATAATCTTAAAATTAGTATTAGTAAATCATATTTCATGTTATGTGATGTCAACAAACCAGTAGAGAAAATTGAAGAAAAAAGTCTTGGTTTATTTCTAAATAGTAATTGAAAGTTTATTAGTCGTGTCAATAATTTGCTTCAGAATTCATACTGTGATCTAATAATTCTTGACAGTAAAAAGGATTTTCTAAATTTTTTTCTTGTAAAAAAGTTGTGTGAACTGCATGTTTTTTCGCTATTTCCGTCGCCACTGGATTCCACGTAAGAATCCACAAAAACAATTTTCAAAACATTTTTCGCTAACTTTAATAACAGTTGAGTTGCAGACGCACCCCCAAAAAAAGAAAAAATTTTAAAAAGCTCTATATATCACAAACAAATTGGGATTGTTTTAAAATTGCAGCCCACTATATAAAGATATTTATATTTAAGAGGAACAACTGAAACTTTCGGAAGATGGCGCAGCTTGTATCAGACTTTTTATTTAAATCGATATAAGCAGCTTAAGGTATTCACCTTTGTTATGGTTAGGTGTACTTCCTACTCTATAATGACGAGAACCAATGAGTTCAAAGCTGGTCAGCAGGTGGCGGCACAGTAATAATAAGAGAGGTTTTCACCACTTTTTTCTGGTAGTTCTTGTAATCTGAAGTAGTGCTTTCGATTTATAAGTGGAACCAAAGATTATAATAGCTACCGCTTAGCCATAATAATCTTTAGTAGAACAAAGTATGCCTATCCTTATAAAATAAGCCTTTTTCAGTTAGTTTCTCTTATATATATATATATATATATATATATATATATATATATATATATATATATATATTGTGTCATCATTCACTATTGATATATAGATCTCGAAAGATTTATCTGTTCAGATTGTATGAAACTCCGGGAGATGGTGTATCTTGTATCGGATTTTTCATTTAGTTGAATATAATTTGCTTCAGTGATACAGCTGTAAGTATATTATTATGTCACTTACTACTGATATCTGGTTTCTGACCTTTTATTTAGTTCAATATAAATTAATTAAAGAATTCGTTTTTCTTATTGTTAGGTTTATTGGCCAACCCTGTACTAATGAGAACCAATGAATTTGAAGTCGACTTGCAGATAGCAGTATACTGCCTGACAAGAACAAATCACGTCTTTCCTTATATAGTCCGGTCAAGTTAGCATCAAAAATAGGGGTAAGGTTACATTAATTCGCACCTTACTAAAAATTGGCATGAATGTTGGGAACCCTATTATACACAATTTGTCAATTATCCACATCAATCCGAAGTGTGGAAAAAAATTTATTCAAGGTCAAATGTTGCAAAAATCGGTTTTTTGAGTTTTCCAGCTAAACGGTAAGTTTTATAATAAAAATAGGTGAGACAAAAATTATTCATCATGCAATTATCTATAAAAATTGTTCATACACTTTTTTTCCTAAGAATCACCATTTCGGAGATACAGCGATGCAAAATGTTGAAAAAGTTGTATTCTTCATAATATGCACACGTTTCCGCGCCACCCGTGAGGTAGTGTACATGGCGCGTTTTTTTTTACGTGGTTTCCCCGGTAGGCCTATTCCACGATCTATTGTGCTTCTGTTGAGTTAAAAAGCTATTGTATTAAATTGAAAATGGTACTATTGTAAATAACAAGAGCGGTGTAAGTAATGCGTAAATTGAGAAAATTATTCGTCTGATTGATACTCTTCTAATGGAACATAATCCATACTGTCTTGCTCTTCTTCTTCTCCTTCTTCTTCTTTTTCTTCTTCTTCTTCTTCCTGCTGAGTACAAATAAATTGTTCAAAGAGCAATGCATCAGATGTCTCCTCGCCTATATCGTAAGAATCATCTTCTACTGGCGATTCAACATTGGAGCACGATTGGCCTCGACAACTGATACATGCTAATGAACAAAACAAACCAACTTTTTTACAGCCGCATTTAGCATTACACCCCGTTTTGCAATTGCAAAAAATTGAATTGAGGAGTTTTTCCGGTGCAGGAGGGAGTAAAGTCTGAATTGGTTCCAATATATTGTCAGTTAACTTCCAACCCCAGTCTTCTGGGTTTAGTTTATTACCAAGCCATACTTGAACTTGATAATATACTCGAAATAGATGTTGATGAGCAGAAGCAGAGGTTGGAGGAAGACAAGCTAATTGTACTTGTTTCTTTTTATACGTATTTTTTGCAAAAGATAAGTATCGAAACTTATCTAAGCACGTAATTTTTTTTGGAGCTCCGTAAATTGAAAGAAGAAAGCGAATTCCGTTGGTGATTACAGCTTGTGGAGTAGAGGTACTTTCTTTGAAAACATCAGCACAATCAACTAAATCTTGTCTCTCAAACAATTTCAAAAGCGATCTTTTACCTCTCCTGAAAAATGCTGATGTCGTGTCGCAACCAGTTAGTGCATGTAGAAATAAGATATGATTTTGGCATTTTGAAAAAGCAGATAAACTCTTGGATGAATATATTTTTGATTGTTGTTGAGCCTTCCCAGGTTTTAAAAAATAAATAATTTTTTCAGTTGGCGTTCGAGCAGTAAGTAATACCAACAAATCAACATCTTCACCAACAAGAATAGTTGGATTTGTCGAGTTAAATTGTTCTATTGCTGTTCCAACTATCAGGACATCAGCATCATTATCAGCTTGCTTTACAAAGATATTTTCAGACGTAAATTTTTCTTTCAACATTGTACTTTCGGATTGAGGACGACCGGCTTGACCCCCCGTAGTCGGTCTCAAGAAGGCATTATGACAGTCTTTATGATACTTAGCTTCGGCAGCAACTAAATCATGTTCGAACTCAATTCGAGTAATAACAGCTTTTGCTACATGATCAGAACGAGTCTGGGCTATATTCAGGATTGTTTCTTTGAATGAAAGTGTTGTTACATGAAAAATTTTACGCCGATACTTCAGTGCTTTTCTGTTTTCTAGCTCTTCATTCAATTCATTGCCACAAAATAAGCAACACTTTTTAAAACAAAAAAATGGTTCACTTACGCGTGCTCTAGTACGAGGTGGACTTATTTTTGATGTACTAGCTTATTCTTCATCCTGTTTTCTTTTCAATGCAGCGATTGTACCCTTCCGATTATAGTTTTTTCGACACTGCACATGAACTGTCACAGAAGTCTGGTCTTTCAGGTATTCCGAAAATTCATCACCTCTTTCAATACTTGCATTAATTAATATCTTTAGGCCACGATCAACAGTAACTGTTTCGCTTTCGGTCAAATGTTTATTACAAATAAAGCACAACTGCGACATTTCTATTACAAACACAAAACTGCACAAATTTTGTTTGAAAATATAAGCAATAACTACGTGTTCTTACTACGAAAGAATGCTTGAGACTAATACTATTCTATCTAGGGAGGCCCTTCAAAAAGGAGCAGGTATACGAGCGTCGCCACGTGGACAATTGAATAGCAGACAGATGTTGCTCAAGGCCGTACGGTCATATAAAATGAGGGACTGGGTTTTTTTTGGAGTTTATATTTTTAAAACTGTATAATATGTATGTATACGCTACGAAAATTAATATTTTTACTTATATTATCGTTCTGTAACGTATATTACGGTAATTGACATGCATATTATGAAGAATACAACTTTTTCAACATTTTGCATCGCTGTATCTCCGAAATGGTGATTCTTAGGAAAAAAAAGTGTATGAACAATTTTTATAGATAATTGCATGATGAATAATTTTTGTCTCGCCTATTTTTATTATAAAACTTACCGTTTAGCTGGAAAACTCAAAAAACCGATTTTTGCAACATTTGACCTTGAATAAATTTTTTTCCACACTTCGGATTGATGTGGATAATTGACAAATTGTGTATAATAGGGTTCCCAACATTCATGCCAATTTTTAGCAAGGTGCGAATTAATGTAACCTTCAATGTCTATTTTGACCGGACTATATAATATAAGACTTATTCAGTGTGCTTCTCCTATTTATACATTTATCTTTTCACTAGACTCCGTAAATACATCGAAGATTGACCACCCTGAGCATAAGTAGCTAGACATAGAGAAACTTATTTTGTTAAGTTTGCCTGAACAGATGCAACAATAATAAACAAATCGCATTTCTAAAAATAACTAAAAATTAGTTTTAGTTAAATATAGACCTGAGCTAATTTCTCTTTGTTATTCCCATATTCACAGTTGATTACCTTGTGTTGCATATTTTTGTTAAATGCAAGTTGTATTATGTCTATACAAAATAAAACATTCTTTATATACATAAGCAAGAGAAATTAAAATTTAGATTGATTTTACCATTTGTGAACTTTTATACAGAAAAAAAAAGAAAATATTTTTAGCTCTTTGAAAATATAAAGTATGAAATATTCTTCTGTCTTTATTTTTCAAAGATTTCGTAATAAGGCTAATCGTAAAACAGGTTCGGAAACAGGACTCCCCTAAAGAGAGAGGCAAGATCCGCCCCTGGTTCAATATGCATGTTGAGATACATCCTACGTTCCTATCTTGGTATACAAATTTTTCTTTATTTTTATAACAGGACAACACTACATTACTTAAACATATATATTATAAAATCATCACAATCTAGTTTTACATTCAATCATTTATATTTAAACTATTTTTCAACCTCTCAAGAAAACAATTCAATTTTACGAACATTCAGGATAATATACATTTTTTTAAATCAGGGTCCTGCATCAACTGCACAATTAAGAGATTTGAAATATAGTTGTTTGCTTTTGGGGGCCTCCAATTATAATTTTAATAGTAATATATTTCTTATTTCATTCCACTCTATCTGTCAAATTTCAGTCTAAAAATCTCCTACTGCCCTTCAAAAAGTGGTCTATTGGGAAGATATCGTTTTCATGACATCGACTGCAGATACAAGATTTTTAGATTCTCTTGTGTGGATATTTGTTCATTAATAAAGTGTTCGAATAGGGAAAAAAATATTAAAAGAAACAAAACCCTATTTCAATATAACCAATAATTGAAAATTAAAAATAAACACAAATAAAAATATTTTAAGGTTTAATCTCTTTTCTACCTGGATATTTTTATTTACAAAATTAGCACTATATTTATTGCATGTATGTATCCAGGATTATTTTATGACACTCGATATTATATTTTCAAGAATAAAGCATAAAATATCTACCAGGGTGTTTTCTTTTCACATGAGCCCTTCGGTTGGAATCTTTAGAAAAATTTATCTTACATTCTCCACACCTGACGATCCCTATTACAAGCATAAACTTATAAATTTGGCACAACAAAGTTCAGGTGATCGATAACATCTCAAATCAAAAGATTTATCTATTAATAAAATATGTTTTTTATTATTATTAGCAACATAGTAGAGTTTACCGAACATACCGCATACAAAAAAATATGCAACCACACAACCCAAATACGAAAGGTCAACTTCAAAATCTAAATATTTCAAAACGTTGATTTAACGAACTGAAAACAGTGTACATTACGCTGTCAGCAGGTCAGCTGTCTAATAAACCACCGCGCATGCATAAATCGTTGCAAGTGATATTGACTGGGGTGCACCCAGACACCTGTGAGAATCATCGGTGCAGACTTTTTTTTAAAGCTTATAAATATAAAAAATGAATGCAAGTGCCAACCTTTGGACGCATGTAACTTTTGGGAGGAGTGACATATTTTGAATGATACGCCTGAAAGTAAAAGAGTAGTGGGGTGTCAAGGGGGGTCGTATGTATATAGACATACGACTTTAACCAGACTTTTTGGCGCAAAATGAAAATATATTCTTACAGAATCATACTTCTACTTTCAGAATCTTTTCACCAAATTAAAATCGGCAATTGTGCAAAAATAAATGAACCAACAGCGTCTGGTTTTGGCACGCATAAAGTACAAATAAATTAGTAGTATTTCACAAGAGACCTATACTCTGACTTGCAAAATGACATAGATAGGAATTTTTGAATAAACACTGAATTTTCCGATTTTTCCTGTTTTCTTCGTTACTAATAATATAATTGAGTCAGTTTAGGGTTCATTTTGTTGGTATTTTTATTCTATGAAACCATCCAGATTGCTTCATTAGTTTTAATTTTATAAGCAAAAAGCGAAAAAATGCAATTTTTTGGTTTTATTTGTTTAAAACGTAGTCGGTAGCCTGATTGTTTTTTCGTCACAAAAAATCTTTTGATTGTCTTTTAAGGAGTCCTTCTCGACAATAGCAGTCCTTGATCTGTCTGTCATTATTGAGCCTTGCAACGTGACCATTTTAATCTTGTGATCCTTTATGAAATATCAGTCACGACCGCTTTATTATAAAACCTTAATTGTGAGCTTTCATAGAGCTGAAATTAACTAAACAATGTATAAGCCAATTTATATTATTAGTCAAAAGAGTTCTCAACAAAATAACCTGCTCTTTAGATTTCAATTTATTTTCTTACAGTGATCAAAATAGTTTCAAATCGTAGAATTCTAAATTTGAGATTTTTTCTAGAAAGCGGGCAGGCACTGGCAAAGTTCTTACTTGTTTCGTGAAAGTTAACCAGCCTCTTCTCTTTATTTTAATGACGGCGCTCTAAAAATATACAGAGTGTCTGGGAAAATGTGAAAAATCTCCCGGACGTGAGAAAAATACGTGAAAAGAATGCTACAAGTTCACATAAATTTTTTTCGTATAGGCCCCCCTCTTCTGAACTATGGGCTTCCAAAGAACTGCAATGGAATCAAGTTTTTTACACATAGTTGTTGAAACACCAGATATATTAAAATTTTTATTATCATATATACCAGGCGAGATCCTTTAAATTGATCCCTAAGAATATGTGAATTACTTACAGCTGCAGAGACGGACTTGCTGCTACACTCATAACCCCATTTTTTCGCCCTATATGATAAGAACTTTAGACAACATTTTTCATATACCTTTAACTATTGACTAAATATTAAGTACTCTTCATTCATGTCGCTAATCCCAACTTTTTTCGAAAAAACGTCATTTTATTTATATCATGTATTTGGCGTATTTCGATAAAAGATACGTTTTGTGAAATTTTTAAAAAGAAGTAGTGATACTGATTGGGGAAGGACGGTACTTACGCCGCAATTAAAGGAAAATATTTTAAATGCTCTCGACTCTCCTTCAACGAGCACTCGAAAATTATCAGCACAGTCGAAATAATAGTATATGAGGTTCTTCAAGAACAGTTATTATATCCACATCATTTGAAAAAAGTGCATGAACTGATTCCTGAATATTTTCATTGTAGAATGCCGTTTGCAAACTGGCTATTGGATCAACAACTAAATAATGTAAACTTCATTAGCACCATTTTCTCTTCATGGATGAAGCAGGGTTTATCAGAAATGGTATTATAAATTTACACAACAAATTGCTTGTGTGGGCTGATGAAAATCCTCATGCAACTATTGTTTCGCATCATCAACATTAGTTTCAAACAATTAATGTCTGAACAGGAATCATTGGCAATTTTTTGATTGGACCATTCGTATTGCCAGCACGACTGAATGGAGAACTTTATTTGGAGTTCCTCTATAATTTAGTAGAGCACTTACAATTTGAAATCCGTCGAAACATGTACATGAGATGGGGCATCATCTCATTTCAGCGTCGCTGTGCGGTAGCACCTGAATAACGTCTTTCCAAACCATTGGATAGGTAGAGGTGGACATATTGCCTGACCTCTTCTATCTCCTGACCTAACGCCGTCGGATTTTTACCTGTGGGGTATCCTCAAAACCCTGGTGTATTCCATTCCGTTCGATGGTAGGCAGGAAGTTTTATGGAAAATCGTCGTGCCTGCGAATGTATCAGACTTCACGGAGCCCATGTTGAATCCTCTTACAAAGTTTTTAACTAAGCAGTTAGTTTAACTTTTTATTAAAATTAAGGTGACAAGGGGAAATTCCTCTTTTTCATATTGAATCCGACAGAAATTATGGGACTAACAGTGTAAATAAAATGAAGTTTTTTCGAAAACGAAGTATGACAGCTAATACGTCCCTGCAGCTGTGAGTAATTCACAACACTTTCTTTGATGGTAATTTGAAGCGTCTGATCTGGTATACATCATATTAAAAAAAATTAAATATACCTAGTAGTTCAATAATATGTAAAAAGCTTGATTCCATTGCAGCTTTTTGGAAGCCCGTATCTCCGAAGAGGAAGCCTATACGAAAAAAGTTTATATAAACTTGTTGTATTCCTTCATGTGTTTTTTTTCATATCCAGGAGATTTCCCACATTTCCCCGGACACCCTGTATAATTACAATTTTTAGAAAATTTTTAAACCTACATTTTCGCATGTATACAAACACACTATTAATATTCTATCAATCAATTATAATAAATGATAAAGATGAATGGGTGCTGATAGTTAAAAATATGTTGAAATTTCCTGTTGCATTTGGTAAACGAAGTATTTTTATTAATAATAGCAGCTTTTTGCCAACAATGTATGTTAAACTAAATATATAGAAAGTTGGATTTAAGGAATGCCCTTTTATTGTATCTAAAAAACCATAAAGTATACGAGAAGGTTTAAATGTTAGGAAATATGTTTTTGTGAAGTCCATGCAAGTATTTTTATGTTCTTGGAGATACGAAAATATGTAGGAAGCATCAGAAATGTATTCTATAAACATCTGTAAAATGACAGGCATGAATAAATGATTATTGCTCCCTTTTTACTCTATGACGTTACTAAAATTGTATAACGTTTATTACTGTTGACTTAATATTGTCGATATAGTTTTTACGAAAGAATCTCTTGAATCTAAATACAGCCACCGACAACACAGCTTTAATAAACTATTCTTTAAGGATATCATAAGTAAAAGAGGAGTGGACGCAACTTCTTAACTAAATTTCATATTGCCCTAAAATATATGAAACAAAGTACTGTCAAAGATTTTAAAAGCTAGCAGAGAAATGCATCTAAAAATAATATATTTACTAGTAAAATGAACAGATATGGTAATAAGGCAATTTTCCTATGATATAAAAATGTTCCTATCCTTGTTCGTATAGTTTTAAGTTAGCGGTAACTTTCTTCCTCAAGTAATACATTAATTGTTTTGTTAAATACATATCGACAGTCTATTAGTGATGGCTTATAAGCGCAAAATCGCTTTTTAGGTTGTGATAATTGATTAAGTAAAATAACCCTGCTAATTTGCTACTACGAGTTCTTAATAGATTCATATCAATTTGTACAATAGTGCATCAAAACCAAAAAATCGCTTGTTTTGCCATTAGAAACACACCATTAATAAAGTAGTTTCTGACACAATAAAAAAGTTCAAGTAAAAAGCAATTTTATATCAAAAAAATTTATTGTAATCAATAAATACAAAAACAAATCGTACTATGGTTAATGATGTCCATGTCCATGGTCATGATGCTGATGATGTTCATCAGATTCAGACTCACTACTGCTATCATGATGACCATGATGATCGTGATTACCATGGAAAACTTGATGTTTGTGTAAACATTTCCATAAACGTCCAGCAGTTTTTTCTGGAGTGTCTTCGTCCTGGGCACATTTCTTTGTAATTTCTTGTACGGCTTCTTCCTTTGTGATTACATGTTGAACATGAGTCTTGACACCTTCTTCACTGACTTTGCCGTCGTCTTTTAGTAAGTTTAGTCCTTTGACCATACAAAGCATATGTTTCTTCAATGAATCTGAAACCTCCACTTTTTCACGTTTCTTCAGTTTTTCTAATTCGGCCTCATCTACATGAGTTGCCGGATCATCCTGACATTTCTGATGAACTCCAGCCAGTCCATGAGGGTCGGCAACTTCGGCCTAAAAATTTTTTTTTTAATTATTAACTAAATTTGTATAAAATATATTGGGTAAAAGCAAGAAAATTCATTAATTAGCAAATTAAACAAGATTTAAGATTAAATTAGTATTTCCGATTAGTGGGACGTTTTTTTTAGAATCAAAAATACACAAGAGTCACCTTTTTCCTTAGTATTAATATTTACATCCACTGCAAAATTCGAGTATACCCCTGTAGAATTAGCATAACATCAGAATTAGGACCCGGTTGTTTGAACGCGGAATACCGTAATATTATTTTTCTTTATATTTAAAAAAGTAGATATTTCATTTCTTGGTACACACATACCGATATTTTGCTATCCTTTTCTAATTACATTATTTAAACGAATATCATATGATAATCGGCATGTCAATTCCAGAATACATAAAAGATGAATGTATGGTTGCCTAAATTATTATTATTGTTATTTTCAATATGTAAACAATATTCATCATTAAAAATCAGTTTTTAAAAACTCTTATTCTTAATATTAATTGCAAACTTCGCATTTATAGTAATTTCTAACACTTAAAAACACTGAAAAGGGCCACACCAAACAACTAAACTAAAAGAAAAGATAAGTAAACATGTTTATGTCTGTCAAACATCAAAAAAGCCTCTCCCCCACCGACCATAAAAGGCCTTCAAACAAATCTATTGTTATTTAGATCTATAGGGTATGATCAAAGATTGCAAAGGAATTTAAAAATTTGTGGTAAAAATTTTATATATGACAGATAGCATGCCGATTTTTTTTTACCAAAATTGAAATATTTGATCAATAATTAAATTTCGTTGTATTGTTATCAAGGGTAATTTATATTTAAACAATTCTAAACAACTTTTTTTCTTTATACATAAGTTTGAAAGTATTTATAAACAGTATAATAGGCACCTTTAAGTTTTGAAACTAATCGAATACAAAATAAATGTGCTTATTGATTTAAATAGTATAGAAAGTTCTAGAAGGCGTACAGACTTCAAAATGTTTAACACGCGATATCTTCTGGTTAGTTCAGGTTCATATTTTAATGTATTTTTGTCGACTAATTATTATACTTGTCAATTTAAATTCTCTTACTATCTAATAAGTCCACTGTTAAAATTTTCCTGGAGAATAAAAAATTATTTTTTAAGTTAAAGTTTTTTGTTTCCAAAAAAACAGACTATATCTGAGAAATCTATAAAATTATTATTAACCGTCTAGAAATAATCGTTGTACGTTTAAAAGATATCAGTTTGTGTGACATGATGTTTGCTTACAACCGATATAAGTTATGAAGGTCTCAAATGAAAAGTAAAACAATAAGTCAAACAAGTACTGAATTTTAAAAAAACAAGAGTAAAAAACCGTTTGTATTTATTACCGAACCGTCAAAAATGGCAAATTTTGTTTATTTCCAGGAGATAATTATTTTTTGTACCAATTCCGTTGCTTTATATCTAGATTTGTATGCCTAATTTTAATATATAAGGATAAATTTGTTGAAACATGTCATACAAATTATAAAAATTTTATAAACACAACGAAACTCGCCAACTAGAATATGGCAACTGGGTTTAAGTCTTAAACCTTCTTAGTGAATCTGGCTGTTATAAAATTAAATAATTTTATTTAAAATATCTTTCTTATTCTGCATAATTTAATAATATTTCGAAATTGCATAGTATATGGGCAACGTAACTAACAACATAAGGCTGGGGCCGTTGGTGATTCTACCATATTATAAATGATAATGTGCTTACTAGTCTTGGGAAGTAACCTTTTTTATTTTTAGTTTTACCCTAATGGGTTGGAGAAGATTATTGAACCGTTAATATTTATGCGGGACTAGTTTTTGCTTGCGACCTTGTACGTGTGATGGCCGACATCAGATATCGTAGTGGGTACAACCAATCAACCATGATTTTATCCCCAAAATAGTGATTTTTTGCAAACTTTCGTTCTCTGTTTAACCCCACTAAGGGATTAATTCCCAAAAAAAATGGCATTGTAAACTTTTCTTTCCACCATAAGCCTTCATATTAATTTTTAAATGTCTGACTTTAAGAATGAAAAACTTTCATCCCCTATTTTACCCCCTTAAAAGATGAATTTTAAAAAAGGGTAATATAGCTTACATCAACAACCATAAGTCTATTTACTAATTTTTATATTTCTATCTACCAAAATGAAGACATTGCATATAAAATTTCATCCCCCTTTTTACCCCCTTAAAAAAATGAATATTTAAGAAAGAATTATGTTTTAACATTTCTTTCAAACCATAATAATTTTTGCATTTCAAGCAACCAAAACGAAGAACTTTTATACAAACCTTCATCCCATATTATTCCCCCTTATAAGACGGATTTATAAAAAAGAATGATATATTAAGCATTTTTTCTAACCGTAAGCCTATATACTGATTTTTATACATCTCACTACCAAAATGAAGAGCATTGTTACAAATTTTCGTTCCCTATTTTACCCCCTTGAAAGATAAATTTTTATAAAGTATGATATATTAACCATTTTTTTCTAATCATAAGCCTATATATTTTTTTTACATTTCCAACTACCAAAACGAAGAACTTTCATACAAGACTTCAACCCCTATTCTACCCCATTATAAGATGAATTTATAACAAAAAATGTTATGGTAAACATTATTTTCTAACCACAAGCCTATAAACAAATTTTTACATTTCTAACTACCAAAATGAAGACTTCCATGTAAACCGTTATTTCCTATTTTACCACCCTCTCCCCCTAAGGGATGAATTTCCGAGAAACGGTGGCATAGTAAACTTTTCTTTCCAACCTTTAGCCTATATATTACTTTTTAGATTTCTAATTTCAAAAATGAAGAACTTTAATACAAACTTTCATTTTCTCTTTTATCCCCTTAAAAGATGAATTTTTTAAAAAGAATAATATAGTAAACATTTTTTTTCTCACCATACGTCTATATACTAATTTTTAAATTTCTCACTACCAAGATGAGGAACTTCCTTACAAACTCTCATTCCCTATTTATCCCCTTAAAAGATGAATTTTTAAGAAAAAATGATATATTAAACATTTTTTTTTATTCATAAGCCTGTATACTAATTTTTTCATCTCTAACTATCAAAATTAATAACTTTTATACCAAATTTCATCCTCTATTTTACCCCCTTAGGGAATGAATTTCCAAAAATCCTTTCTTAGTGCTCACTTACGTCATTTAAGAAACCTTAATTAAGAAATTTGATGCTTCTATACCCAGCAGTTTCGGCTGTGCGTTAATCAGTCAGCCAGTCCTCATGATGAAGATCAATAATAAGGTCGAAACGTTTGTGACAGAAAAAGAATTAAAAATCTATGAGGAAATAGATTAATCCTTTATTCCCCTTACCGAACCGAAAACTCAAGATTAAAGAAAAAAGAATACATATATATATATATATATATATATATATATATATATATATATATATATATATATATCTACGATATAACATATATATATATATATATATATTTAATGTAATTTGGTCTGAAAGAAAAATACATAGTAAAAATACCTTTTGAAGATGGCTCTAATAGTTTGAACGCTCTGCTATTCAGTTTTCTTGTAAAGAGTAATTAAGGGAATACGTGCCTACAGAAAAGACACATTTCGTGACAAAATGTTACAAAAATTGTATAAATTTATAATATTCAAAAATTTTGACTTAAACTGGTACCTCCATAAGAAGATAATCACTTTTCGATCTAGTTTTTTAGTGTTGTTTTGTTTTCTCGTACTAATATCATATATTAAGAGGATATATCTCAAAATTTTATGTTAAAACACAACACTTACCAATACAACTGCGAAAAGGGCAATGGCTACTATAAGAAACTTCATTGTAGACCTTCTCAAGGTGACGATTCTACTCACAACTGTTTATTAAAAAGAAATATATTTGCCTATTTATACAACAATTAGGTCTATCAAATCTTTACCCTTTTCAAGTTCAAAGATTATCGTATTTTTGTTGCCATGTCCAATCTACTTCAAAATACTTTTTATAGCATCCACAATGCATTAAATTAATAAATAAAAATATATATACATATATATCTAAATGTTAAATTATAGATAATTCAGCTGTCAGACATATTTTAAACATTCTTGGTATTTTGAGATACAGAAGGATGTTCATCGATCCAGGGCCGTAACCAGAAATAATTAAGTAAATCATTGCTATATGACTCAAACTATAAAAAAAAAGGAAAATATTAGAGAAAAATAATATTTATCTTTGTTGCTTGAATGAATTATGTCTATGGAATTCTTTACTTTAGAATTTTAATACGAGGATTGGGTTAAAAATTTTGGAAAATAATCTTGCTGCATTTTGGATTGTAAATATGATGTATTGCGAGCTTTCATTTAACTTCACGTGCTTCTATCCTCTTGTCTGTTAGTCTGTCTTGAAACTTTGGAACACCTATTTAACCCATTTACGACTTCAGTGATGATAAAAATGCAATATTATGGTACTTATCATATTTGTGTATCTGTCTGCTACGGCGTTTTATAATATATGTTTCACACACTTCCTTTCACAAATCTAATTGAACTGAAATTTTATATTGAAAAAAAAAATCCGTAAATGCTAATATTAGATCCATCGTATTTAAATTAGTTTTACTTGTATTCAAGATGTCTATGGTCTAACAATTAAGTCGAAGGGTATCTATTAATCATACTAGACCCGTCCTGTTTGAGATTTTAACTCGTCTGATTCAAGTTGGATCTCCAAAATGCCTTTAAATTCCAGTGAAATGGACGCTTGAGAAACTGCTGTTCTATTGGAAATCTGAAATTGTGCTAAATCTAGACATCATGAACAATCGAATTCGTAAAATTAAAGACCTCTACTTGGTATGACTTACGCTTGATAAACTGCACGAGAAACTGCTGATTTGGAAAAGCTGTGATTTATTTCAAGAAAAAAGGCTTTCTTTATTTAAAAGTTGTTCCCAAAATTTATTTTTACGTTGAAAAGTTGTCAGATACAAAGAGCAGCCTTATAGAGAATGTTTTTGCTGATAAAAGTAGAGTCTGTATTTCACCACATGTATTTTTGTCATTATATAAAAAGTTTCACATGAGTAAATTCGTAGAACAGAAACAAACTGAAGATATACATACACTATTTTGTATAACGTTTAAAAATCATGGTTTAATGTAAAAAAATTCAGCTGCTTAAAAATCCAAATACTATATACTAAATTTATTTGGGCTATTATATAAAAAATTCCCGCAAATAAATCCATAAACCAGATGTAAAATAAAGAAATATTTATATTTTCCTAACTGTAACAACATCTTACAAAACAATTTCTGTGTTTCTGAAATTCTGCTTTTTGACTATTTTATGTCGGCCTTTTTTATATGTATATATAATATCGGAAATAGGTAAAGGAAACATAGTTTTGAAAATAAAATTCTCAACAACATTGTTTTTGGACGAAATAATTGTTCTGCAACATAGCGCAAAATATTTTTATATTTTTCTATTTTTAACCGACATCAAAAACAAGGGTGTTCTAAATTCCACAGTTATGTTTTTTTTTTAAATATGTACAAATGTCAATTACTTTCGAACGTGGGCACTGATTTCAATGAATTTTTTTGCGCTATGTTCAGGAAGTTGCTACCGTGGTCCTGTATTATTTCATCCGAATTTTACTAAGTAAAATCCAAGATGGCGCTGATAATAACGCGAAAAAAAAACTGTGGGATTTTCTCGAAAATTCTTATGAGGAAATTTTCGGGGTCGTACATAATAAATCTAATATTTACAAAAAAAGTCAAATGGCGTCCTAAAAATTTTAAACCTCTTGAATTTGTTCAGAATTGGTATATGGGGGTTTTTGAGGGTGCAGGTTACGAATTTAAAACTATTTTTGAAAAATTCAATAAGACGGGTCCAATATGGCGGATCAAAAGTTTAACATCTCTCAATGTTGTCCAAAATTAGCATAGGAAGGCCTTTTGAGGGTGTAATTTACGATTTTAAATATATTTTTAAAAAATGCAATATGGGACCAAAAATTTAACATCTCTCGATTTTGATCAAAATAGGTACTAAGGGGTTTCTAAGAGTATAAACAACCAATTTAAAATTGTTTTTAGAAAGATCAATGTGGCAGATGCAATATGGTACGATAAAAAAATTTTATTTTCCGATTATTTTCCAAATTGGTGTCGGGAGTTATCAAGGCTATAGATAAGGATTAAATTAAAAGTTAATTTTTTTTTTAATTCAATAATCACTGATTCAATAAGGTGGGTTATAAATTTAGTATTAAAGGCCTTTCAGAATCGTAGCTTACGAATCAGGAGTTAATTTTTTACAACTCAGTATGGCAAATAACATACAATATGGGGGACTAGAAATTTTATATTTTTCCGTTTAATCCAATTTTATATTAGGACGTTCTTGAAGCGTAGGAATTCTAAATAAATTTCTTCAAACCCAAAATGCAGAATAAAATATGTCGAACTAAAACATGTCTCAAATTCTGTCAATATTGATATTGGAGTGTTTTGGGGTCTAGGTTACGAATCTAGTTCCTTAAATTTTATTTCATATTAGATTTATTATAGTTAACTAAATATTTGTTTGGTAAAATTTCATTCAAAACTAGTATTTTCAGAATCAAAGAATTTTTTGTTGATCTATTTAGTGGGGTCTACAACTTTATATAAAATAATTACTTTTTTGCAATCCTAAAAACTCAACTCAGTTCAAAACAATAACTCGAAAAATAAAAAGTATATAAAAAAATGGATCCGACTTCTAAAAATGCACTAAAAAGTGAACAATGTCAATTTTTTTATGGAATTGAGAGTTTTACAACTAGATACATGCAAACTAATGTAAGAAAGCAATCACAAATAAAGTATTTCTCAATCTTCGGAAAATGTTTAAAAGGAACTATTATGTTTTATATCACTAAATTTATTTAGAAAACAGTGACTGCAGTTTCAACTCACAGAGAGTGATTTTCAAACTGAATTACAAAGGTAGACTAAGTCTTCAATACAGAAACATGAGAAAATTTAACAATAAATAAAAACTATCTGAGACATTACATTATTACAAAGGGAGGTACTAAATTTTGAGAACTAATTATTATTTGGCAACAACAAATAACGGGGAAAACCCAAGTTCTGTCTGATCATTAATCAAATTTACATTTTTATTTTTACCATGTTTATATATTTCTATTATGATATAACCAAGATGGCAGACAAATCAGTTGAGTAACACATCTCAATGGTCAAGCTCTCAAACCCTAACATCCAGAAAATAGCTAGATCCACAACGAGTGTGAATTTATTTGAATTCAGTGGCTCACTCTGTTTTCCTCTCTGTTGCCTAGGTTGAGTGAACCTCATTACCTCCTAAATATCTAGTTTTCTTGAGTTGTGGCTATTGATTGACCACTGCCCCAAAAAAATAAAGATTCAGCAGATTGAAATTTTCTCTTGTACATAAGCAAGGATGCGTCTCGACGGGTTTAAGAGTACTCGACTTTTTTCTTACGTAATATGTATACTGCCTATTTGGTTGTGATGTTGCCCTAAGAACTGACGCCATTTTGAAGAATAGATGACGAAACGAAATTGAATAATGGGTGTTTTTGCCAATATTTTGAATCTGGAGGCATACAATTATTTCTTGTTGGCTGCTGCATTCGGTTGATAATCCTGCTAATTTATTGGAATCAGCCTTATTTTAAAAAGTTTCAATACGCCAAACAATATTTAAAATTCCCCGAGGAATATAAATAAAGATCATTCATTTTTGTAAACTGCCATATTTTCCTGATGATCTTGCAAATTCGCTTAAAACTGTATTATTTTGAAACTGCCACCTTGAAAATCTTCAATAAACTAAAAAATGTGTGAAAATAGAAAACAAGTGCTATTTCATAGAAGCCATGTGAAAATTTTCAAAAATCCGCACTACATTTGAAAGTTTATTGTAGTATTTAAATTTACCAGTTTGCATCAATGCTACATGTTTTTAATAATATGATATAATTATTTTACCTAATTAAATTTAATTATTTATCCTGTAATTTAAAATTTGTAAACATGTTTTTTTTTTGTTCACAACTCTTTTGATCTTACAACTTATTACTCTTTCTTCTTAACAGAGTTTGTAAAATGGTGTAGTTTATATATCACATTATTTGGTTTGAATTTAAAGGTAATAAAATATTTTATTTTTAATAAATTCTCATTTATTTACATTCCATTTCAGTATTACAAATATAAGGTTATAGGCGGTAATATAGTTCAGTTAACATTTATTGTAGATGTATACCCGATTCGTTTGACACGAGCACGGCATATAGAGTCCGATCATTTAAGATTGATTATACAATATGGAATTTGTAACATTTTTTTTTTGAAGTTTGTTTTAATCACGATTAGTAACTTTGGACTGTTTGATCATAATTTTCCTTTTAATAATTTTCCATGGCTTGCCAATATTTGATGTATTACCTGGTAATCAGTGTAAGTTCGGAACTAGGTTGAGAATAAGGTTGGCAAAAGTTAAGAACAAATATCCCTAAAATTTGTCATTGAGGCTGCGATACAGATTTTCATTTCGTTTTTTTTACGGTTGAACCATCGAAGGCAGTAAGCAAATCCTGCCATTAGATTTGAAAAGGCAGACTGCCATGTGTTTTTTTTTGTTACAGTCCATTAATCAATGAGGTAAAATTTTGCCCCCTTATCTTTACAAACATATTGTAAAAATAACAAATTCTGTTTCAGGGCTTTTTTTCTTCTTCGGCTTCGTTCCATTTTCTTTTTCTGGTCTTTCCATTTTCTGATTTTCTCGGCTGTTCAAGTTTCTGACTCTTCTGGCTCTATTTTTCCTGGCCGTATTGCACCAACGATCTTGACTTGGAAGATTGGGCTCATTTTACATTTGAGTTCCGACTAAATGAAGCTTCATCCATCCACGATCAACAACAAGGATCCAGATAACCCTAGATCCAATAAATAGAAACGGAAGGTATCGTGTAAATAAGCAACAAGATAGGAGAACACTTTCATTTAGAAAAGAGGACCAAGACATCAATTTTTTTATGCATAAAGAACATAATATAAACATATTTACCTATAACATAACATAAAATGTAAAAAAAGCTTGGTGACTTTCTTTGTAAAAAATTACTTTCTTTACTATTGGCAGTTGAAGGTTCTAGAACGTTTTACGGCCAAATCTCTATATAACCTTTAAAAACGATATATCACCTATAGTATCAAGAAAGGGTATATAAAAAAATTGTAGGTACCATCCTGTTTAATGTATATAATTTTTTTGGAATAAAATCGAATT
The DNA here is from genome assembly GCA_034092305.1 of Diaprepes abbreviatus. Taxonomy (NCBI): domain Eukaryota; kingdom Metazoa; phylum Arthropoda; class Insecta; order Coleoptera; family Curculionidae; genus Diaprepes; species Diaprepes abbreviatus. The sequence goes on along the minus strand of JASJET010000057.1, from coordinate 18,919,253 downwards.
GTTATTTTGTTTTAAATAAGTCGTTTTATTATGGAGCTATACACCAGCAGTCAGTAAATTAACATCATTCCTGATACCTATGTGTTTTCCTGTTTTATCACTAGGTAAGTAACACAGATAATGTAAAACAGGTGGCACCTATTGGGTAATCAAAGCAAAGCACAACTATCTCTAAAAGATAAACGGACCTAGCCTCCGACATATTGCGCTGCCGTACGCATCTGTTGCCGTACCCTGTAAAAAGGGAGATGCTACAGTATATCAACATGCATATTTTGAGTCATTGCATGTTACATTTAAGCTCTTCAATTATTTTTCTCATCCCTAGCTCGCTTGACGCGGAGATGTCCCATATGTATACAGTGCTAGATATTTCAAAAATTGAATACATGTCTCTACAACTAAAACAATATGTAGTTTTACTGACTCTCAGAAAATTTTATTTCATGCAGAATAGAATTTTGCAAAATTAAAGATTTTATTGATACAAAATAAGAAATTACTATAATAAAGAACCATTACCTCTAAATTCGACACTTTCTACACAAATTACAAATATTTACCTAAGTTATGGTATCTTTTATTTTAAAAAAACATAAAACCAGAATTTCAGACTCACAAGGTGACAGTTTTATTTTTCACACAAAATATAAAGCATATTTTCTTTATTTTACATCCAATTGTTTATTATTTATATAATATTTTTAAATTCCTAATAACATTTAAGATGAAAAGTTTGGTATAAGAAATATAAGTATTATTATTATTTTTCGATTACTACGAAATTTATAAAGTTTGCGAGAAAAAGAAAAGAAAGAAAAAATAATAAAATTTTTATAAAAAAAATTGAACCGACTTCTAAAAGTGCTCTAAAAAGTGAAAAATAACCATACATTTTTATATGAAATTGAACTTTTTGAAGTCGGCGCCAAACTAATACCTGACAAAATATGATTTGCATAAACAGATTAAAAATACTTTATTTGTAATTGCTTTCTTACCATAATTTGTATATATTAGTAGTTATTTATTTGGTGTACAAATAATTTGGCGCCGACTTCAAAAAGTTCAATTTCATATAAAAATGTATGGTTATTTTTCACTTTTTAGCGCACTTTTAGAAGTCGGTTCAATTTTTTTTATAAAAATTTTATTTTTCTATTTTTAGTTTTAGAATTCACTATGATGTTCATAAATTATTTGAGCTAAATACTAATCGAGATTAATGTACCTCGCAATGACTCTAAACTGGCAAAAAAGTACCCATTTTATCCAAAGTTGTAAACCGCCCTAAGATGAACCACTAAAAATTTTTTAGTTCTTAGAGTTTTCCAAATACCAATCAAATTGGGTCAAACGAATATTTAGTCTGTCAAAGAAAATCCACTATCTTAATTTTCAAATTAATTTTAGATTGGTAATATAGGCCCCAAAACCTTCCAATATCGATATTTAAAGAAAATAAATTAATTTTTTATCCACCATATTGGATACGTCATATTGAATTTTTTTTAAATAATTTTAGATTCGTCATGTGTGACCCCGAAAACTCTTCCGTACCAATTTTGGTGAAAATCAGACAAAATTGATTTTGTTGTCCGCCATATTAAATCCGCCATATTGAGTTTTTTAAAAATAGTTTCAGATTCTTTATGTGAGGCCCCGAAAACTTCTCCATACCAATTTTGGAGAAAATAGGACAAAATTGATTTTTTCGTCCGCCATATTGGATCCGCCATGTTGAATTTTTTAAAAATTATTTTAGATTCATCATATTCGACTCCAAAAACTCCGCCGTACCAATTTTGGAGAAAATCGGACAAAATTGATTTTTTCGTCCGCCATATTGGATTCGCCATATTGAATTTTTTAAAAATAATATCAGATTCGTTATGTGCAACTTCGAAAACTCCCCCATATCAATTTTGGAGAAAATCGGACTAAATTAAATTTTTTTGTCCGCCATATTGGATCCGCCATTTTGAATTTTTTAAAAATAATTTCAGATTCGTTGGGTACAACCCCGAAAATTCCTCCATACCAATTTTGGAGAAAATCGGACAAAATTAATTTTTTTGGCCGCCATATTGTAAGCGCCATCTTGGATTTTACTGCACCAATTTCATCTAAAAAAATATGGGACCACCGCAGCAACTTCCTTTACATAACGTAAAAAATTTCATTCAAATCGGTGCAGCCGTTCCGGAGTAATCGGTGTACATACATAAAAAAAAAAAAATACATAGTCGACGAATTGAGAACCTCCTTCTTTTAGAAGTCGGTTAAAAATAGGAAGTAAGCAAAAAAAAATGTTTCAGTTAGATGAGATTTTCTTGATAATTATTTTTCAACATTTTTACCAGGTGTGAACCATAACATGCCATACTTGTTCAACAATTTTGTTATTGTGGCAACTTAAATATTAATATAAACACTGTCCTGACTTTTAGAGAAGTCTGTTTATGTCGGCATACGAATAATGAGATAACATTATCAAAAAATTAAGTAGTTAATAATAATATTTAAAAAATTCTTCACTTTTTAATAAACAATCCCATGAAATGGCATAGAAGGTTAACACAATAACAACGATATCAGAGTTTAAGTTTGTTATGTTCAATAATAATATTTAATTATTATTAAATTAAAATAAATATTTAATTAAAAGTTTGTTATTTAAAGTTATCAAAACAACAGATAGAAACAAATGACTTTAAACCACAAACTTAACATATCGCTAGAAAGATTAGCTATTTAAGCAGGTGGGGTTAGCCTCATATGAGGTGATTTTGAAATTTATTGTAAGTAGAATTCTGACTACGTAGAACGCTTCAAAATGATAATAGTAATTAAGTAGTATCTTAAGTCTCGTTTTCCTTATTGGGTAAATTTTTTTTTAACAATTAAGATGTGAAAAAACAGTTTTTCAAGTTTTAGTTATTAATTTTGAGTGTGAACTCGGAAAATTACGTTTTTTTGAAAAAATTTTGATACTTACCTCCTATTTTGAGGTCATAGAACACGATTCTGATCTTGATTTTTCAGTATTTTTCTTCACTTTCACAGAACACTCAAAAAATGAAGCGTCACTTCACAAAGCACTTTTATTTCAGTTAAAATACAGAACTTATGTATTTATTTTCAATGGAACAAGTTGGAATATATTGTATGTAATATATTTCAATGATTTTTGAACAAATTTTGGCAAACCAATTTAGGAAAACTTGTATTTTCAACAAAAAATTAAAAATACGTCTCAGAAATGCCATCAACTGTTAGACTATCTAAATTAATCATCAGATTCGCGAAAAAGGATATTTTTAGTGTTTAATACAGTTTCTGGGTAAAAATAATCTTAACCACTCAAAATTTTTGGTTGGTTTTGGTTAGATTAATAATTCGGATTAGAGTAAATCTAAAGGTGGCTACCATTTTGGTTTGGTTTGTTTTGATTTGTTTTTGATAATTTTCTTGATTTATACATTTAAAAAAGTGCACACTAATAGAATCATCTGTATTATATAAAAATTCATAAATATACATCTTTTTTATCGGAAAAATCAAGAAAATTTTCAAAAACAAACAAAACCAAAATAACTCTCACCTCTAAATTTTCTACGGATAAATCTAAAGGTGGGTGCCGTTTTCGTTTTGTTTGTTTTGTATTGTTTTTGATAATTTTCTTGATTTCTCCAATTAAAAAGAATGCAAATATATGAATTTTTATATAATACAGATAATTCCATTAGTGTGCACTTTTTTTAACGGATAAATCAAGAAAATTATCAAAAACAAATCAAAACAAACAAAACCCAAATGACACCCAGATTTACTATAATCCGAATTATTACTGTGGTCAGTTCAGGTTTAGCTTGATTTTGGTTAATTTGTAAAACAGAAATTAACCTGAACTAATCTAAATAGGCCTAGATTTATTTCCTGCGAGTGTTGCCCTCGATCCGATGCAGCTCTAGTGATGAGACCATAAGGTGGTCCAAGCGCGTAGGGAGAGAGTTCCAGAGTGATATATTATTTTCTTTCTTCTGCCTGAAAGGAGAATACATATATAACAATTTTTTAAATATACAGCAGATAAATTTCTTTATTTCTTAATGAAATTTTGATTTTTTTAAAAACTTAGTGATGGTTTCGATAAATTTAAATCTTGAATTAAGTCGTTTAGTTCAACTTAAAAGAAATCCTGAAGTGTACGACTGTATCCTTCAAATTCACTTTCGCTCATGATGATTTCGCCCTGTATGTTCATTTCAATATCATCACTGCCCAAGTTTGATAATGCAGAAAATATCGGTATAAACAAGTCTTCACTATGCAGTGTTGATGGCTTAGCCAATGTTATATTTGTACAATACCACCATCCTTTTTTACCAATAAAAAATTTTAAATAACATGCTATAGGTAAAATATTCCAACAACAACAAAAATGTATCACCATTTATGTAAAATAAAACACTTTAACGAGAGTAGATCAGTAAGAAACCTATATATTTCAAAGTTCAGTTAATCATGATAACTAGAGTTACTTCAACTAAAATAAATGTACTCAGGGTACCTATTAATCTTATTGAAACTGAATCCAGAATGAAAACTACCGCCAGGAAAAAATATGTTTTATGTTCCCCTGTGAATTATACAAATTCCTAACGATTTGTACTGATTTTGGAAACAAAGCTTTATTTTTTAATACGGGTGTCTCCATTTGTCCAATTCAAGCATAGTTTTTATGCCAATTAAATAATATAAATGAGATTTATTTTAGAAAAGACTAGCACCATGTATATTTGCAAACCAGAAAGCTAATTAACAGTCTCTAATATGAAAATTTTTCTTAGCTTACCGTCGTCCTTGAGCGAAATTATATGCCAAAAAGCATGCAACACTACTAAATAAAGACTGTTTCAGATCTTCCCTGTTTGTTTTTTTTTTATTTAAAATTATATTTTAGCTATGAAATGTCGCGTAACAATGCTACTTCGTGAGATGTCGAATTCGTAAGTAACACCATAGTTAGGAAATAAATATTATTGAGGGTGTTTAGGTAAGTATTTTAGAAGTTCACAAGTTTACAAATTTTTGTGGTTATACCGTAATAAAGAAAAATCAAGACTATTCGTAATATTAAATAAATTTTATAATGGAAAATTATTAACATCTAATTGGTCATTCAAAATGTTATCTATATTCTTAACTTTGTTAATCTTAATCAACCTTTGCTTTTATTTTTGGTATGTCGTATTATGAAGTTCTCATCAAAGCTGTGGTTCTGAGACAAGAGATTCGTTGCGTACGCTGTATGGTGTTTAGTAATCTCTTTTATGCTCTTTAATTATAATCTTAAAGATGTCGCCTGTTTGACCTATGTAACTTTTTTGCCATGAACCACAATTTTATTTATGAGCTCCCCATTTTTGCTCTTTTCAGGTCTAATCTTCATTATTTTTAATATATTTGCCTCGGTTATTATTCATTTTGAAAGCAAGATTAATAATCTGTCCTAATATATTTTTAATTTTGTTGGAAGTATGCGCTATATACCTTTTCAATGTTTTTTTTTTATTTTGGAATAAACTAAGGGCATTTTTTAAAATTTATTTTTCAGTATTCTGTTGTTATTTACTATTTGTTTAATTATTTTGAGTTGTATGTTAAACATGTGGTGTTCATAGATTGAGAGTTAGGGTGTTAGGATTTGTAGTGCATTATTGTATCTGTATGAGAGAGTATGTAGAAAATTGAAAGTTTATGGTTATTGTTCTCTCTAATAATATGAAGATCTAAAAAATTTAAAGTTATTTATTTCGATTTCGGACGTGAATTCAATATTCTGATGCAAGCTATTTATATATTGCAAGAACGAATTTAATGGTCTTTGTATTCCTATGAAGCAGACCAAAATATTATCTACTTATCTTTACTGGTATAGATAGGCATTTTGTAAAAAGAAGATGTTTTGTTATTGTCTTTTCTAAATTGTGCAAGAAAATTTTGGTGTTTCAAGGGCTACTCTTAATAAGTTTTTGTTTTGTTAAAAAAATATTTTCATTAAATTGAAGATAAATTTATTTAATGTACACAATCTTGTAACTCGTTATTTTCCGAAGAACAGTTAGAGCCCCGCCTTCCATATGGGCATTCTAAAGGCTCCGATATACCTATAAATTTTAGAAACATATATTTTAAACTTCACACTTGTTGAAATAAAACCAAATGAAATATTACTGATTTCAGCAAGAGAACAATTCAATTATTTTAATTTACTTGAAAACATCTGATTTGGCTAGTGGCATTTCTAATAGAGCTCTATATAACTATCAATAATAGACTCGCTTTTTCAAACGTTAATTTACCAGTTTCTGTAGCTATAACCAAGAGATTATTTTATAGGTAAAGTTAATAAAAAACTATGATTTCCTTAAAATCTAATTGACAGCACCTAGACTTTCAAATGTTAATAAATCCATTTATTTCCCACCCTCAAAGCCCCGTCCACATGTGCAACCGAATTTTGTAATGTTGGCTTTTCATGATTCGTTTCGTATTCTGAAACTCGTCGCCTCAATTGCGCGTTAAATTCGTTACAATGTAATTCTGGCGCCAAGCTGTTATTTTTTTCTAAACCAGTAAAAAAATAATACACCATTTTAACAGAAACATATTTCCATATTATCCAGATACTTTCAAATACAAATTTGTTACCTCGCCAAAATGTTCTCGACTTTATTTATTGAGATTCTATTCTTGACTTAAAAGTCGATTCGTAGAGTCTTTCTTTGCTTCATGGCGATGTTAATGTTACGACGTTCTGTTATACATGTAGATGCCGCCTTCATAGAATGAATATTTTCATGGATTTTAAAAGTAAAGCATATATCAAAGAGAACTTTGTACTTATAAAGTTTTATTTAATTTTTACAATAAGTTACTATAAATCATTACATTATTTAAAATTGTCCAATATTAACATGATATTTGCCCAAACAAGCGAATAATGCAAGTGCAGTTTCTGCTTCTGAATGTTTATCAATTGAAGAACATTCGTCAGTAATTTTTTCAACCGAAGAGTGATCTGATATAGAGCGTGCTACAGCTTCTTTAACATCTTCCTTCAGGACATCTCCCTCATCGTCTAGAAGATCAAGGTCGTTCAACATGCAGAAAGCGTGATCACCGAAGTTGGGAGGGAGAGCTGGAGATCCTCCTTTTCTGAGTGCCTCGAAAATGGCTTCATCGACAAAAAGATCTGGATTGCTTTGGCATCCCTTATGAACTTCATTCCATCTCTCTTGTACTGGATCAGCCTAAAAAGGGAATATTTTAAAAATTTATTTGGTAATTAGTATTATGAAATAATAATGCTGGCAATTTAAGATTTCAGCGACTCTCAAGTAACTTCCTAAATTGATCCTTTTCTATCATTTTTTGTGAAATATTTAAAAAACCACATAAAATAGAAATTGAATTGTATATAATAAATACATTTTTCCGATCGTGTAGTGTAAGGTGACAGATTTATTGATCGATTTACGGCCAAAAAGAGGTACTACTGTCCCCTCAACTAAAACCTAGTTATGTATATTAGTGTAACCGTTCTAATACTAAAAATTTCTTTTTTCTTTGGTTGTCTTTTTATAAGAACGAATATTTTTAAGGCAAACATCAATACTCTCCAATCTGTAACTCATTTTAATATATTTTGCCTGTAAGTATTCTTTAAATGCCCGTGGAATAATCACTAAAGCAATTAATTTCAAACGACTTTAACGATATGAAACAATTTTACTATTTTTTTCTTCTCAATCACACAAAAAAAGAGCTTTGTTTGTCACATCAGATCTATGTATATCTACATATATTGACTCCCACAAGCTAGAAATCTGGCAAGGGAATTGCTTTAACACTTCAATTTTCTTTAAATGTAAAAATTTAATGAATTTTTGGATTTTAAGGTAGTTTTTGCATCTAATTGAAATTGAAGGGGTCACGTCTGTTATCACATGCGACTCCGAATGGCCAAAATACATACGCTACCGATCAAATAGATCTATCCATTTAACGTGAAAATCAACAAACCTCCAAAGTTTCGTATCTTAATGAGAAAAAATCATAGAGATATTTTGAAAATAGCATTGAGTTTTTTTCAAGTACTTTCCAGTAATCTATACCGGCAGTTAATTTTACAATTTTTTGATTTTAGCAGGCCATCAGCGCTGTAATGAAATCCCATTTTTTAGTTTCTTTTGAAATCTTCGATATTTTTAGAAAACTCGTCGCAGGAAAATTTTTCAAAGATATGTAATTTTATGGGTTTTTCTAAGAGCTTCATATCTAAAAAAAATAATAATAATTTGCTAAATTGAAGATTGACCGAAATAAGGCGTGTTGTACGAGAAAATGGGCTTTTTATTAAATATTCGATATATTCAGAACTAAAGGAGATAATAAAAACTGAAAAGAAAAAAAAATGTTTGTTACTTCTTCAAGTTTTCTGGATATTTTAAAAAATTTTTGAACCTCTTTTTTGTCTCAAGATTCTGCTATAAATACATGCTTGTGTGTACAGTTTTACAACTTTTGATATAAAAATCGTAGAAAAATATATGGTAACGTTTAAAAGCTGTCCAAAACCGTATTACAAAGATAAGCGATAATATTTTTTATCAGGTAAAATAACCTATTACCTTTTGAAAAATTGGAATATCAATTAATAAATAAGCAATAATTCACAACATTGAATTATCAATCACATCATTAAGTGATAATTATGGGAATGAAATTATTATTTAAGAATTAATTGGTAATTTGATGCCTAAAATTTACAATTAATATAGTAGTAATAGGTAATTTATTCTGGCAATAATCAATCAAGGAACTAATCGATAATTTCATTTTTAAAATTATCAATTGACAAAGTAATGGATAATTTTAGACATCAAACTATGCATTACCAGAATAATTGAAAATTTAGTTTTTCAAATTTTTGAAATTACTCATTACAAGAGTAATTAATAATTTAATTTTCCAAATGATTGAATTATTAATTGGTAATTTACTAATTATAATATATTCTGAAATGTTTTTTATACTTTTTCAAATTTTTCATGATAAAAAAACAAATTGACTGAGAAAATGTTTAAATACGAAACTATTTTTTAATAAGAATCTCTCTCTTATTAAATAAACTGATAGAGAATTAAAAATAGGGGGAAAATTTTAACGAAAACGTGTTTTACATTGCTAAAAGATTTTTTATTTGGATTAAAATAAATAACAAATAATTAAAACTAAAATTACACTGCTTGTTTCTACAACGATATGCTTTAGTCTCATCAATAGAATTCAAAATGGTCGGAAAAGTTTAAATTTATCGATTTAATCCAAAAATCCCCGAAAAGAAACGAACAAATTTTGATCACATGCCAAAGTAATATTTTTAAAATAATTTGATGTTGTTTACACCTTTTCATTAGAATATCTTGAGACCAACGCATCGAAGATCTAGCTAAAGTCATTTTGTTGTCGGAGCGATTCATAATATCAGTAAGGTTTTCATAAATATTCTGTTCTTTGTTAAAAGTAACTGATAATCATAACTGCCCAAGCAGGATAAATAATCATAGTTATGTTGCTATTTTATATTATTAGAAAGAAATTAGTCTTTTTTTATTTAATTCTTAAACATTACCAATTAATACTTTATTAATTTAGAAAATCAAATTATTAATTACTCTTTTAATTAATAAAAAAAAATGAAACAACCTGAAATGGTTTTCTTTCGAAAATTGAAATGTATGCCCTTACGAAATTAGAAATTTACGAATTGTCATTTGGTGTTATATTTACAAAAATGTATGAAATAAATTACTTACCAAAACAGCAAGAACAGAAAGACACAAAACAACCACCACAGAATTCATATTGATGTAAATAATTGTTATTGTATTGACCACAAAATTTTAAATAATACTGCTACATTACACCTACCTAACAGGTATTTATATAAAAAATTTAAAAACCTCGTCTTCTGGTTTTGCCAACCATAATTAATTCAGAGTTGTAATATTTCAAGAAATGTTTGTTGTTTATGCATTCATTCGCTTCTACCTTAATGTTTTATTAAGTGGTCAAATACAGAGTGTCTAGAATTTGAAAAAAACGATAAATATAAAAGTATTAAAGGACTTTTTTTTTAATCAAACACCAATTTTACTTTTTAACAATTCGAGAGCTCACTTTTCATTGGTTTCAAATTTACTTGTTTTATTTTCCTTAAATTTTTCAATTGTGTGTGTTAAGAGAAAGAGGAATTACAGTCCACATGACACAAAAAAATTACAAAATAGATATGTCCAAGAACTAGAAAAAGATCTGATATTCCTAGTCAAAGTCAAGAATGCAGAATTCCTCTCTGTTCTTATCACGTTGGTGGAGTGCCTCATCAAAGATAGAACTTTCAATGTAACCGTAGGCGACTCTCCCTTCGAATCAAAGGGGATGGAGGCAGAAGTCCCCTGACCTCTTCAACATTTATATCATAAACATACGGCGGGGTAAACTCACTATTCGCTGATCATACAGTAATCACAGGATACTTGAGTTCTCCAGAATCTTTACACGTTATGTGCAAACCCATATGGATATCTTTCAGATCTGATTCAAATTCTCGAAGATCAAGATATAAAGATCGGTTAAGAAGCAATCCATTATTTACAAAGAGCTAACAGGCCTTGTTTCTAAATGCAACAATCTATAACATTCCAATCCCGTGATCCCGATCAAGTACTTAAGGCTACGGTGTGACAAAAAGCCAATTTAAAAGGACAGATTAACGGCGACAGCTAAGAAAGCAAACTTGATCTGCTCAATCGTTGAAGTGAGCTTTTTCTATGAAACAAACTGATCATTTAGAAAACAATAATCTAACCAGGCAGCACGCATGTACCAATATTAAGCCCGGATGCAACTCTGCAAACAACTGGTCAGGGAGAACAATATCCTTCGAATCATGATCAACTTTCAAGGGTTCATCACGATCATACAACTACACCTAGCCCTCAATCTACCGACTCTAAAATTCTACATCAACATCCCAGCTGATACATTCTTCATCTTAGACAGTATACATCCTAATCCGCTGATCCGAAGACCTTTCAAAAACAACTACCAACGGACCCAAACTCCCTTAAGTTTAATATAGGATGACGTATTTTTTAATTATTATAAAAAGTATAGAAAAGTTATGCCTTATGATAGTATTAATAAATAAAATAGACAAATATACAAGGCATATTTCCATAAGATTGATTACCTGTTAGTTACGCGCGGTGATCAGATAATATTTTCACACAATACCTAGTTACACTTAAAAAAAAAAGAGTAATTTAGGGCATTTTTGTTGGTTTAAATAATTAATATTTGTTTTATTATCATGGTATATACTCTTAACAGTATAATATAAAAAAAGTCATTGCAAATATCCAATAGCATTAATACACTAGACGTTTCTCCTTAATACAAAAAATTCCTTTAGAATATTAGATATTGCAATCGTAGATCTTTGGGTTTTTTATATTTTTAATTTACGATGAAATGTTGAAGGCCAAGCTTAGAAGTTTGTTTTTCGATGATGAAATAATTCATTTTTTATTAATGAAAAGTACAAAAAGAAATCAACTCAGAAGTTTTTTATAAATCGCGGTCAAAATTAAAAAAAAATACTGTTTTGAGTAAGACACGAGAGGATTTGAGCACTAAGATAAAATAATATATTTTTTTATTTCATCATCATCATTTCAGGCCCTTATAGAAATTAACTAAATTACATATATTTTAAAAATAAATTGCATAGGGGATCCACTCACCACAGAGCTGGGATTCTGCGTATAATTTCCAATTGACAATATTTATCTATACCGAATATTTGTGCGTGAAGTAAAATTGGAAGATTTTTTTGGAGATGTTATACCATAAGATCATGTAACAAAAAAATATTTTCTTTTAAAATTACAACTAGCTCCGAACTCTTTAATATAACTTGTCGTACAAGTTAAAGAACAGTTTTTGATGTTTAAAATAAGGTCATTGAACTATATCAGTCTGACTAGTTTCTTATTAAGGACATCGAAAAACAGGACGTCGTAAGATGGGGCAGAGGAAAAAGGAGAGCATGGAGGGATCATGTCGACAGGATGACCGACGACCGAGTGGCAAAAATTGCAAAAGAAGGAATACCAAACTCCTCAAGGCTTCCTGGTCGACCGCCTAAAAGATGGAAAGAGAGCTGGACATCGGTGTCATAGGAATAAGAATAAACGAGATGCATTGACAGTCAATACAGGACAAAGTCCTATACTAAGAATAAGAAGAAGAAGAAGAAAAACTGGTAGACCGACACATCGACGAGGTAGTAATGATGCACAGTAATTTACATCTTTTGCAAGTTGCCTGTCAGGCAGGAAAATTCGCAGACATGGAAATACAGCGACTCATTACAAGTGACAAAAAAACGCTGTCGAATAGTTGATCTGCCTTGGGGAATTTCATTGACATGGAGGGGACTTTTGACCAAATATATCTCGATTCGATATGCCATGCTCTACAACCAAGAGATTTTAAGCCAACGATAGTTGGATGAATCAAAGCAATGTTGACCCGGACAAGTCCGAAGTAGTAGACTTTACAAAAAAGAGAAAAATGCGAACGCTTCCCACAATTATACTATCGGGAAGGGTCCTTTAATACAAGAGAATAGTGAAATATCTAGGAGTATTTCTGCACCCACGAGCCAAGTAGGCGATATGTGCTTTATGGGTTTGTAAACGAACTTTTGAGTACCCTTGTAGGTGATCCGCCCTATGATCGTTTACACTGCTTTTGCATAGTGGCTTAGTACAACGCCGTCTTTAACTTGATAAAGTTCAAATAATAGTTTGAGTAGGATAATGCATACAGAATTGTAATTACTAGGGCACTGAAAGTCCCAATAAACCTCCTTTCTTTCTATTTTTTTCATACAGCATGAGGCTTTGAGAGCTATTTATCATTTCAACTGCCTAGAACATCTTAGATCTGGTACTGGCGGCTATCGGTGCTGCTGGAGAAGCATGATGAAGAGATACTCATCAGTCTTTATGCGAAGAGACTATATGATGCCGATCTTGAGACCTAACAAAAAAGTCACGCCTTTCGCCAGAAGCGTGGAAATTAGAAAGGCTATTTTCCCGAATAGCATACAATAGCAGAAATTTATGCTATTCTGCAATGTGGCTATCTCTCTGAGAAGAACATAAACATAAAGAAGACTATAAACATATATTTGAACTGTAAGGCTGCAATATTGATATTGAAGTCTAATGTCATAACTTTACGAATAGTGTCTGAGTATAAAGAACAGTTACACTATCAGATTCGTGTGAGTCCCACACGAAGAAGGAAGCAGATAGTTTGACAAAAATGAGGTCGCGGCTGTGCCATACGAACCCCAACCAATTTTACATATTTCAATAACCATTGATTATAGTGGATCAAAATTGTTTCTGAAACGCATATTGATTGAATTCTGGAAGGAGAGTCCTGGAATGAGATGTCCGAGGAACATATAATTGGAACTAGTATGCGACTTAACCAAGGAGCTTCTGTTTCTGTAAAGGAAGAACTGTAAATCGTGATGAGATTTTTATCAAGACATATTCACCTTCGGGTTCATCTTCATAAGATTGGTATGGATGACCCGGTATGGGTGTGCTGCCTAGACGAGGACAAAAAAAGGCAGAAAAAGTTACAAAATCCCTGTTCTTATTTTCTCCGTATATCTATTTAAAAAATCTCCCGGAATTCCCAATCATATAGAAACCTGAAATTCATTATAGATATAAAAGATTCATTGAAAAAATTCTAAATACCAAGAATATTCAGCGAATTTAAAGCGATAATATATGGAATTTTAAAATTATCTATGTTTTGTTACACCTGAACGGAGGTATGAGGAAGTAGTTGCATTTGAAAGGCATCTGTGTTTGTATATAATCTCCGCAAAAACAGAAAGCTGTTATCCCCGAAAGGACACTATGATAAAATATTTTAATGTATAGTTTTATACCAAGCTGTGAAATATGATCGCATTCAAAATTTCAGATTCAAAATGGCAGAATATTTTTTTTTATTTTTGATTTCTACAAAAACTGATTTTAAGGAACTTTTTAGATCAAAGACCTACCAATAATCAAATTTTAATTTAAAATTTAAAAAATAAATTTTACACAACTTGGTATTTGATTTTCAGAATCGCTTATTGTTACTAAAGTATAATGTTTTGAATATTTAATGTGGGCTACTTAATTTTGTATACTGGAAATTTTATTCTACTCGATTTTGTTCAAAACTAATGATTATAGTGTGTCATCTTGTGATCATAGATTATAAAGCTTGTTTCGTGTAGAACTACAAGGATAGACGTTGATATTTCAAAAATAATAAAGAAAAAAAAATACTCATCTTTTAACATGGTTTTATTATTTTTCAAAATATTCTCTACGATGATCGATAACTTTTGTCAGCGTTTAAATCAGTCCGAAAAGCATTTTAGTCATTGTGCAAATGGTATCTTCAAAACATAGTTTTTGAACACATCAACCTCCTTTTGTGTTCACAAGCTGTAGCGACCTACTGAAAGTCGGTTTGGAGTCCATTTAAACATTATTGCTAGTCTCGAAAAATAATGAAACATATAGAACAAATTTTTAAGTTACTAATTGAGTAACAACTATAACATTCTAATAAATTCGGGATCTTATTTTCCAGACATTTTATGTATTACAATAAAAAATAGAATGTTATAAATAGTTACAGATCTTCTCCTACAGTCGTACTTATCTAGCTTGAGAAATCGTCACAATATTAACAAGATTATAATATGACAAACTTAAAATACGAGCCAGACTCGCAGAAAAGTTTTACAGCCGTATCACTAAGAGGGTTTAAGTTTTAAACTGGATCTAGTTCGTATAATACTTAGATCTTCCAATTGGCTAGTTTTGTTTAATTGACCAAATTTTTATAATTAGTATCATTTATATCAAAAAAACAATACAGGCAATTTAAAGCTAAAGGAATGGGTGTTTTTCAAAATAAATAAAATTTTCGTTTTTTGTTGGCTTCTATGTAGAAGAACAATTACTTCTCGCAGTGGCATAGCTAGCCTTTCGATGTAGAGAGCGGGCTCGTTTTTAAGACTCCATTCAAAATCATACAATGAAAATACTCCAAAAAATAAAATGCTTTTTCCGTGAAATATATTATTGTAAAACCCAAAAAAAGTGAACTCGTATTTTGCCCTTTTGCGAAAAAATCATTTTCAAGGAAGTTATCGAGATTTCAAAGATGATCTTAAAGTTTTTTATTCAAAATTGTATATCTTTATGAATAATTGGCGCAATTCAGTGTTCACTTTTGATTAAGGTCACATGAGCCATAAAGTTTCAAAAAAAATATTTGAACACTGGAAAATTTTCAAAATTAAAAAGAAGCCGACCATTCCTCGTTGCCAGTAATATGCTTCATTATATAATTATAATTTTTGTAATTTTTTTATATAAATTATTTACCAAAAAGTTTCCGTAAGAGTCATCAAGAAAGTAGAATAATATGAGCAAATATTTGCAAGTAGCAGCAAGTAATTTATTTACAAAGTGATTTATTAAAATAATACTTCATAAACAAGTCGCTACTTGCAAATATCTGCCCAAATTATTCTACTTTTTGGTGATAATATGAACCCTTTTTTAGTAAGTAAATTGTCTAAAAAATCATCTGTATGATAATTATATAATGAAGCATATAAAAGGCAAGCGTAAAAAATTTCTTGGTTTTGTTTGGATAAACGGCCACCATTTTGTTAATTTTGAAAATTTCTCGGCTTTCAAAGTTTATAACTCATGTAACTTGAATCAAAAGAGAAAATTAAATTACTTCGATTAGTCAGAAAAATATAAAATTTTAAATAAAACAGAGACTGCGCTTTTATTCACTGCAAAAGCGCTTTTAAATATTGACAACTTTTTTGGTTTCTATAATGATTTTTCACGGAGAAATCATTATTTTTTGAAATCATCTTATTGTATGATTTGAAATGGAATCAGTCATTGAAAAAAGAAAAAAATGTATTATGCCCCCACCTGCATTTTAGCACCCAAGAACACAACTATAATTGTAGAAGCATATAACAAGGAACCCTCAAAAAAAAATTCATCAAAAAAAATTTACTCTTTGAGAAAATCTCGTTTGTATCTTTTTTTCAAAAATGGCTGCCATTTTGTTAATTTTGAAAATTTTTCGGTTTGGAAATTTTTTTCTGAAAGCTTATGTCAAATCAAAAGAGAAAGCTGAATTACGTCAATTAGTTATAGAAATACACAAATTTAAATGGAAAATGACTTATATAAGTTCTAAGCTCAACTTTAAAGTCTCGAAACTACCTTGAAAATGATTTTTACTCAAAACGGGAAAATACAGAAACACATTTTTGGATTGTAGAATAATGTGTTACACGGAGAAAGCATTTTATTTTTTTGATTATTGTCACTAAATGATCATGAATGGAATAGGTCCAGGCGCAGATCCAAGGGGGGGGGGCGGTGAGGGCGACCGCCCCCCCCCCAAGAGCTTTGAGTTCAGGAAAATAGACCCGATTTTGCCACTTTTGCTATAGTTTATTCAAGAACTAGAGAGAGTAATAAATCATTTTTTACCCTTTGTTCTTTAGTCCGATTTCTTTGGCAAAATCTGTTAGACACATATATTATTCATAGAAATGGGTTAGAAATTTTAAAATCAGAAATACCGGTCTATAATAGTGGACTATTTGGTTGGATAACAATAGATATTTGGATGTGTGAAGTGTTAAAAAGGATTTTAATCCTTGTCATAGGCGTCGGAAGGAGGTTCATTTTATCAGCAAGTATTTATGGCATAGAATATTATTTCGGTAATAAACCTGAAATAAAAAGTTTTTATAATTTTATTTAATTTCTTATGATTTCTTAGTAATTCACATATATTAGAAAATATAGAAAATTTTGACATATTTCACACAAATCACAACTGTATTTTTATTATTTTTAATTGTGGCATAGAAATCGTTTTAGGCACATTCCGACTAAAATGTAGCCTTTTTCTCTCAAAAAATTCTAAGTTCAAATTTAAATACTTACAAAATATCCATTGTCAAAAAAACAAGAAGTTAAACATATATAAAAAAAATAAATTCGTTCATATAATATAAAAAATTTTTTGGGGCTATCGGTCATTTTATTATTAACTAAAAACATTTTTAGGAGATTTGACGGTTCAGTTTATTTATTTCTGAAACCATCTGCAGAACTAAAATTAAGCACTAAAAAGGGATTGAAATGTAATTTATTTTTATAAGTTACAGAAAATTTAAATAATAAACTGTGTTTACGCTGGTAAACATTACGTATCTAATTCGTAATCAAAGTCAGTGAACCTATCTTCGCTCAAATTAATTTTAATTGGATCTTCTATCTCACCGATCATGAGATCGAGTTTTCACATTTTCTTTTATGCTTTTATTATATGGATTGTTCCCAACTTTCTGCACTAACTTTATTCAAAAAATCTTTCAAAAGTTAAGTTAAATTACTAATTTTGTAAGTTGTAGTATTTCTAGCAACTCTACCTTTTACTTGAGAGAGATATTTCCTTCTCCAATGGACATATTCCAGACTATCTATAAGAACAGGTTTCCTATTTGCTTTTTTCCAGCAAACATTAAGTTCTCTTAGTAATTTCCAGAGTTCAGTTCTTTTAATTTCAGGTAAATCCCGATCTTCATTGATTTTAGTTAGAATTTTGTCGACGGTTGGGATCTGTTTCTCATAATAAAATGTGTGTACAACTTCTTTTATTGCAGTTTACATCTCTTCTTCCAACGAGGTTTTTCGTCTGCCCCTGATCGAATGTAGCTTGGGAGTACTAACAATTCCAGTCGTTTTTTTCCTTCAGTATTGGGCACCTAGTAGATTTTCCAACTCCTGTCATGTTGGAATACAACTCAACAGAGTTTTTGACATTATTATCTAGATATTAATATCTTAAGGCATCATAAACATTCGTCGTAATAAGTTTTTCGTTGAGGAAAAAATGCCCTGGTTTTAACGATTTTAGAAGCCATATCTTTTGGGTATCTCACTAATCTCAAATAATATGTAAAAACAAGCACAGACAAGATAAATTACTAAGGACACATTGTAAGGTGTACTTTGCTCACTGACAGAAATTAAATTGAACTACCAGAAATTTTATTGTAGCAGTAAATTTATAAAAGTTTATAATGTTTAAATATAATTAAATATAATTAGATTTACGGCAGTCCTCAGTTACCTTCGGCATTGGAGCAGGTACGTTGGAGGTTTCGATAACAGTTTTATAACTCTCTCTAGTTATTGAATAGAGTATAGGAATGTGTATGCTTGCGATCGCCCCTTCCCTTCCCAAAAGCTTTGAGTTCAGGAAAATATAACCGATTCTGCATTTTATATTAGGAATGTGTATGCTGCTGGCACTCCCGTTGACAACTTGTTTTTCTTGCGATACCCCCCCCCCCCCCCAAGAGCTTTGAATTCAGGAAAATAAACCCGATTCTTCCTCTTATACTAGGAATGTATATGCTGCTCGCATCCTCCCTCCCTGTCAGCAATTTGCTTTTTCTTGTGATCGCCCCCCTTCCCCAACAGCTTCAAATTCCTGAAAAATAGTCCCGACCCTGCCTTTTACATTAGAAATGGGAATGTTGCTGGTGTCTCCCCCCGTCGACAACTTGCTTTCGCTTGCCATACTGCACTTTTGTGATATCACCGCCCCGCCCCCCCAAGGAGAGAGGCTGGATCCGCCCCTGAATAGGTCTCTTGTGTTATTTATTATAAAATTAATCTTTAAATAAAATGTATTCACAGGAACTTAGGTAATTTTTAATTTTTAGGACAAAATTTAAAAAAAAAACCATACTGGCCAGGTGTTCTAAATAACAGACAATAATACTTAAAAAGATTGATAAAAGTTTTTCAGCTACGGACAAGAAACAATGCCACCGTTCCCGTAAAGAAAAACATAACTCTAAACCCATAGAAAAAAAAATGATCAACTACAAAATGATTTATATTCATCCAATATTGCTGATTGAATAGATAATTTGTGAAGAATACGTAAGTCATACAAAAATTTTGTAATTTATTCAGCAATAGCGATATTTTCTGCCTCGATGCATGAGAATTTGATTACACCTTCAACAAAGTCATCAAATCTCGGTGTTAATGTTTGAATAAAGATATCCAATACAAAGAAACAAACATATATCTTAAATTTCTCTCCAAAGCAGTTTCCAACGTGTTCAAGTGTTTTTTCTTTTTGAAAAAGTTGTATTCTTTTTACCATGTTTGAGTAAAGTCTTTAGGCAAACCACACAAGCCTGAAGTTTCTTTAGCTTTTTTTTAAACAGATAAAAAATTTTAAGTCTTTTATAGTCGACTTAATTATAAATACTGCTGCTGACATATTTATATCGACTTTTTGTCAATAATACTTGAGTTATTAAAAGTGTTTGTTCCCAGAAGTCAAAAGATGATACGAATTCAAAAGATTTTATAAAAATTAATATAGCTCGAGGGTTAATCATGTGACTTGCATTGATACATAAAATTTCACCTGTTGTGATGCTTTCCAAAATCTGTATTATTATGGTGAGGTTTTCCAAAAGAGCTCTGGTATATCTTGCCGAACAGGTCATTGATATTTTTTTAGTGTTTCATAATAAGTTTGTTGAATGTTTTGTAAACATTTTAGTCTCGGAAAATTTTCTGTGGAGAAAGGTTATCTCTGCATGATTAACGAGGTTAATAAAAGTAGACCTATAAAATTAATAATAATTATAATACAGTTCTTTTAATATATTGGAAGCAAAATTCATATTTTACGTATTGTAAAGAAATAACAATAGATAGGTGTAAACGAATAAAAAATGATATTTTTATGTCGGCACGGGGGGCGCTGATTAAAAGGTGCAGGAAAGGGAGTAGTAGCCGCCCTTGCTTACCTGGCCAAGGCACTGTTTTTTAACTGTTGTATTTTTAAAGGCAAAATTTGATTAGATTATTATTGCATTTGTAAATTTCAACCTTTTTGAGTCAGCTTAGACAAGTTTTAGATTTAGACTACTATCCCCTATTTCACTAACATAATCTAATTTCAAAGCCGGTCTAGGGAGACAGCAGAGGATTTAAATTGACAATTACGGTAATAACTCAACTTTAACTTTTGAAACTGAGAAATACAAAAAAAAAATGAAAACTTGCCTGTATTTTCGGGAAATGAATGTTCCTGCTAACGATTTCAGAACTTTATGTCTAGGTAGTAGAGCGGGTCTAGAGAGGCTATTAGACTATCCGATATTCAGGATTTCTAACTAGGATGTAGAAGTGGGAGATATTTAGAGCTTGAAAGTTACACCGTCCTAATATCTTGTCCAGATGAGGCAAAATAGGTTTTTAAATCGTCACGCGTATACGCGTGAACATTTAGTCCATATTGTGCGTTAAACAAGCGATCATTTGGGAAGTATTAAACATGTTAATGTAGTTGAATTGGAGTGTATTTTCCCAGTGCCAGACACCACGAAAGCTTGAATAGGTCACGAAGCATCTTCCAGGCGGAAATACACGCCATCATGAAAACAGTCAATTCAGCAAAGAGAAAAACTATCGCGGACACTAAATTATTATCATATCGGATAGTCAAGTAGCCATCATTGCTTTGAGTTCTCAAATAGTCAGCACCAAGATGGTATGAAAATGCTTAGAGAAACTTAACGAATTAAGTAAAAATAATAAGGTAATCCTTCTGTGGTACCAGGACACACCGGGTGGAAGGAAATGCAATAGTAGACAAGCTTGCGAGATTAGGGTTTAAGACACCATTTCTGGAGCCCGAACCATCCTGTGGAATCAGTATGAGTATAATGCTGGAAGAACTAAAAAGAGAGGAAAAGAGCAAGAAATTCAATCACTGAGCGTATCTACAAGGAATGGGTAGAAACGAAGATACTTTTTGAGAACTACAATCAGAAGAGAATCGGGGAATGCATAAGCCTAAACAAAAACCAATATAGAGTTCTAATACCTATCCTAACGGGGCAATGCCATTTGAACGGACACCTCAAGAAACTCGGATTGGCAGAAAGAGGAGAATGCAGATTTTGCAAGAAAGAAGAGGAAACTTCTATCCACATCCTTTCAGGTTATAGTGCTTTAGAAAACCCTAGAATGAGGTTCTTGGGAGCACACCAAATAGAAAAAGGGAAGCTATCCCCTTTAAAGCCGTTCAACATCCTAAGATTACTGAAGGCAATCGGACTGGAGAACCTGTTTTAGCCTTATCCGTTACAACTTGGCGGCAGCAGAGACATGCAATAGATCTGTTAAGTCGCAGTGTATTGGTGTCCATTTCCACATACATGCAAGCATATTGTAGTTGAGCCAATAGACAAGACACAAACAAAAAGAAAGAATAGTTATTTCCATTAAGTGAAATCTAGGAAAAGTTTTTTTCTTCATATACTCCAGAAAAAAAAAGAAAAAGGATCAGAAAATCTCGGAGAATACGATCATTTTTAGAGTGGAGTGACAAGGGAGTTTAGAGCAAAACAAGGGGTCTGGATATTAATCAAAAAAAGTTTAAGAAAGATATATCGACATGAAAAGCCATTAGCGAGCGCCTTATAAAACTAAACATCAATTTACATGGATACAAGCTAACAATAATTGAAATTTATGTAGTGAATGCCGATCCACTGGTCAATGAAAAACATCACTTCTTTGGACAACTAAATGAATTAATTAGTAAAGTTGGATCAGCCAGAGAAATAATCATGCACGGAGACAGGACAACAGCACAAACACCAAGTCATCGGACAATATGATGAAAATGCAGTGTATGACAGCGAAAGCAGGCTAATTGATTTATGCACAAATAATGAACTCCGGATCATGAACGGACACTTCAAACATAGGGATATCTATAAATATACCTGGATACAGCACACCAGACGTTTGAAATCAATTACTGACTAACTATCAGGCAGAAAATCAAGTTAACTGTGCAAGACGTTAGGGTATATAGAGGGGCCAAATGCCGAAATGACCAATACACATCTAAAACCGAAGACAACTGCGATAACTATAGAGGAATATCAGTGACAAGCAGCCTTAGCAGAACATATGGTAAAATACTGAAGAATAAAATCGAACGAGAGTACAAGGCTATGGAATCCGAAGAACAAGCGGGATTTAGAGCTGGTCGATCAACTATAGACCACCTATTCTGTGTGAGCCAAGTAATAGAATAAAAATTGGCATTTAACCAAGCGTTCCATATGCGATTTGTAGACTTCAAGAAAGCATATATCAGCATACCCCTTAAAATGTTATGGGATGCTCTCGGAAAAAGCAACGTCAGTGTAGGACTTGTAAAAGCTATCAAGTCATTATATGAAAATTCCACGTTAGAAATCAGAATAGGAAATAAACTTACAGGTGGATTCCAGGTCAATAAAGGCCTCAAATAGGGATGCTGCCTCTCGCCAACCATTTTTGAAATATATTTAGATCAAACTTTAGACACATGGAAAAAAATGACAGAGAATGGGTATCCCACTTTGAAATACTACGATGTATACGCTATGTTTCGCGGATGATCACATCATACTCGCACAAGAATACGATGACTTTGAATATATGACAAGGAAATTAATACAAGAATACCAGAAATGGGGGATCGAGGTAAACCTAACCAAAACTGAGTACATGTGCATAGGCGGAGAGACCAGAGACCTTATTCTGGAAGACGGTCAGTGCATCGAACACTGCACGAATTATAAATACTTGGGAATGAAGTTTACGCAAAATTGGACAGCTGATCAAGCCACAAGAGAACGAAATACACAGGGCAGAAAAACAATTACACTTCTAAACCCAATTCTATGGGACCCAAATATACCCAAGCAAAACAAAACGATTTATAATATTATTATTAAAAGCATAGTCACATACAGCTCTGAAGTCAGGCAGCTAGAAGAAACCTCCGAGAAGACACTGAGCCACTGAAATGGACTTCTAGAGACGATCGGCTAGAAAATCCAGAAGAGACAGGCAAACCAATGACCGTGTCAGAGAAATAATGGGAGTTAGTCACACAATAGTAGATGATATAAGAACAAAACGATTGATATAGTATGACCTCGTGCAAACAATGGCAGAGAAACGTCTGTCTAAACAAGTACTAAGCTGGACACCGCAAGAGAGAAGAAAACGAGGAAAACCAAGGAAAATCTGGCGAGAAAGTATTGACGGAAAAATGAGAAATATAGGTCTAGAGGTTGATCAGTGGATGGACCGAGATTGCTGGGGTAAAATTATATTTTACGACCTTTACATATATATATATATATATATATATATATATATATATATATATATATATATATATATAAATATATATATATATATATATATATATATATATATATATATATATATATATATATATATATATATATATAAATATATATATATATATATATATATATATATATATATATATATATATATAATATACCCCATATTTTGTGGTCGTAAAATATAATTTTGACTTTGGTTTTGCACAATTTTTGTTCAATTTCCCAAAAAAACCAGCAATCTCGGTCCTTCCACTGATCATCCTCTAGATCCATATTTCTCATTTTTCCGTCGATACCTTCTCGCCAGCTTTTCCTTGATTTCCATCGTTTTCTTCTCTCTTGCCAGAAAATACATAATATTACCTTTCACTTTAATTTCTTGCACTAAATCGTTAAAATTTTATCACATCTACAAATTCCACGCACATGGAAGCTCTATACTATATAAAATTTCATAAATTTGAACTTTTTTAATAAACAAACAGAAAAGTGACGGTTACATCCGTCAGCGACTCCAACTAGTCTCGAAAGGGAAAAATAATTTGCGCTGTTGCCATAACATAAATAGGATTTCTGTAAAATATACATATATTCTTTTCGTTCTATTAACGCTGTAAAGAAAAGGACCCGAAAAACATATTGTTTAGGTTTTAAGGAAACTGGAATTGTATGTGTATTTTTCGAATCTTATAACAAACATTCTGTTTCCTGCTTAGCGCTGACAAGCTTATATGTTTTTTTAATTCACTATTTCAAATTTGATATTTTTTACTCAATTTGGCTATTTTATTTATCTATCTGTTTAATATACATAATAATTTGGATGATTCCTCTACCTCCAACGATAACCTTTCACTTGATTAATTGGCTCTCTTTGATGGTTCATTTGTTTGACGTGATCAGTAAAAACCGTACCGATATGTATGGGCTCATTAGCGGCTGGTTTTGGAGGTCAAATACAGGTTATGTTGAGGCAAACTAGTAACGCTAAAAAATCAGTAATAAAAATAGAATTATTTATATCAAATAAACCATGCAGAAAATATTTAAAAATATTTACATTTTTGTTTGTAGATTGTAATTTTTCACTTTGCATTACCTATAGGATAAATTCGGAATATAGACATATAGTTTTGGCATGGCAAGAGCGAATTTCTACTTCCTCATCCTAACCCACAGATATGATTTAGAATAAAGCCCAGGTATTTAAAACTTGACACATTTACATTTACTTTTATTCCTCTTTCTTCACCTTCCGAAACTAACTGAAAGATCTTGTCCATATCAATGTTAAATGAAACTGGCGACAATATACACTTTTGGAGAATCCCTTTAAAAATACTAAATGTGTCTACAATCAACTCGTTAATAACTTGTACCTGTGCAATTTGATGCCAGTATAATTAATTCATTAATTATTTTATTAATTCCTATTTCGTGTAGTCTGTTTAACAGCTGGTCATGCTTGACATGGTAAAAAACCTTCTGGTAATCTATAGAATATATACACAATTCATTCAAAAAGTTCAGGGACTATTTTTTACGACTAAAAACAAGAGTTTAGAGAGAAGATTTTATTTAGTTTTCAACATAATCCCCTCCTCGATTCTCCCTTCATCGCCGTTTTCAATTTAGGGAATAAAAAAAAGTCTGCCGAAGCCAGATCTGGCGAAAAAGATGGGTGATGATTAATCATAGACACCTAGAATTCTGTAATGAGTATTGAGGAATGGGCTGGCGCATTGTCGTGCAACAGAAAGCAGAATAATATTAAAAACACCATGATTTCTCGCCGATTACAGTTTTATTTAAAAAAATTTTATGAGCGTCTGCCCATTTAACCAAATTTCGTGAAGCGACCACACAGCACTCTTTCAGCTCTTCCGTTAACAAGTGTGGAACGAACTTTGCACACAATTTTTTTAAATGCGGCACATTGCTCCATATCGAAAATTGTGACGCAATAGGAAAAACACGTCTCATTCAAACGATCGCAGCTGGCCAATAAATGAAATTATAGGGCTCCCATCTATACTGTGGGTAACTAAGGCATCATATTGCATAGTTCTACCGTCGGGTAACAGATAGAGCTAATTGTAATTTTTATACAAAATTAGTCCCGGCATTTTTTGAATGAATTGTGTATAGATATTTTTTCGCTGATCATAGTATTTTTGAGTAAGTAATTTCATAAAGAACAAAGCCCATTCCATATCAAGACACTTAAAAAAACGGAAGTGACTGCCTCTGCTCATTTCCTCATATTTGAAATATATTCTAGCATGTATCACATTAAGACAATGACAAGACTTATCAGTCTAAGATCGCCATAGAGTTAAATGTTTTATTAAAAATATGGTCTGACATACTCTACATATACTGTAAATTGAGAAGAAATTACCAGCCTCTCGTAAGAGATGTTATATTTCACAACATGCCCCCCCTAAGGCATTTGCTTTCCGGCTTAAACTGCCGGACAGTCCAAGCCGTTAGAAAGCATAGGTCTGAAAAGGAAGTGGAACGGACATCCTCGGTGGTCTTCCAATGGTCGGGCCGGGCTTGATGAAAGCCTTCAGCGGTTTCTGACATTCTGTCTTATATCCACATCTATGGTTTTACCACATCACTTGCGGTTTTGGACTCGTCATCTAACCGCTGTCCCTACTCGGGCGCCATGTCGCAATTAGCAATGCCCCTGGTGGTAAGGGCATGTAGCTAGTGATCTATTTTTGACCACCGTAGTAAATGTATGGATGTTTCGTCACGATACCGGTGGTGGACTCATCAGTGGGATCCACCGGTATCTTTCCCAGACATCCTTGTACTTTCCACAAACTTGGATCTCTATTTAAGTCCAGTTTTGCCGGAAAGCGGTGGTGAGATGTTATGTTCCACACCAGTATCCTAAAAAAAAAAGTATCAGGGAAAATACATTTTTTGTAATACGAATAATTGTCATTGGAATAAATAATTAAAATTTGCAAATCAGTACAAGAACAGTTTTTAAATTTATCCTTAAAATTATTAATTAGTCCTTATAATAATTATATAGTTAAAATTAATTAATATTACAAAATGAATGAGAACTGTTTGCAAATTTTTTTGTAACATCCAAACCAAATGAGTTGCAAATATCTTAATAAAAGGAGCAGCTGTCATGAAGCCATTTCTTATATCAGACGCATTCAAACCATTCGTCCTTAAACATCATATCCTTGTAGTTATCCCTTCAACCAAGACAGATGAAGTCAAAATGTGAAAAATTCTTAGGAGAATCGGAGCCCTCTTCTAACACCACTGGTTGTCTACTGCTACTGGATGACTCATTGCGTTTACGCTTTAATATTTTTTTCCAACAGTTGATTATTGAACGTCTTAATCAAATTTGAAACTTTTCTTTTTTCTAAGACCCCGATTCTAAGACAGGAACGTACAGAAAGGGATTAAGAGATTGACCGAATCGGTGAAATTTTTTTTTCAGTAGTTTAGATAAAACTACTGTCGATGAGATTTACAAAGAGCAACATGGCTAGGGAGAGGTGACTACAGTTGTACATTTATCTGTTTATATTTTTCTGGAGTACAACCCGAATGAGTATCTATATTTTCAGCTGGAAAATTTGCTGATCTGTGCCCTGTCTCATGTCTGAAGTTTAGTGACGTTTCCTCCGAGATTCTTTCGATGACCGCTTTTAGGTTCAAAGAAGAAATTACAGTTGCGCGAAAACCTGAGATCGCTTCTTCAATAGTAGCAGATAGAAGAAGGGGGGCTATATACTCTACAGTCGTTCAACATTCTAAAGTTCCTAAAAGAAATAGGTCTAGAAGACCTGCTTTAGTTGGTAGATATCCCTAGCTGGGCAGCAGAAGGGAAACACAATAGATCTATCAGGTTGCGTTACGTTCATCCCCATCCTAACGTACATGCATTCATACGTTCTCTTGGACTCGGCACCTCCCCCTCGAAAGACTTCAACGTCTACTGAGAGGAGGTACCCCTCGTTGGGAACCTATGCTGTAGATTGCCTATACACTTCTTCATATAGAGCTGCAATTTGTGCTTTTTACTGGGGTGGAGTACCCCTCGTTGGGAACCTGTGCTGTAGATTGCCTATATACTTCTTTATATAGAGCTGCAATTTGTGCTTCTTCAGAAAAAGTAAACGAGAATAACTCCGACATGCCACAAATAACTTAATTTACTTTTTTTTAATAATATAACGAATTGTTTATAATACGAAGCGAAAAAGACAATAAACGCCACCAATGAAAACCAAATGAAAATATTTTTAAGACAGGCGAATATATCCACCGTCTAAATAAATAAAATTAGCACATATATAAGTTAACGGTGCTAATTAAAATTATTTTTAAGCAGTAATGATAATGAAAAAATATTCATTCACTTTGTCCTCGAGTGTATATTTTATCATGTATGTACACATATTACGTCGAAATGGCCTCATCAACTTGAAAATGAAAAGTTTCTTCTTCTTCTTGTTTCTTCTTATATAGGCAATTTGCTTGTTATTCTTCGTCTCTTTGCCTGGTTTCAGTCTATTGCGAGGTTATCACTTCATCGTTTACGGGGTCTTCCGGTACTCCTACGTCCTAATGGTGATTTGTCCCTCGTGATCTTTACTATTCTGTCGTCGGTCATTCGGTTGATGTGTTCGTTCCATTCCCTTTTTCTTTGTAATACCCGGTTATTGATGTTATCGACCTTACACACTCTTCTTATATCCTCGCTCCTATTCCGATCCATAAGTGTCCTGCCAGCTATCCTGCGCACCACACTCATCTCCGTTGTTTCCAGTATTTGTTTTGTTTTCGAGGTTTCTGGTCTGGTTTCTGCAGTGTATGTTAGTATGGGTCTTATTGCTGTTTTATAAATTCTGGATTTAACTTCGATTCCTATATGTTTATTGCTCCATATGGTACTGTTAAGACATGCGGCTGTTCTTGCTGCTTTCATGGCTTGTCCCCTCACCTCCGTTTCAACATCCCCGTATCCGGATATTTCTATTTCGAGATACTTGAACTTCATGAAAGTTTCTCCATTATAAATATGTAAACGTTTTTTTTTATTTAAATATGGAAGACTAAAAATTTTACAATTGCCGATTTTATTAAAAATTGGTATTAAAGTTTTTTCGAAGCGTAGACCTCGAATTTTCAATAAATCTAATATCCAATGTTGTAAGACAAATATTTTACATTTTTTGAGTTCTTCCGATATTAGTATTAAGGGCCTAGCCTACGAATCTAAATATTTGCATTGTCTAATTTTATTCAAAATTTGCATTTGGGATTTTTGGACTCAAAATTTTTGGTTGTTCAGTACTAAAGTTAACAAAATAAATACAATGTTTCAATTTTAAAAACATTAGGATTAGTAACCAGCTATTTAAATAATTTACGGAAATCGAGTTCAATTAAAAATTAAAATAAAAATGAACAACTAAAAATAAATTTACCGAAAAGTTGATAAACAAAAAGTTATGGTAATAAAAATTTAGCGTCTTAGGAGAAACAAATTTACATATGTAAGTAACAAATTGACCGATTGACTTATATGACAATTTCTTCGATTTGGTATTGAAAAGGCTTCCTTTTAAAGTGATAATAAAATGTAAAAAGTTATTATTGCGATAAATAATCAGTTTTTAAAAACTGCCATTTTGGATGGTTTCTTAACCTTTTTGCAATAACTAATTAACAAAAATGATCGCACAAAAGCTGAAATTGTAGGTTTTTTAAATTCTCTACAACTTTTATTTAGAACTTCTCTTCTAAAATGTATCCTTTAGCTTCCAGAATAAAAAAAAACTTTAGTTTGGCCAATTTGAACCCCCGTAGATCCGAAACCTCAATGAATTTCGAGTGGCAAAACATGCTGGGGGATCTTTATTTAACCCCTCCCCCGAAACAGCATTTCATTTGCTCCGTTTCTTGGGCTATATATCTATTTATTTCTATTACTCATAATTAAACAAATAGACAGACAAGAAACAGAGTTTATAAAATGCGCGCATTCGTTTGTGGCTAGTCTGTTGTGCGATTTTTTTGCAACAATAAAAGTTAAATATGTACAAATTTGAATAATTTATTTTTAAATTTAAACTCTTAAATGTGAAATTGAGTAGCGAACTTAAAACTTTTAATTGATTAAATAGCTAGCATTTCCAAGACTTTTAAGTGACTATTAGGGTCTTTTATATGACCATTTGAACGAAGTATATTCTTATTTAATTCAGAAATAGTAGTCCATCGAAGTCAAATTTATTATTATTTTTCCCCAAATTATCCAATATACTAAAATAAGCAGGAGATAAATAAATAAACTTATTAACTTTATAAAGTTTACATTTATTAAATCAACATCTAAAACTGTCCAATATCAACACGATTCTTGCCAAGACATTTAAACAAGTTAAGGGCAGTCTTCTCTTTGTTCTCTAGATTTTCATTACATTCGTTGACAATTTGGTTTACTTTAGATGAGTCAGAAACACTTCTTTGCGCAGCTTGTCTAACGCCTTCTGGCAAGACATGTCCGTTGGCATCTTGAAGATCTAAATTGACCAACATGCAGTTGGCGTGAAGAGCGAAGTTGGGGGGAAGTGCTGGTCTTTGTCCTTTTTTAAGCTGTTCGAAAATTTCATCTTTCACGTAGAGGGCTGGGTCGCTTTGACATCCTTGGTGGACTTGGTTCCATCTTTGTTGAACGGGATTGGCCTAAAAGTGACAAAATTTACTTTTATTTTTAATTCATACTAGAAATAGAGGGACAAAGTTTGATGCTTCATTTTTATTTTAGAATAAGGTACAAGACAAAAAATTATATTTTTATCGTTATTTAGAGTGATCTAATTAGAAGATGTCTAATTTATTCTTATTATTTTGGTTAATATACTTATATTACCTGCCATTCTCAAAGTCAATTTGTACTTTTATTTAAAAAGTCAATAATTTAAAATTTGTTTTGAAAGAGAGATTCTTGGAATGTAAAAAGTGACCGAAGCGGTATTCTATTCGTTTATACCAAAAAAATTAACGCTAAATTTGTTAATCTACAATTTAAAATCAAAACTTCATTCCGTTTTTTTTGATATTACTAGTGTCAGCCTTGAAATTTGATTTGCCTATCCGTAGATTGCTCTAAGACCTCCCGATCACTGAGAATAAACAATTAAATATAACCTCAAAAATTATAAATAAATTCACTGTTAAAAACTATTTGAATATTTTTACTTGAAATTTTGTATGCTCATTCTTTTTGCAATAACTAATGAACAAATAAGCCGATTTTTATGTTCTATTTTTTGTTTCGTAGGTATTTCAAAAGCGCACAACTTTTGCTTCAAACTTTTTTCTAAAAAATAATAGCTTTTTCTACAACTCAAAAAAACTGTTTTTCACCCCTTAATTGTTTGATAAAAAGTTATGCCCAAAAAAAAATTTAATTGAAAAATTGAAGCCTAACAGATGAATAACCACCATCATTCTGAACATCCTCCCGCCGGCTGATATCCTATCTAGAAACACTAAATGTCAAAATCACCTCATATTGAGGGTAATTCGACTCGCCCAGTAATCGATGTACCTACATAAAAAAATACATAGAGATTGAATTTAGAACCTGCTACTTTCAGAAGTGAATATAATAAATCATTAAACGACATGGCAAGTCCCTACATACGTAATCCCTTCATCAAATCACGTGTTTAATTATACATATGTATATATAAAAAAACAAGATTTTAATTAGAGAGTGGCTTGTGCTTTCGGTGTTTAGTTATTGGCAGACGCGTCACGAAACCAGTAAAAGTCATGGAAAACTTTTAACAGTAAACGAGAGCTCTACAGAAACCTAATTGGACAACTCAAACACTATTTCGCCCCAAAATCTTGAAACAACTTCAGCAAAAATTGTAGAAGAATAATTTTTATGTCTACATTCTAAAATTATTTTTGGTTATAGAGGATGATATTGAACAACAAATTTTATTTTTCTAAATGAGATACTTTATATATTTCTACAAATTTGGGATTCCTACAAATTTCTCTACTTAATCCTGAAATTGGTTTTAAGTTGTTCGCGGTGTTGCCAAATTAATGACTAAAATCTATAAATTTTATAAAAAAAATTTTCGTTATAAAATTTGTAATATTTTCCAACTAATATCAATAAGATTAAAAACCCCTAACTCTTATAGATAAAGGTTGATCAAAGTGTCTTAAATCATAAAACAATTATCATTTTGTGCAGGGTGCGTTCTGCAGATATATAAAATTAACAAAATTCAAAAATCATTTGCCCTTTTTTTCAAATGAGACCCCGTATTTATCTAGATTGTTTTAAAGATATTTTAATTACCTTTAAATTTAATAATTTGGTTTGAATATATATATATATATTATATATATATATATATATATATATATATATATATATATATATATATATATATATATATATATCTTCTAGTCTTCCTAGTTGGCGATGACAAAAAAATTAAAAAGTCGTCAAATTTATTCTGTTATTATTTTCCTAATTTCGAATGAAAATACTTTAATATTAATTTTTCCAAGGCTGAATTGGTTGACATGACTTAAGTTCTGAGTGGCAGAGACAAAAATTCGCTATCAGCGACAAGAATTAATAAAGAAAAGTATCCAGAGAGAAGACAGAAAAGCATTTGAAAAGTCCAAGGAGCATTTTGAAAGTACAGGAAGTATATCCTATGACAAAAATAATAGAAGAAAATGGATCCTTACAGAATAAAATGAATTAAATATCCTATTAGCTCTTACTGAAGATCTGCATATCTGTCAAGAGATCCTTTAAAAACAGAAATAGCGCAAGTATGGGAACAAAGAATCATAACAGCCAACAAGATGCACCAATACCACATTCGGTAATTACAAGAACTTAATAATGAAGATTACGAGAAAAAAGTAAATTTTTGTGAGTAGTCTCAAAGTAAAATAACGGAACTTTTCAAATTATGTATTATATTATGATGAGGTAACATTTCATACCAATGGTAATGTAAACAGGCACAATTTTTTTTATTATGCTGCTTCCAATCCACATTTTATGAGAACCTATTCACAAAATAGATTGTCACCAAGTGTTTGGGATGAAGTCTTAGATTTTTTCTAATTACACCATATTTTTCCTAAAGGGAAAGTGACAAGTGAGGTTTATATACACTTCTTGCCAAACTGCTTGCCTCAGTTACTTGCCCATATACCTAGTAAATTCGGGACAGAATGCGGTTTCTTTAAGATGGAGCTCCCGTCCATTTTATAAAGCTAATAATGATTTTTTATATGAAACCTCAATCAATAATGAAATGGAAGAGAATGATCAATTTCATAGCCACCTAGGTCACCTGATATGATCAAAATGGATTTTAGTATATGAGGATTTGGGAATACATACATAATATAGCATCAGACAATATGAAAATTAGAAAAAAAATGTTTTCAAAATATAACCGCAGAAGTGTATAAGAACTGAAGTAGATTATTTTTGGTATTAATTTTTGTAAATTACTGCTTATAGCTTAAGTGTTAATAATTGTAGTAATTTTGATAACAAGCAACTATATATTTATAATTGTTGGCTGTTAATGCAATAAAAAAGCTACTTTAAATTTGATGTTTTTCAAGTAAATCATTTAAAAAATTTTAAATACCAACTTTATGGTTTCTTTTCTGAATATTGAAAATGTTTCATAGCTTAACAAAAACAATGACTTTTTTAGACGACGAGGATTTTGACAAGATTGACATAGGGGTGCCTTACCAAAATAAAGGGAATTTAAACATCTATACAAAAAACGTGATAAATACATTCTGAGAGAGAGTTTTGTAGGAATCCAAAATATGTTAAAATAGGTAGAGCATCCCATTAAAAGTGTATATATATATATATATATATATATATATATATATATATATATATATATAGATTACTTTGTTGTATAAATACAATATATGATCGGAAAATGTATTTTGAACATAATGTAATAAAGCTTAAAAATAAGAATAAAATTTTAATCCTAGAGAAAACATTGGGAAATAATTCGATTTAATTTCGGTTCTTAAAAAAATAGTATAAAAGATAATTAAATAGAATAAATTTAGGTACATTTTTATTTAAAATATTTAACTTACCTAGACGAAGACATTGTGTAAACAATTCAAGACTTGATATGTAAATTGTAAACATATTTATTTTTATAACCATTTCAAGGAATTAATTTAAAAAAAATGTTAATTTAATTTCGCTATAAACTTGCTTACGTTCAACAAAAATATTGAAATATATTAAACTAAATGACTTACCAAGGCCGTAGCTACAACGAAGCACAAAAGAAGAACAGTTTTCATTTTGTTAGTAAGTTCTTGATGTGTCAATTGAACTTAATAAGTAGTTTGATCTTGTTTCTTTAAGACTTTTTCGATTTATAAAGTATTTATATTACCAACTCGGTTTTATAAGACAATGCAGGTCAGCTGAGGATAAAATCCCCGATTACGAGCATATGCAAACGAGGCCATTTTTAAGAATTATTTTTTGTTTGTCTTGCAGATAGCATATTTTTGTACAGAGTGATTAAATATTAGAGAATGTTAATTCAGATAGGTATATTTGAAGTTAGTTTTAATTTTCATTAAAATAATTAAAATTAATTAAACTACATTAAATTTACTTGGTTCTTTATAAATTCTTTAATTGCTTAACATATTAAAAGATACATTGTCAATTCATATGTTTTTTAACTAGTCCTAAAAGGAGAAAGTTCTAAAGATGATCGCTATGTATTTTTTTATATATGTACATATATTACTCTGGAATGGCCGCAACAAATTACTTGCTAAATTTTCTCCAAAATTATTATGAAGGGCTTCTCGGAGTCGTACACAACGCTGCTAAAAGTATTTTTAAAAAATTGGCGGATTACAAATTATACATCTCTCGATTTTGGGGGCCTAGGTTAAAAATCTGAAATAAATATCTTAATTTATCTGATACAATTTCCTTCAAAATAGGTATTTGAAGAATTTCCAGACTTTGTTTTTGTTCAGTTTAGTGCGATCTACAGCTTCGGGTAAAATGGGTACTTTTTAAAACTCAACTCAGTTCGAAACTAAAAGTCAAAAATTATAATAAAAAAAAGAACCGGCTTCTAAAAAGGCATTAAAAAGCAAAAAGTAAAAATTTAAATTTTTATATGAAATTGAAATTTTTGAAGGCAGTACTTAATTATTATTAATAAACGAAAAAAATATCTGCTAACACGAGATATGTACAATCGTTTATATGAATCCCGTTTTGTCAGCTATTAGTTCGGCGCCTACTTCAGAATTTCAATTTCATATAAAAATTTAAATTGTTATTTTTCGCTTTTTAGAAGTCGGTTTAATTTCTTACAAACATTTTATTTACATTTAATTCTGTTAGTGTTGCTATTAAATTTTCTGTATTAGTACACATTTAAGAAAATATTACAAAAAAATGATAAAAATCAACAAAGCTTCAAGATAATATAAAGAAACATATTTTAGTACATTTGGAAATCAATAATAAAAATGTTTCATGGACAGAATGGATATTTGAGGCATTTCTGAAAAGACAATAACAACAACAAGCAACATCAAATGTTGCCTAATATCGTCCAAGCGTTTTAGAACAATATTTTACGAATTAAAACAAGAAAAAGGATCCTATAAATATATGCACATAGATTTAAATAATCTTTTCAGAATTGCTTGTAGCGCATTGTCAATTAATCAACTAAATCCGTGCGCTCCCCTTGTTAGAATTTTTTTGGCATAGCCACTCAGCACCACTTGAAAATGTGCAGCGTTAATAATATTATTAGCGGTAACTATGTATAAATTACTACTAATCTATCTATGACATTTTCACGAAGTAGCTCTTTCTAACAGCACCATAAAACAATCTCGAAAGTTTCGCATTTATTCTTCAAGTTGGCTTCGGTGAAGTCTGGTAACATAACCTGGTTTAGTATAATCTGCTACCAATATGAAGATGTCAAAACCGGCTCTGAGTATTGGTAGCATACTATACCTGCACTAATATATTTCAAAATAATCTAGCTTGTGTTTGAAAGTCTTAGAAAACAATATTTCTTGTGAAGAAGTAGATATGTGCTGAATTTATATTAAATATTATTACATTCCGGTGAAACTAAAAACAAACAATCAAACAACAAAAAAAATTGCTGATGTTCAGTGAGGTAATTTACCAGAGAAGGGCTCAGATAGAGTACAATTAGAAAAGTCAACATAGCACCTCCCATCATAAAAATTACACATTAAATTGATAGGGGAATATTTTAATATATTTGTTCGAGGCATAGATAAATAAAAAGTATGACAATTACGAGAGCCAAAAGAATGAGCGAAAAAATTTATTCTAGATAAGATATTAGGGCAATTAATAAGTTATTAGGAACTTTAAAATGGTTTTAAGCGAGCAATGCTCCCATCGATCTGTCAGAGAAGAAAAATTGAACATTTTAAGCAGTTTATCATGTGGAAAACCCTGAGAGGGATAAACACCATATCTTTCAAAGTTAAAAAAATTTTAGAAATTTCCGTTGAACCGTCTCTAAGTTATAAATGTAAGTAATACACCTGGAGTCGATACGACAGAAGCATATTCTAATTTACAACAAACATAAGAATTGCAAAGGGAAACAACTAAAAAAATATTGTTAAATTCTCTAGTGCAACGCAAGATAAAGCCATATATTTTAAAAGCCTGAGAAATAATGGTATTAATATGGCCAGAAAAGGAAAGTCTGGCATCAAAAACCACACCTAGACCTCGAAATTCGTAAATGCGACGAACAAAATTGTTCAGTAAATAATTATATTAAATTGCTAAAGATTAGGTTATAAAAGACAATACATTGCACTTATCAATGTTGAGCTGCAAATTGTTGAACATACACCATTATTCTGTAACCAAATCTATGTTCGATTAAAGTTCGATACAATCACCAACATTTTTTATTAATTTATATATTTTAAGATTATCAGCATAGAATAAAAATATAAGAAAAGCTCAGATTCAATATCATTAATGAAAATATTGAAAAACAATAGTCCCAACCAGATCCCTGTGGCACATCAGATGTGACAATATATTCTTCAGATCGAGAACCATAAACTTCAACATATTGAGTACGATTACTTTGATAAGCATAAAATAAAACAACGATTGAATCAGAAAAGCCAAAATGAGATAATTTTCGAAGTAGAAGACTGTGATCAAGTCGATCAAAAGCTTTGGTAAAATCCAAATATATTACATCTGTTTGAAAGCCGAGTTATGATTATGAGATTTATAATAGCAGACTTACCTTTATAGAAGCTGTGTTGCAAGGGAGTAATTAAAGTTTTAATTAGAGGGACAACAAAATCACACAGAAAAAAATTCAAAAACTTTGCAAACATTACTTATTATTGAAACTGGTCTGTAATTACTAATCTCCATGCTGTTGCCTATTTAAAAACTGGACATATCTTAGATTTTTTTAAAAAAGGAAGGGAAATATTCTGTTTTTAGACATAAATTAAATATATGTTGAAGTGGTTTAGCAAGAATAAATCTAGAGTCTTGTATAAAGAATACAGGAAATATATGGAACCTACCGTTAACATGGGCTGGTTTTTTTATTGAATTTATAATATCTTACTTCGAAAAAGATTCAACATGGACAATAGATGTTTATTGAATATCAAAGTTATTGTTAGCAACCGATAACTTATTTAGAGAAAATTACTGATAAAAGTAATTAGCAAGCGAATTTAAGACATCAGACGTGGAATTAATACTTGTATTATTAAAATTCATGTTATTGGGAAGGCCCATTGCTTCTCTTTTTTCCTTCATGAATGCCAAAAATTGCCTAGGATATACTTATATGCTAAGCTACATGTTACAAATGTCACTTTTAAAAGAGAAATTATTTCCTTTTTTAGCTTTATTTCTGAATAATTTGAATTTTCCAGCTTCAAATAATACCAAAGTTTTATAATTTGCATAACACTTATTTTTCTCCTTCGAATCATCTATAATGGGACAAAAAAACCATGGTGGATATTTTAGGTACATAAACATCAAATGTTTCATTTAACTTACTATAAAAAATATTACTAGCACACTTGACTAATGTGCCTTCTTCGAGTAATGTCCAGGTTATAACTAATACAGCACTGTACACTTCGTCAAAATCAGCCTTCCGGAAATTGTATTTGTTTTAGAAACTGCTATAAAATACACGTTTAAAGTTTATTGATTGAAAATATTTTAAGGATATGAACAGAGCTGAATGATGACCATCCTCATTTACAAGAACCCCCAAAGCCTTCTCTACTATACAACGTTCATTATTGTGAAGTTCCAAGTCCAAAATTCTACGACTCTGATTGCTCACGTTATTACTTTCGTTAAAACTTAAACAATTCAAAAAGTTGCAAATTGACTAGGCTATCGTTCCTATTGTTATTCCAAAAATCAGAATAAATCGGTACGTAAAATCTCGAAAAATGTCTATATGTGTATAAAACAATCACTAGAAATGAAATAAATAGTCAAATAGATTTTCTATTCTAGTTATACTTATAGGTGGGTGGTATATAAATGACAAACACAGTCGTAGATGAAAAATCAAAGGTAATTTTTTCACATACCAAATCAATTTCAGGATTAATATCATTTCCAGTAAACTGCATTACTAATTATCGAAAACGTTGACCAACAGCCATTAAAACTCCACCTTCTCGTGCTCTGCCGAACGATATACGTTGTATTCATCACAAGTAAGTTCATTACTGTAGACTAAACTGTCTAAGTATGTTTCCAAAAGCACTTTGACATCCTAATCTGAACCTAATTTATTATTAAATATATCTGCTGTTTGGGTTCTTTTTATAATTTTCACTAAATTATCTTTATCATATAATTCAAAGAAAACCACTCTCTTGGATTTATACTGCGAAGCTCTCTGAATAGAATCCAGCCAGTTCCTGTTCAGATAACTACTTGAACTTTTTATTCTCCTTCATGTTTTTACAGCTAATCAGAATTGATCCGTTGTTACCAGACTTTACTTTGGCCAATTAAAGATTGGTCTCAGAAAGGTCAATTTGTTCAGCGAAGGCATGCATTGTTCAACACTTTGGAATTGATTTTTGGATACGACAGGTTAAAATTGAGGTGGTCAGCGATTATTGTCCAATTTGTAACAGCATGCGTCGCTAGCATAGAAATTGAAAAGAATTTTCGTTGTATACGATTTTTGTAATCACCATATATGAAAAATAATTTGTAGATTTTCTAACTTTTGATAAAATACTGAGATATTTTAATTACTAATTAAAATACAATATGTAAACATCATGTTACTTTATTTAAAGACAATCGCATCTTGACCTTTTTGATCACCAGCAGAATGTTATTGTTAATAAATGTTAAAATAATAAAATGGAAAAACCAAAACAGAAACATGTACCAATACCAGTGTGTACACTAACTGATAAAGATATCTTTGGATCACCTTTTTTCCTAAATGTTACTAATAATAATTTAAGTAAACGCCTAGACAAAACAAATATATACCGAAAAATTATTTCAAATAATTTTGTTTCGAACAATAGGATATTTTTTTGGCATTATAATTTTATTCATGATATTAACAAGCTTATAAAAATTGAGAAGTTGAATATTAAAACAATTCTGGTTTTATCAAATATCCATATTAGATTAAAATAAAATTTGTCAGCTTTTAAAATACTATTCTTAAGAAAATGTATGCGAATATAAATTTGTGCTAAATTTAATTAAGCTTGAAACAACAAGAAAATAACTATCGACTAAAACTCTGAGTATATCCATCTTAAAACGATTGATTAATTTTGGACGCAGTGTATCATTTGATCTTGATTTCAGTCGACTAAGTGCAGTACACTGGGAATTCCCTGTCTCGTTTTATGATTAGATTGGTATTAATTTACATAAATTATAGATGAAGAAGTAAACAATGTTTTTAATATATTTCGTTGAATAAGAAATAGTGAAAGGGTTACTTGAGTAGATATAGAGTTTAGACCCAGTTGGGTTCCTTGTACATCCTTTCCTACAAACATAATTAGATCATCAACCAACCAACCTTCATAAAAAAGGCGTTGGTATCAATTCGGCCAAAATTGGCCACCGCTGATACAAATATATTCCCTGGCTAAAAAAAAGAAGGGTAGTCGCATAAGACATCATATTTTCTTCTTGTTGTTCTCAGCCCCTAAAGAGGATCATCTCACTTTAGTGATGGAAAGTTTAGTTACTTTTAAGGACTTGTAACTACTAGTTACTTTCGTCTTTAGGACTTGTTACTTTGGAATCGTTACTTTAGTTACTTTTATTTGAATAAGTAATATTGCAAGTAATATACGATATATTCTTTAGGCCTTTAATTGAATAATTTATATTCCATGGTAAATATGAAATTGAATACTGAATATTAAGTATGTATTGGTTTTTTATTTATTAGTGTCAAAAGGTGGTTAAATTATAAGCGTTAAAAGGTAATATATGGAAATATGGAAACACATATACAAATTAAAGAATATACCATTCAAGAATAACCAGATTTATTTGAACGGATAAAAAATAAAACAAACATTTTTTAGAAAAAACTCTTAAATCCGTAACAAAAACAAAAAATATATACATTCTGAAATACAGACAAAAATGTTGTAAATGTTTATTTTGGTATAAAAACAATATATTTTCGACGTGTTTTGTCTTTAAACGATTTCTTCGTTCGGTTATGACTTAATCAGCTTTTAAAAAAAACTCTTTCGCTGTGTACGGATGTGGCAACTATACAAAAATATATCCTTGCTAGTTGAGACAGCCAAGGTGTACTTTTTCGCTGCCTTGCCACCAAACTAGATAGTCTTTTTTATACAAAATAGCCTCTTCTGTGTATATGCGTATTTCTGCAATTGCTGAAGCAGTTGAACTGCTTGCAGGTTAGAAAGATATTATAGAATTATCAAAATCTTGCTAAATAATATCTTGACTTTCTTCGCATATTGTCTTTTCTTCAGATATTTCTATTTCATTTCTCCAGCCTGCAGCAACTTGACCATGTTTCTTTTTTATTATAGTAACTAATTCAATCTGAAGTTCATCTTTTACTCGTTCGAAACAATCTTTTTTAACAAAATCCCTTGTTTTGAACCGAGGATCAAGAAAAGTCGCTTTACTCATTGTTGTATTATTTTCTGGGTCTCCAAAATGAGAAGCAAGTGAATCCAAAAAAATTATCAAATCTTCTCTCACTTGACTTGTAATTTTAATTTTGATTCCCTCCAACGTTGACATGAGCCCTTTAACTACGAGAATAACTTCTGAAAGAATAATTTGTTTTTCAGCGTTCACTTAATGACATTGTTGGGTATTTTGATTTAAAATGGTTTCTTAAGTTTGAAATATTGCCGTTTTTATAGGAACATATAAATTTGCAAATATTACACTTTACTTTGGCATCAGATAATAATGTAAAATGAATCCAAACAGAACATCCTTTCTGCGTTTCCATTTCTTAACCCTAAAAATTTTTTTGTTATATCTGCTCAATATATTTTATCGTACTTTAAGCATATTTGGCATTACTATTTTTGGTAATTTCAGAATATATTTATTATTTACTACCTACCTAATTGGAAATATTTCAATATATTACTACCTACTTATGTATGCTATACTTGAAATAACTAGCAAGTAAATAACAAACGTAAAGGGGTAGACGTAAAACGTTCCAACTTCAAAACTAAACTATCAAATATGATAATGGTTATAACGTTAACAAAGAATAAGATTCATCCCTTCTATTAGAAATACTATTTCTTATCTTATTTGAGCGAAATTCTTTTATTCTGTCGAGTTCTGCATCTAAGCTCAAAAAACGCTTCTGTCCTGTGGTTTGCCGCTCGGAAAACAACTATAACTTCGAAATCGCCGACATCTCAAATGCCTAATAAACAGGTAAAATAATCCAGTGCCTAGCGGATCCGTCCTCAAATTTCCTCGTCTACTCCTCTAGTCAGCGGTTTCGTCACTATACAGAAGACCGCCATGCCGGCCTGAGCTCACGACAATAAAATAGTAGTTATATTTTTTTAATTATTTCGGTTCTCGTCCTGGACTAAGGGTGTCTTGGTATAGTAACGAATTGCCAAGGTACGAGTCTTTTCTAAATAGAGGACTCGTTACTTTTAGTGGCTGATTTGTAACAGTTATTTTGTAACGATTAGTATCGTTACTTTCCATCACTATCTCAAGTATTCCGATTGTAAGTCCAGAACTTCTTCTTGGCATCCCACATATGGCAGCTTAGTATTTTCCTTGCAGTTCATCGTTTCATTCCAAAGTATGGCAAGTTCATGTGGGGTTTCTTTAATCATTTGTGTCAATGCTGAAATTGCTAAGGACGTGATTCAAGAACTGAAGAGCAAATGTATCAGCTGTTTTTTTGTTACGGCAGTGCAAATGTTTTTAACTCAGCAAACAGCAACGTTGTCGTTGGGACGACATTTGTTAAGACAAAATGGCATTTCCTTGCTAAATCTGAAGTCATGTTCTAATGTCTTTGGAGTATTGCTACTACCAGTGTAAATGTTTATTGTTTTAGCTGTTGAAATCTTTGAGTGGTTTCAATTGAGAGTGTGATAATACATGTAAGATCAATTGTATGTTTGTCCATAGATTAACTTCGAAGTTCACACGTATACAGAGTGGTGCAACAGGGTGACAAAGTATCCTATCTCCCTTATTTTACAATAATTAGAAAAAATGTTTTAATAAACGTTGCATAATATGAAAATTTTTTCAATCTAAAAATATTTTCAATTATATAGTGTGACCAGTAAAGTCGGCTGCATAAGGGATTTTTTTTATTAATAGTTTTATTCGAAATTTGATGTTGGCGTCATATTCTGCCTGGATCGAGATGAAAATTAACCAGAAAATATAGTAGTCACGTGATTACCATTATCTATCAAATTTTCTTTTTTTCAAAAAAATAAATAAAAAGTGGACTTATATCTCAAAATATCAAAAAAAGTTTTTAGAAAAAGTTTTCCTAAATACAATTTTTAGCCCATATGCAAAAGTCCTCTTCTGGAAGAGCTTTCAAAGCCCCGGTCACATTCCTCTAAATCCCCTCAATGTCTTCAAAACGTTCTCCCTTCAATTTAGGGCGAATAGGACGGGTGATGAATCACATTAATTTGAAATTTAAGATAGTGGATTTACTACGACACACTAAATATTTGTTTGACACAGTTTCATTGGTATTTGGAGAACTCTAAGAACCAAAGAATTTTTAGTGGTTCAT
Source organism: Diaprepes abbreviatus (assembly GCA_034092305.1). Classification (NCBI taxonomy): domain Eukaryota; kingdom Metazoa; phylum Arthropoda; class Insecta; order Coleoptera; family Curculionidae; genus Diaprepes; species Diaprepes abbreviatus. Next base: position 18,876,260 of record JASJET010000057.1, on the reverse strand, counting down.
TTTAGGGTGAATTACAATTATGGATAAAATGGGTACTTTTTGCCACCCTGGAGTCATTGCGAGGTACACTAATCTCGATTAGTACTTAGATCAAATAATTTATGAATATCATAATGAACCCAAAACTAAAAATCGGAAAATAAAATTTTTATAAAAAAATTGAACCGACTTCTAAAAGTGCGCTAAAAGTGAAAAATAACTGGAAATTTTTATATGAAATTGAAATTTTTGAAGTCGGCGTCAAATTATTTCTAGATGAAATAAATAACTACTAATATATACAAATTATGGTAAGAAAGCAATTACAAATAAAGTATTTTTAATCTGTTTATGCGAAACACATTTTGTCAGGTATTAGTTTGGCGCTGTCTTCAAAAATTTCAATTTCTTATAAAAATTTCAAGTTATTTTTTACTTTTTAGCGCACTTTTAGAAGTCGGTTCAATTTTTTTATAAAAATTTTATTATAAGTTAGTATATTATAAACAGTTATACTAAGTAGTAATCCAATTTGCTATATTCCCGTCAAACTAGTAAAGGACATATTTGCATTTTGTCTCAATAAATGTACCTCAAAATTATCTCAAGCGTTTCTGAGAGCAGAAATGTCAATTACAACACATACCAAAATAATTGAAATTCATTCTAGATAAATTAAGTTAACGTAATTAACGTTAATTTAATCGATGTGTAATTAAATAGATCAAGTCATTTTAATAACCATAAAACATATCAATAATGTCAGAATAACCTCTTTTTGATCTTTTTTTGTAGTTTATTATATATCCAGTGGTAACGCGCATGCGCTGCATGCTAATTAATCTGTCAGTCAAAGAACCTGCGACCAACACGACGAAAGATTTTATAAAGCTTTTAAAATATTGAGTTTTTGCTAACATTAACTTATTATTAAACAATAATCATTTGCCTTCATCAAATCGCTTAAAAAATTTACAACCTACAACATAAATTTTCATATTTTTTAGAAATGGTTAACTTGATTGATTTTTGCAAAATTTCGAACACACCTAATTTTCAGAAGATAAACCAATTACGAAATCCCCAGAAGCTTAACTTAGAAACAAGAATTATCGTTATCTTTTTATTGTTAATTTTATTTTTATCCAAGATTTATTATATTATATACAACTTAATAAATATTTATAGCTAGTACAAGACCAGTGGCGTAGCCAGATTTGACGGTGCTGGTTGACAAGAGTTACTTTGGCGCCTTAAGGTGCCTAATTTTTTATTTAGGTATAAAAAAATTATATCAACTTGTTTTAGATTTATTTTGTCAATACTTTAATGGTAAAAATTTATAATTATTATATTTTATTTCCATTTTAATTTCTGTAATATTTATGGTCGCATAATAATAAAAATTAAGGTTAAGTTAGGTATTTCATATTTTTTAATTACAACAAGAATCAGGCCTTAATTATTTTTAACAAAAAGTCATAATCTCTCAACTTAGGTTCTTAATCCTTAATCTTACATTAACTTGGATATTACATATGTTACAGGAAATATCAGTTTTCACTCAGGACATATTAGTACACCCCACGGCATATAAGAAATGGATAATTTATCGGGATGGCAATGCTAGGGCAATGGGTTCTTTTAATTTGGTTAATACCACTAAAAATTCAAAATAACCAGAAAAGATTAACCCAGGTGAACCGCGAACCCATGATAACCCAACATCCAATAAATCACCCATTTTGGACATAGCCTAGCGCGTACTAATATGTATTAAAAACTTATATTTTCCATAACGTAATACTTATTGGAAATGCTTTTTGCGGTTCTCAGTGTTTGCAAAAACGTCAATTATTTTACCAAAATTGATTTATTACTGACTACTTAAACGTTCCTTAATAATACTATCCCTTAAAAAATTCTTAATTATTTTAAGTTTGGAAAATGAGCGCTCAGCAGAAGCGGAAGTTACAGGAAGAGTTAAAAATATTAATACTGCGGAACACCCATTGGAAAAATTGATGAGCTGTGTGATTTTTACAAAACATAAAATCAGCCAGGTCATCTATTGTTGATAACTCCTTTACCTTTCACGGAAAGCTGAGCGAAAACTGAGAATTTCAATGGCAAAATTATCAGATAGGTCATCATCGTATTTATTTCGGAAAATTTCAGCCTGCTTGTGTAACTCAGTATCAGTAGCGGTGGTAGGGATCAAGGAATTTAAATCTATCAATAAGATTTTGAAAATCAGAGAGTAGATTTTTTAAATTTTCATGACGCAATATCCAAAATATTACTAAACGTAATTTTTTTGAATTTTTCTTCTGCTGTGAAGTTTGCATCGGAGACAAGTTCGTCAAAAATTTTTTTGAAATTTTTTGTCGCTTTTCAGTAAAAAAGCTTTAATACCCCAGTTTGCTACTAAGTCCGAAGCTTCACATCGAATTTGATCATATTTATGACGCAGTTTACAAAGGTCTTCATACACCTTTTTAAATAAATTAGAAGGCTGCACAATTTTAGACTCTTTTCTTAAAAGAACTTTAGAAACCTTGCTTATAGAATGAAAAATTTTGGAAAACAGTACAATAAAAAATAAAAATTCAAAATTTTTTTTATGTCCGATTGCTTCGGATTGTTCTTCCTTATTTTTACTGCTTAACAAAGTTTCCATTTAATATAATTATATGAAAATATAAGGTATTTTTAAAATTAAATCGCTATGCGTCCAATGAATCATTCCTAAAATATCATCTAGTAGGATTCAATCTCTTTAATGTAATTTTATTTACTGGAGATTTTTTAAATAACTCCCACTGTTTAATACTATTTGGAAAAAAAATTATATAGGCAACCAACAATATCGAAACATTTTTTTGCCTCTGGGACTCCACTGACAGCACCATTTATAACTAAATATAAGTTATGAGCGGCATAATGAACGTTTTGAGCATTTTTCTAATTCGCGAATTTTAAAATGCAGGCAGTTATAATCGCCCCTCATAACAGCAGCACGGTCGTAGCGCAGTTCCCTACCCTTTTTAATAGAAATATTTTTTTCTTGAAATAAATTGATATTTAACATTCAGCGCCTCGATCGTTATGGGGTTATTATCATTTTTATGAAAAAGAATAAAACGCAAAACAACACTCAACTGTTCTATTTTACATATATCTTGTATAGTATCTAAAATTAATACATGGAATGGAGGTGCACGAATTTCGTCAAAGATTTTGTTTTTTACGTCGGTTCCCAACATATAAACTCATTTTGTATGGTTGGGCTTAAGTATTTTGTTGAACATTTTCGAAGTTCCAGTAACTTTTGTAAAATGCGACAACAGGTTTATTATTGCTAGAAAATTGCTGTTAGGAGTCATTATTATCATGTTCAGAATAGCCTCTATATTGTAGATTACATAGAAATAATGTCAAAGTAACATCTTAAACTCTATGAAAAACTTCTCGCCAAAAATTCTGCCTTTTTTGTATTTGCAATGTGTGGACCGCCAGTTTCATCTTTTACAATTTGTTGGCATAAAATTTTCGATTCACATATTCCATTGATCCAAATAAACCTAAAATGTTGGCTACTTCTGTCAGAAAATAGTTAACAAGGATCACAGTAACAACAGTCTAGCTTAATAGAGTAACACAACCACTTACAGTCAACAATTAACCCGCATTTGGATTTTGAAGTATCATATACAGCTGGAAATAACCTATCATTAGTTTTTGAGAAATCAATATCTTTAGGTCTGCAACATCCATAATTTAAAATATTTTTTGAATTGCGTCACTTTTAACAATGTTTTCATAATAACCTCTATCTGTTGGATATTTTTGTTTTTAGCATTTGGTCATCACCGGCGGAACGAAAACTATTTCCATTGCTTGCCAGTACACATCAAAGGCATTTAAATTTTTACTTTATCGTATACCACAAGTTCGTTTAAGTCTAAACTATCTGGAACTGAAATTTTTTCTATTTTCGTTGAAATTTCGGAATCTGACACTTCCGCTACTCCCAAATCTGAATTTGAGGACGTTGAAATACTTTGCCTTTTTAATTTCTTGCTCTTTCTTTCTTTTAAATTTGCCCAACCACTCAATTTCTTTTCTTTATTTTTTTTTTCATTTTAGGCTGATCTAAAACATGAAACATCTTGCAAAGAGAACACACAAATTTTCCAACAAACTTAATACGTTATATATTATTAATAGTTACATTAAGAAGCTTTCAAGTATTATATATATATATATATATATATATATATATATATATGTATATATATATATATATATATATATATATATATATATACCTTACATAAGCTTTCAAAAGAAGCCCACACTTAATAATTATTTTACAAGACATAACTAAATATAAGAAAATAATAAAATTATTGAATACCTAACCAATATGAATCCTTTCCAACTTTTTAACATATCGTTGTAAAAATGCGGATCAAAAAAATATTCATGACGCGGCACCGCGCTATTAATTGAAATATGGGAAATTTTGGCCGTTAAAAAAGTTTATTTTTTTCTTTAGCATTAGAAGAACTACATAAATTTAAAAAAAATAATGTTACTACACACTACATGCATAGAGTGATGATTTATGATCATTTTAAAACATTTTAAATTATTTTTATATATTTTTAGAATAATATGTATGTTCTAGCTTACAAAATTCATTTGCAGTAATAAAAAAATAGGATTGGGACGGTGCCTACGGCGCCTAATGTGACTCAGTGTCAAGTGGTACTGCCATCCCAGCCACCTCGATAGCTACGCCACTGTACACGATTAAATGGTCAATGTATTATTAAGAAGTGAGCTTGTTCTACCGGTTTGCGGGCGTCTTATACGGTAATAATATTGACATAGTCTGATCAAAGAAATAATATTCTCACTTTTTTTTGCAAAACAGAAAAACCCTGACTAACCTATTATTTTTTAAATATATTCTTTTGGTATTTATAAATAAAACACTGTCCTAGAATGTCTAAATTAGTATAATGAAATGTCAATTTAAAGAGAAATGACGTCAAATATTTTGATCGGGTACTTGCAATATTATAAAGGCTCTGACCTTGTTTATAACGTAAAATGCCGATAGGATCGGAACTATTGGATGGAAACTTTTTAAAATCAACTGTTTTTTTTTAGCCTTGCTTCATCCGATGCACTAATTTATATTTCAATTCTTTACAATAAAACAAAAAAATTATATTAAAAAGAAAGATGGCACTGTTAATTATTTCAGTTAGATAGGTGTGCTCAGTTAATTTTGAAAAAAGTCAACTTTTTTCTCTTAACATAATTTAAAAACAATTCTTTTCTTATTTTTTTTCTTTTCTTTGGAAATATTCTGATCAACAAAATTTGTTTATCTTTTTCCAATTACCTGTTTCATTAAAATGATATTATTATTAACAGAGAAAAAATACATCAACTATTGACTTACTTGTCATTGCAATTCGATTCCGTTGTTTTTAAGATGTAATCTTATGTATGTTGAAATGTTGTATCCGATCGAAACTGGAAGTGAACGGCATCGGATCAATCCGATCGGATCCCAAAGCTACATTAGCAACAAGGTATGTAATTTAAAATAAATTATATTCTATGACTACGTTTCTAACGCAGTATTTTGATCCGATCGGGCCGATCCGATGCAGTTTTCTCTACTTAAAAGTAACTTATTAAATAGTTCTCATTCAAGTTTCTATCGGATACGATATTTCAACTGGTAGTAAGAATTTTTGCATCCGATAAAAAGTTCAATCAGAACCGTTTATTACATGGATATCAAGTAGATATAACTACATCGGATCAGTTCGATCGAATAGGGACGCTACATAAAAAGCAAGGTCAGTGTTGAATGTTTTCAAGCAGATTTACTAAAGATATTAATATTTTAAATCTGATCTTGCTTTGGAATCCAATAAATGAACAAGTAAACTATTTTAACTGCTTTGATAATAAAAGAAAAGGATTTATTAACCGATTTCCAAAAAGAAGGAGTTCTTATTTCGACTGCTATAAATATAGAAGTGATTCCATATTACTTTGTCGAAACTGGTTCTGTAAATGGCAAGATGGTGCTTACAATATTGCCGATAAAAAAATTAGTATTGTACAATTTTCTTTAAGATTTGTATGGGCGAGTTTTAGGGGTGCAGATGACAATTTTTTTTTATTAAATATAGCGGATCGAATATGGCGAAACAAAAATTTTACATTTCCCTATTTTGTTCAAAATTGGTACTGATAGTTTTTGCTTTCGTAATTTTTTTGTTCAATAATAATTTTTGAAAGGTTTTCAGGACTCAAAATTTTTCTTAGCTGGACTTAATGGGATTTAAAATGATTTTGGACTAAATTTTTTTTTTACCTATGTTATAAAGTTGGGATTCTCAATTCAACAGTTATATATATTTTTTATGTGATTCCAGCGTTTACTTTGTATTATTTGCATTAAGTTTAGGATATTGCTGAGATCGTTCAGTACGATTTTGTATAAAGGTTTCCAAAATTGAATTTTGGGGTGGCATAGATTACGATTCTATAATTAATTTGATTCTACTATGGCACTGCAATTTTTTCTGTGAGAATATTTTATTTAAAATTGGCATTGGAAGAATCATCAGAATCAAAACATTTTTTGTTGTTCAGTTAATGGCGGTTTACCATAATTTTGCGAAATTGGATATCCAAATATATTTATTTATCACTGAAACTAAAAATCAAAAAGTTGAAGTTCTTAAAGAAATTGAACCCCTTCTAAGAAAGTGTAGTAAAATCAATCAAAATGAATTACTGGCGAAGATCCGCTGGCATATCAAGGCTCGAAAGAATTATTGACATAGTGCGAGTAAAGGAGATAATTACGGATAAGATACAAACATGACTGACTATGTTGGTTTGAGTATGTCTAGAGAATACCAGATTACATTATCTCCAAATAAACCATGAATTGGATACATCACGAACGTAAGAAAAAAATGCAGACCAAACCAAAGCTGGGCTACAGGCATACAAAAAGCTGTCGAAAGGAATCTAGCACCATAAAATTGGAGAAATAAAGGTAGAGACTGAGAACCGTAGGCCGTAGAATAATCCAATACTATTTGTAAACTACCTAAAGTAAATATCATTACACAGTTAAAATTTTGAAGATATTTCTTGAAGCACCTTGTGTAACTAAACATCAAAGCTATTTAAGCAATTAATGTAAAAGAAGTATTTAAGCAACAACATAATAGATATGATTTTTTTGTTCTACTTTCGAAATGGTTATCAAAAAATATTTACTTTCCACACTTGTGTATATGCAGTGAAGTAATAAAACAGCAATTCCGATTATAGAAAATAATAACTCATCTACTAGTGAAGTACAAGATACAGCTAATATCTCAAAAGTAACCTGTCGCTATCACACTCTAAACGCCAGCTATGAAATATGTATATACGAGGTTTGTCCCAAACGTATCGAGCCTGCATTCATATCTCCGCGTCAACACTTCCCAGCGACCTCTGTGGGGCATGGGCGTCACCAGTAAGTCTTTACGAACTCGTTGGTGTACGCAGTTACCAACTGGACGTGTTAGTTCGTGAACAGTGTGCATTTGTTTACAGTGTCTTTTTTTCGTTCGTCGCATCTTGTTATTGTAAAAAATGACGGAAAAATTAGATTAACGAATTTGCATCCTGTTTTGCTTTAATCTTAGAAAAACTTGCTCGGAAATCATTAATATGATGAATAAGGAAACAAAGCGACAGTCTTCACAGTGGAAGCATTCTGAATCGCCAAGACCAAAAAAATTACATCCAAGTCGGACCAAAGTGAAGACAATGTTGACTGTTTTCTTTGATTATGAAGGTATTGTGCACCATGAATATGCTCCGAGAGGTCACACGATCACTAAAGAATACTACGTTGAAGTATTGAAATGATTCCGTGATGCAGTCCGAAGAAAACGGCCACAGCTTTGGACAAGCGGTGATTGGCAGCTTCACCACGACAATGCGCCAGCGCATTCATCGAACCTTGTGCAATAATATTTAACAAAGCACCACGTCGTACAGCTTCGCTAGCCTCCGTACAGTCCCGACGTAGCTTCCTGCGACTTTTCGCTCTTTCCCAGATTAAAAATGCCGCTCAAAGGACACCGGTTCGTTGACAAAGAGACGGTTGAAACTAATGCGACTGACCTCTAGGACTGCTTCAGGAAGCGAAAACTCCGCTGGGAATGTGTTATTCAATTATGTGAGGACTACTTTCAAGCATGTCACTCACCGGATGATAAAGAATATACACCAATGTATGAAGGAGGAGATATGAAGGTAGGCTCGATACTTTTGGGACAAACCTCGTAGATTTTGATATGCGCCAGATGTTTATATAAACCATGGAGGTATATAGTCAAAAATTAAATCTTGTTTTATTATACATTATTTTTTTTTTTTTTTGATCAATACAGTATCATTTGTAGGTCCTCGCAATTACAAATACTCCACCATCGTCATCATGTCTAAATTTCCGAAACAACATTATCATTTGAGTCAACTTTTTCAGTTCTGTAAGCAACTCATCACAGGCTTCATTTTTTTTTTATTTTGTTTCTGCATTTAGCGAATTTTCCCTGCCTGTTAAGCGGAGAGCTGTCTTTCGTCAGTTTAACAAGGCTTTTCTTTTTGAATTCATCGAGTTATACATAGTTTAAGAGCTGGTGAACAATAAAAGGAGCCAAAGTCCTGATAAGGAAGCTTAAGGCGAGAGTTGGCGGAAATAGAAAATTTATCCTTATGAAAGTATAATGAGCTACCCGCATGAAAATTTATATGAGCATTAGTTATAATTCGTCCAACTCGATATCCTATTGTTTTCAAATTTGAAAAAATAGTTGCAAGTCATATCTAGTCCGTATCTAAATTCGCTGACGGTCTTCGAAAATTGCCACATCTGGAAACCTTGCTCGTTTGTTCCCCCGATTTCTCTTTAAAAATCCCCTCTTCACACATTTTGCATGTGGCTATACGAACATTGTTTAAAGCACATATTTATCTGTCGTGATACAGGTAGTTCAATTTAGCTCTTTAAGGTTTTTTAAAAGACATTTTTATCTGGCTTAGTTAAAGGTGGATTTCACACCAGGCGCGGATCCAGGGGGGGGGAGCGGTGGGGGCGATCGCCCCTCCCAAGAGCTTTGAGTTCACGAAAATATACCCGATTTTACCTCTTATACTATAGTTAATTCAAGGACTAGAGAGAGTAATAAATCATTTTTTACCCTTTTTCCTTCGCAAACTACCTGTGTTCTTTAGTTCGGTGTCTTTAGCAAAATCTGCTGGATATATATATATATATATATATATATATATATATATATATATATATATATATTTCCTAGGAATGGGTTAGAAATTTTATAATCAAAAATACCGGTCTATAATAATGGACTATTTGGGTTCGATAACAATAGACATTTGGAAGTGTTAAAAAGGATTTTAATCCTTGTCATAGGCGTCGGTAAAAGGTTTATTTTATCACTAAGTATTTATGGCATAGAATATTATTTCGGTAATATATTTAAAATAAAAAGTTTTTATATTATTATTTTATTTCATATGATTTCTTAATAATTCACATACAGTACAAAATACAGATAATTTTGACATATTTAACACAAATCACGCCTGTATTTTTATTATTTTTAATTTTGGCATAAAAACCGTCTTAGGCACATTCAGACTACAACGTAACCTTATTCTTTCAAAAAATTCGAAGTTACAATTTAAATACTTACAAAATATTCATTGTCAAATAGAAAAGAAATTAAACATATATAAAAAAATAAATTCGTCCATATAATATTAAAAATTTTTTTGGGGGCTATCGGTCATTTTATTATTAATTATAAACATTTTTAGGAAATTTGATGTTTCAGTTTATTTATTTCTTAAATTAAACACTAAAAAGGGATTCAAATGTAATTAATTTGTATATGTAACAGTTAAAATTAGATCTACTTATTTTTATTTTATTGCACTGACATCTTAATTTAATTTCCTTTATTATATGAAATATTCAATAGGCTTAAAAAAATAAAATAAACGTGTTAATTCTACACGCTTAAGAAAAAGACACAAATATAATAATAAAATAATAAAGAAATTACGGCTAATTGAAATTAAACATGTATAAAATTAAAGAATGGGACACACTAAAATAAAAATATGTAAAAAAATAAAAAAATATATATAAACAACATTAAGCAATAAAATACAACAAAAACAAATGGTGTTTACACTGGTAAACATTACGTATTTAATTCGTAATCAAATTCAGTGAAGCTATCGTCGCTCAATTAATTGAGTTTCCACATTTTGTTTTATTCTTTTATTATATGGATTTCTCACAATTTTCCGCAGTAACTTTGTTCAAAAAAATCTTTCAAAAGTTCAGTTAAATTACTAATTTTGTACATTGTATTATTTCTAGCAACTTTGCCTTTTACTTGAGAGAGATATTTCCTTCTCCAACGGACATCTGGTTTTTTCCATCAAAAATTAAGTTTTCTGAGCTCAGTTCTTTTAATTTCAGGTAAATCCCGATCTTCATTGATATTAGTAAGAATTTTGTTGACGGTTGGGATCTGCTTCTCATAATAAAATGTATGTACAACTCCTTTTATTGCAGTTTTCATCTCTTCTTCCAACGAGGTTTTTCATCTGCCTTTGATCGAATGGGGGAGTACGAAACATTCCAGTCTTTTTTTCTCCTTCAGTATTCGGTACATAGTAGATTTTCCTGTCATGTTGGAACACATCTCAACAGAGCTTTTAACATTATTATCTAGATATTGATATATTAGGGCCTCATAAGCATTCATCTTAATAAGTTTTTCATTGAGAAAAAATGCCTTGGTTTAACGATTTTGGAATAAATATAGAAGTGGAGGCCATATTTTTTCGGTATCTTACTAATCTCAAATAATATATAAAAACAAGCACAAACAAGATAAATCACTAAGGACACACTGTAAGGTGTACTTTTCTCACTGACAGAAATAAAAATGAACTATCAGAAATTTTATTATTGCAGTTAATTTATAAAAGCTTATAATATTTAAGTATAATTAGATTTACGGCAGTCCTCCATTACCTGCGGTACTGGAGCAAGTACGTTGGGGATTTCGGTAACAGGTTTATTACTCTCTCTAGTTCTTGAATAGAGTATAGGAATGTGTATGCTTGCGATCGCCCCCTCCCCTCCCAAGAGCTCTGAATTCAGGAAAATAGAACCGATTCTGCCTTTTATATTAGGAATAAGTATGCTTCTGACACTCCTTCCCCGTTGACAACTTGTTTTTCTTGCGATAGCCGCCTCCCAATAGCTTTGAGTTCAGAAAAATAGACCCGATTCTGCCTCTTATACTAGAAATGTGTATGTTGCTGGCATCCCCTCCTCGCCAAGAGCTTCAAATTCAGAAAAATAGGCACGACCCTGCCATTTACACTAGAAATGGAAATGTCTCCAGTGTCCCCCCCCCCCCCGTCGACAACTTGCTTTCGCTTGCCATAATGTACTTTTGTGATGTCACCGCCCCCCTCCCCAAAGAGAGAGGCTGGATCCGCCCCTGCTTCATACCGTTAATCCATAATATATTGAAAGAAAAATTTGGAAACATTTTTTAAAAGCGAATGTTTAACATTATCGGACTCATCATCATTAGCCAATAACATTAAATTTTGAAATGAGAAAAATATATACAAAAATTTTGTATAAAAAAATTATAAATATTTAAAATATTTCATATATAATTATAATCTAAAGCGGCATCTATAAATTTCTATAATTTATTTTAGTTTATTAAACCTGATCATTAAAACAACGAAGATAAATGACATGAAACTATTGAATAAAACATTGCTAAGCGGAGCGGAAGCGAGCATTACATGATACGGCTTATGTTTATTTCGATTGTTTATAACTGATCGATATCTGTAACTTTGAATCAACTTCATTTGATTCATATACTAAAATTAGGTAAAGCTAAATAATCAAGCTGATTATATGTTTTTCCACAAAATTTTCACGTATTTTCCTGCTATCTGGGGCCCCCTTATCTTCCACATAACTGTCTGGATACCGATTTCTATGAGTTATAACCGATGTTTATTATATTTTCTTAAGGATAAATTTTTTACCCTACACTCCAACCATTGCCTTAAGCTCCCTAATCAGTGTCTGGAAGTTTGCCTTCCCTTTGAATTATACCATTCCGTCACTTTTTAAAGAAAATTATTAGAGAAGCATATCATAATCTAAAAAGTTGACCAGCTCTAAAACTAAGTGTAAATCAACAAATTATATCAAAAAATCCGTGTTGAAGTGACAAAAATCAGATATTTTTATATAAAGGTATATCCATATAATATTTTTTTTCGCACTGGCACCCACGGAATAGGGTGCAGGCACCCTCATGCTCTGCGGTACTGACAAAACAGTAATCCTTCAGAACCGGTAAGCGCACATACCGCTTATTTACTCAACGAGATGAAGCTGGTCGAAATTCCATCCTGATCTGATATTGAGTCGTCATGGGCAAACACGTCGGATTTGGCTCATACACCTCAATTTAGTAACAGTTTTACCCGAACAATTTTGCTCGATGATTTTACCCATCGGAAAAAACTGTACAGCGATGAATGATGAACTGACGATCCCTTGCACTCTAGGACGAATACAGTTTACTTTAAATAATGAAAAGAAAGCAATTATTGTGAGCGGCGTCAGCTTTGTTGATGAAGGAAGGGTTTACTTTATAAAGTATTATCATGATCAATTAAAAATGTTTCCTAATCCCATACTTGGAAATACCTGCCCTATTAAACAAAATAAATAATCCAAATACCCCAAATAAGACTTATATATATTCAGATGCTCCTCAAGTTTAATTTGATGCTTTTACTTTTTTCATTTCTTTTCAAAAGCTGCGTAACAAACAAATATTGGCCACTATATCAACTTTTTTCCGTTTCGATTGCCGCTGTTCATAGGAATCAGTCTTTTTCTTCTCTCTCTGTATTTATCATATTTTACCTACGATCGAAAGGGCAAATTTCTGTATAACCCTCAGGCTCTGTGCTTCTGATAAAATGGTTATCCTGCAGAACCAATAAGTCCACATTGGATAATTTGTTGATTACATGGAATTGCAGGCCAGGGTTAAGAGCCGTTACGCTACAGCTTTAAGACTTTGGTCAGGCTTAGCAGTCCGTTCACTAGTTTGCCCTCTGTGTATAATAAGGCTTCTAGACTGACCGGTTCCTGACGGTATTTTGATTAGATTAAAGCTTCGCAGTCAATGATAATGTGTCTGATAATAAACCCATATACCTGTGTTTACCCCAGTGAGTTGGAATAAAACCGACCAGAATTTCAATCTGACCAAATATTTCGACATGATGTCCAAATACGTAGGTTTGTGCCTACAGCTCGGTTTTATAACCCTTTTACCCGACAAATAAAATCGTCTAGGATGAACAAAATATATCGAGCCACTTAAATAACTAAACAAAGCACACCCCGGCTATAAGAAATATAGGCATGATAACAAAAAAGACCTTCTTAAGATCCTGCTAGACGTTAATATAGAACTTTTTTTTAAACAAATTACTACCATTTATTTGAAAAATTGTGAGGTGAAAGGTTCCAAAGTCCTTTTATAAATTACATCATAAACCCAAGATTTCTTCAAATATTTACAATATCTATAAAAAGATTCTGTATGGGTACATATATTAATAAAATATCAGCCATTACGTATGCCGTTTGGCGAGAAAAACTCAGGAAAGGCGATATTTATTCATTTCGCAATAAATTTTTAAATCATGGGGTAATGACTTTATTTTATTTTCAGGTTGACTACCTTGAACATCTTTGAAGAGCTTCTACTGGTAAGTTTATTTTATTACACACAATTTGCTTTGGATTAGGATGAAACATCGCAGAAACTGAAACACATTAAATTTTATCGAATCATTTTAACCGACTTCTTTTTACAGTAGGTATGTTGTTTTCTGTTGATAACGCAAATATTTTCAATTATTATTAAATATTGTTTTTAAAATTTAAGTTGATTACATATTATAGCCAAAGAGATTTTAGATTAATACAGAGATAGGCACGGACAAGGAAAACTTTGTTCAAGATTCTGAATCTATATAAATTTTTAACGACTACTGGTGTACCCTTGGTAACGGACAATTGATGGTATGCCGTGCTGCTAGTTTGTGAGAAAGTATGAAGCTCTTACAATTTATGTTTATTTTTAACCGACTTCTAAAAGAAGGAGGTTCTCAATTCGTCGACTATGTATGTTTTTTTATGTATGTACACCGATTACTCCGGAACGACGAAACCGATTTGAATGAAATTTTTTACGTTAGGTTCAGGAAGTTGCTGCGGTACTCCCATATTTTTTTGGACGAAATCGGTGTAGTAATATCCAAGATGACGCTGACAATATGGCGGACAAAAAAATTAATTTTGTCTGATTTTCTCCAAAATTGGTACGAGGTAGTTTTCAGGGTCCTACATAACTAATCTAAAATACTTTTAAAAAAATTAAATATGGCGGATCCAATATGGCGGACGAATAGATCAATTTTGTCCGATTTTCTCCAAAATTGGTACCAGGGAGTTTTCAGTTTCCTACATAACTAATCTAAAATTATTTTTAAAAAAATCAATATAGCGGATCCAATATGGCGGACGAAAAAATCAATTTTGTCCGATTTTCTTCAAAATTGGTCCAGGGGAATTTTCGGGATAGCACATAACGAATCTTAAATTCTTTTTAAAAAATTCAATATGGCGGATTCAAGATGCCGGATTAAAGATTCTACCTCTTCCGATTTTGTCTAAAATCAGTATTGGGGTATTTTTGTTAGTGTTAATTATGAATTTAAAATATTTTTTGAAAAACTCAATCTGGCAGATTCAATATAGTGTCCTAAAAATTTTACATGTTTCGATTTTCTCCCAAACTGATATAGGGGGTTCTTGAGGGTGTAACTTATGAATTTAAAAGTATTTTTTCAGGATTCAATATGGCAAATCCAAGATAGCGAACTAAAAATTATACATTCTTCGATTTTGTTCAAAGGTGGGACTGAATCGTTTTTGAGGATGTAAATAGCGAATATAAGTCTATAAACTTTAAATTTCCGGATTTCATCCAAAATTGGTACTAAGGGGCTTTGAAGGGTTTAGATTTAGATTAGATTAAGACTTAAAATAATTTTTTTGAAATTCAATATAGCGGATGTAATATGGTGGGTTGAAAATTTTCCTTCTTCGCATTTTTTCAGATTTGGTATTAAAGGGTTTTCGGAGTGATGTATTACGAATATGAAGTTAATTTTTAACTATTAGATTGATAAAATACAATATGAGGGACAGAAATTTTTACATATTCCGATTTTGTCTAAAATTGATATTGAGTGGTTCTTGAGGCGTATTTGTAAATGAAATACATAACTACTAATATATACAAACTATGGTAAGAAAATAATTACAAATAAAGTATTTTTAATATGTTTATGCAAATCACATTTTGTTAGGTATTAGTTTGGCGCCGACTTCAAAAAGTTCAATTTCATATAAAAATGTATAGTTATTTTTCACTTTTTAGCGCACTTTTAGAAGTCGGTTTAATTTTTTTATAAAAATTTTATTATTAATGTTTTTTAATTATTACATATCATAAGATATTAAATAATTTATTTTCTGGAACGTAAGAACTATAAACAATTTCTTTTACCTAAAAGTCCTTGACGGTTATCTATAACATTTGTCCAATGGCGAGAAAACCTAACATTTTAATTTCTCTAGATTAGCTGCTCAATCCAGAAATGCTGCTCATTTATCATTGTGCTGTAATTGGCACTTATCTTGCTTACGCTTGTGATTTCAATTCAATTTTAATTGGTTTTCATTTCTTTTTTAATATATTAGTTTATCTTTGTGAAACAAAATTAATTGAACTTTAAACACTAGTAAAATACTTTTTAATTTACAAGATTAAATAAATAAATATGCGGAGTACACGCATCTCTTCTCAACACTCACTTTCCGAGGAGCAAGACTAGTAACGCGAATGATGTGGTGGAACATCGCAAAAGACCCACCAGAGAAGCCCCACCAGAGAAGCCCAGGAATGACCAGACACATATGCAATAGTGTTCATTTAAAATGGGCAATGAACACCTTTTAACCATTTAAAACCCCAGAAGTTGATGAAATAATCCCGGCTTTGCTCCAACGAGGGCAGGAAGAGATTTTACCACACATAGTTCGCATCAGTCAAAGCAGCCTGAAACTGGACTGTATAAGAGAAATATGGAGTTTATTTTAAAAACGTGGAAGAAAGCAGTAGATAATTATATCAGAACAGAAATATTTGAACAGGCGCCACGACACTCTCATCAACATGCGTATCAAGCGGGTGGGTCTACGGAAACCGCACTGATACAATTAACAGATGAGATTCAAGAAGCACTGAACAGGAACGAAACTGTAATATATGCCTCTCTTCATATAGAAGGGGCTTTTGACAACACTCCACGTGAGGCAGTCAAAACACCACTCGACGACAGGGGAGTGGACGGGACGACATCGAAATGAATAACACGACTTCTCTTCACTAGAATAGCAGAGATAGAAATAGGACAGGACACTATCGCCCTCTGTACCACCAGAGGATGACCTCAGGCGGGAGGCGCCTCTCCACTTATGTGGCGCTTAATTGTAGACCAACTCCTCTGTGATCTGACTGACCTCGACATATCTTGTCGTGACCGCAAGAGGCATATTCGAGAATAACCTCTGTGACATAGTTTAAAGAGGGCTTGCAAACATTAAAGAATGGTGCCAGATGATAGGACTAAACATAAACCCCACAAAAACCACCCTAGAAGCCTTAGCAAGGAAAAGAAACCTCAATCTGAAGACCATCAAAATGGATGGGCATGTTTTTGAGTGGAAGTCAGAGGTCAAATATCTGGGACTGACTCTAGATAACAAATTTCTCTGAAATAAGCATGAAAAAGAAGTAATCAACAAGGCTACAAAAGCTTTGATGGTCTGTAGAAACTTTGCGGGAAAAAGATGGAGTACAAATCCAAAAATCCTGCAGTAGTGAGACCAATCATCACATATAGGGCAGTAATCTGAGGCAAAAGAACCAGTATGGCTAATACGAGAGCTAACCTCTCGACAGTTCAGAGACTGGCTTTTACATGTACAACCGGAGCAATGAAAACTTGCTCAACGGCCGCCATTGAAGTAATCCTAAACCTCACACCTCTACATATATTTCTAGAGAACATGGCGAAAAGATTTATAGGATGATGAGGACATAAGGCGAAAGCCGAATCTCTCATCCAGAAGTCGCAAGAGCAAAAGGGACAGAAAGACCAGACACTACGAAAGCTTGGGTTAATCACCAAGCATTTTTCAGGCAGAAATATATGCCATTATGATATGTATACAATTTAACAAGGAGAAAAACGATCACTGCCAAGAGATTATCATCATGACGGATAGTCAAGCAGCCATCGGTGCCCTGAGCTCTCAAGTTATCAGTTCCAAGTTGGTTTGCTAATGCCTAGAGAAACTGAGTGATTTGATTAAGAATAATAAAATCACCCCAATGTGGGTACCGGAATAGAGTGGAACGAAATAGTAGACAGGCTCGCGAGGAAAGGGGCTGAGATGCCATTTCTGGGGCCAGAGCCTTTCTGTGGAATCAGTAGCAGCGTAATACTGGAAAAACTAAAGACAGAAGAAGAAAGCAGGAGATCCAGTTATTGAACGGAGCTGCAAGGATTGATACAAGCGAAGATGCTTCTGGGGAACTATGACCAGAAGAGATTCAAAGAATGCATAAGCTTGAGTAAAAACTAGCTCAGAGTTCTGACAGGGGTCCTGACGGAGTTCTGCCACCTGAAGCAACACCTCAAGAAACTCAGATTGATAGAAAAAGAAGAGTGCAGATTCTGTGAGGAGGAGGACAAAATCTCAATTCATATCCTTGCAGAGCACAGCGCTCTAGAAAACCCTATGATGCTGTTCTTGGGAGCACACCAAATCGAAGAAGAGAAGCTACCCACCTTGAAGCCGTCCAACATCCTAAGATTCCTGAGGGAAATAGGACTGGAGAACCTGCTCTAGCCGATAAGGTAACTCTTACGACGGGGCAGCAGTAGGGGGGCACACCAGGTCGCAGTGTACAGACCCCCAACTCAACGCACATACATACATACATGCATCTCATAAAAAAAGAAGAGGTACGTAATGGAGGATCTGACTTTTGTTGTAAAACCTAAAACGGTATAGTTTTTTCTTCACGTATTC
The DNA here is from genome assembly GCA_034092305.1 of Diaprepes abbreviatus. NCBI lineage: Eukaryota > Metazoa > Arthropoda > Insecta > Coleoptera > Curculionidae > Diaprepes > Diaprepes abbreviatus. The sequence continues at coordinate 18,857,839 of JASJET010000057.1, read as the reverse complement.
GAAGCAATTTTATCTGTAAACAAATATATGGTTTGCAATAGACTTGACGATCTCTATTTTAATCTAAAATCTCTTTGATGATAGCTAATAGTGCATACTTTGCTGTATTTATTTTGTTAAATTACCTACTTTTTAATTCAATCATTTCATTTTTGTTTAAATGATAATAATTTTTTATAGCTAACCTCAGTTTTACATGTGGTGTGTTTTCTGATAACACCGATATACTACTTTACTCTTTTTTCTTGACAAGTAAAACTTCCTACTTAATTTGATTTCCTGAATCCTAACGCGTTACCAAAATTGGATTTAACGATACCTAACAGTGACAAAATGGTGATAAAATATATTGATGATAAGCAGATGTAAATTATAAAGAAAAGAAACACACTCGGAAACTAAATATGTTAGCCCTTTAGTGAGTGCAACGGAGATATGTGAAAAAATAAAAGTTCTAATTTAAATAAACCTTTTTTGCTAAATGATTGTATACCACAAAATGGCGAACCTAAAGAAAACAGACTCTCTAACAAAAGCCATGAAATTTATCAGATAATTAAGAACCTTTAAATTGAAATCAACTAATACGAATATTTTAGAAAACAAGAAGGGTAATTTAAAATACATTAAAATCATACATCAAATAATAATGATAATTACATACCCCATTAACCCAGCATTCGGATGTCAGACATCATTTTGCTATCTAATATCAAAATCGTTCGTTATAGCTTTATATAAATAATGATTCACGCTTTCAAATAACTCAACTTTTGAATCGATTTATATTTCTGTCAACCAGTAATTTGGAAAAGTAAAATAGCAAAAAAATGATAAAATTCCTGCTTCTGATTGCATGTGTCTCTATTGTTATAAAGGTATGTATAATTTTTATGTAATATATATTATTTAAAAGATTCCAGCGGATATTAGTTATCCTAAAGCAATTTATCATACCACCGTAAAATCGTATTCAAAGACGAGGAGAGGTTGATTCAATTACACTAAACAACAAATTTTAGTTTATTTGTTGTATCTTGTATAAAAAGTGCATTTTTTTTTTGTTAATTTTAGAGCGCTGAACAAAAAATAACAATGAAGTTAAAAACTTCAAGTACAAGTGATTTTATTTTAGTTTTAACAAAATAATAAAAAATACATACTTTTACACTTGTAGAAATATTAAATATCCTGTATTTTTGCTTTTCTTTTGTGAATTGTTTCTGGAGCATCTCCAACGAGGGTCCAACCGTAGGCAGCAAACATGGAAGCATTCCACTTTCCCTGGTACCTTATCTCCATTGTTGATATACCCTGATGGAATCGTTCGCCGTGCTCATCACTTACAGCTCCACAGTTGTCAAGAAAAAAAGTCCAAATGTGAGTGTAGATATGAATCTTTAGAGACATATTGCCACCCATTTTGTGATATGATGACAGCATATTTTCAACGAGAGTAACGTAATTACCAGCTTTTTTATTTCCGACGAAATTAGTGACCATGATACAAAAGTAATTCCAAGCATTGTTTTCAATATCTGATAGAGAGCTCTCATAACATTTGTCTTTCAGAATATTTTGAATCTATGGCCCAACAAAAATATCTTCTTTAATTTTTGCTTTATTTGGCCTTAGGAATTTCTGACGCAGGTACTGAAAAGCTGATCCATAACAAAGATTTTCATTAGGCCCAATTTGATAAGCCAAAATCTTTTTGGGGTCTGCTAATGGCATATGTTGTATATTCTTCTCACCTGGCTCTAATGATTATCTAACAGACCAGTGTTTGTAATGAAGTGCCTTTACCCGACTACCCCATTTACACAACAAAACAAGTAAAATTGCAATCAAATAGTTTTCTGAAAAAAATTTTCCCTTTGGTACATATAGGTCGTATTTCCCAATTTTCACCTTTAAACTATCCATTTTTGACAAGGTAAATCGCTGGGTATTCTTTTAGGGCTCTTTATCTCTGTTAAGTGGCACTTTAGAATTGTTTTTTCTATCGCAAAGAAGGGATTATTATGACCCCCCCCCTATATACTCCAGAGAAATTAGGAGATACTTACTGGATACCCTGTATATTATTTATAGTTATCTTCCGAAAATAATTAAAAGAGATTAATGTTTTCTCTCTATAACGAGCGTTCGCCCCTTACACCAGACAGACAGCCTGGAGCTCGTTTTTTTTCCCAAGGATCCAAATCACGATTTTTCTTCCATTTCGCGAGAACACGTCCATGTGTAATAAGTATTGTCATTTTAATTACGAAAATGGAACTGAATCTACAGTTTTTTAATAATTTTTTTTAAATATCAAAATTATTAAAATTTCGACGTACTCGTTGTGAAAAAAATCCAGCTATTTTTTAAAACCACTGATAAATAATCAGTTAGTCTTACTGTGGCGATATAATTATTATTTCGTTTATGATATTATTACATACATACATTATAGATAAACTTATATTAAAGTAGTAAATATCTGTTGGAAATCCATTGTCTTCATTTTTTTGTTGAATATCACGACGTTTCGGCTAGTAGTTGTCTCATGCCGTTTTCAAGTGAAAACATTGTTGTCTATGACATTCAAATAAAAACTTTTATTGAGTTTAAAACGTTATCCAAATATGTTATTAATATTCAGTCAATCAACATGTAGCTGAGACTACAATTTTTGCTAAAACATCTGAAGAAATGAAATATGAAAATAATTTTTCAACTCATAAGTATATAATATAGCAGAGTTCCCAAATTCTGCGGTTAGAAATTACAAATGGATAGCCAGATGACTCCAACAATAAAATATATTAAAAAACCTGACGGGTAAAGAAAAGCCCTCCAAACTGGTTGACCTAAACAAATAAAAAGCATCCGGTAACCGGATAAGTTATAAAAACAATAGATGTCCAAAACCGGATAGTGATCTACTTACTCCTTTATGTATTTAATCCTTTTCGATTGTTTTTTACTAAGGTCTGGCTTTTAAACCTTTCTTTTATTGCTATTTTTTGTTCAGGAATACTTAAGTAAAAACTAAAAATTCTCCATTTGACCTTTTATATAGCAAATAATTAATGAAATACGAGTAGATAGAATAAGTGCCCACCTAAGATGGATGATATACTCTCAGGAAACACAACTACAATGGAATTAAAATAAAGAGAAGCCATTCTGCCTTCTTTATTATTATATTCAACCATTTCTTTTGTTAAATCATAAAAATCAATCCCGTTTCACTTCGAAAACATTGTAAATTCTAATAGATAACATTAATTTTTAAACGATTAATGGTTGTAAGTCTACCAACCATAAACGCACAATTTTTTTTTGTTTATTTACATGAACATATTTAGAGCCATTTTATTTAAGTTTGATTGCAATGATTTTGAAAGTGCAACTCCACTTAGTAAAAACAATTATTAGGTTTTAATTTTAAAAAAATAACACCAAAACATGTGTGCTACAAACGAAATAACTTTAAATCTTTTCATAGGTTGTTATTATATAACATCTAGAATTTCTAACCCTAAATTTGTTAATTGGATAAAAATTAATGTAATTTTCGAAAATTCTTAATATTTTTAAAGTAATTTTTATGATTTTAGCCAAACAAAATGAACAAACTTAAAAGAAAGGAAAATGGCAAATATCAATGCTTAATTTTGACGTGATATATTAGAACTAAATAATTACGGAAATTACTAAATATGTACTGTTTTTGAAATAAGTAAAAATGGTCACATGAGATTATGTTAACAAGTCTCAACAAAGAATGAGCGTCTATGATGTAATAGTAATTCTCGTTAAAAATCCATCCAGCATATTCGAGGTCATAGAAAATCTAGCGATTTTATAGACGCATTTTTATGAAGATGGCTTGCTCATTTTTAAGTTATAATTTGCCACAACTACAAAACACATTTATTTTATATTTTTCGGTTGCTTTGAGTTGAGATTTAAATATTTATCCGGTTTTATCATTTTGGTTAACATTCAAAAATTTTTTTATTAAGTCTTAGGTGTGTTTTTTGATTAAAATGGCGTCAATAAAATTCCTGTCGCTAAAACACATATGTAAAAGGCTCACCTACTCTGTGTGTAAAACATATCTACAGACAACAAAAAAATTAAATTAAACACACTGCCTTGATTATCAATTGCTAATGTGGTGAAGAAATCATCATGTGCTAAAAATTATTATAATATCGACATTTCTAGGGTTTTCATTAGTATTATGTAAGTAAAAAGGGGCACCCCATATTATGTCAGGAATTCGTTAAAAAAAAAGTAACCTCTAATCAATAAAGTTTTAGCCCTGACTCGGTACTTTATCATAATACAAAATATATTCTATTCCATAGAAAAATTATGGAATTCCTAAATTTTCTGTCAATTTTGAAATAAAAATACTAAATTATATTTTCAAAAAGAGCTGAAAAGAAATAGAAAAGCGCTTAAATTTAAATTTTTAGTTCTGAAGATATTATTAAAACAATAAACACCAGAACTGTTAAACTAATAAATGTAATTTTTATTTTACTGAATATTTAATCTTGCTAAGAATATCATCATAATATGAATTCTGTGACAAAAAATAGCGTGAATGGCATACATATGTATCGTGTTATATTGAATAATTAACTCGGTAGATTCACTTTGAATATAAATTTATTATCTCACACACGTCCTTTTTTGTCTCCAAATTGAATAGAAAGAGCAGTGTTATGGTAATATATTCCGTCGGACGTAAACTAATCTTTCAAAAGACACATAAAACATTATTTATTGATCAATATTTATTTTGTCCAACAAAAGAAATTGTAAAGTTCTATATCAAACGGATGTAGTGCTTGTGGATTGATATTGGTTGAGTTTTTAACTAAAAAATCACGAACAACGAATGAAGTATCTTGTTACAGGAGCCAATGGTTGTGTTACATTTATGAACGTTTTTATGTATTTTAATAATAAAATTAATAAATTATAGTTTGCTATACTAACCTGTTAGAATATAATAATATTTATCATCATAAATATTAGGTGTGAAACTATATTAACTACTTGTATCTCACACAGCACACGATAATTTGTTTAAAATATTATTATTTCTAAGAAATAAACGATACTTTCATATTAAACTGCACTATAGCCATCTGGTAGACGATTACGAAATTAAACGTTGCCAATATATGATCCAGATTGTTAAAAGTCAATGCATGGTAGATAATAAGTAATAATGATTACAAGTAGTGTTGAATGAAGTATTTACCATTAAATTTCATCTAGTAATAATTAATAATATTGTGACTCCTGGAAAGGAGTCAATTTACAGGTAGGAACACATCTATATTTATATAGAAAATTTGAAAATTGAAAATACTTCAAATTGGTAAAGAAAAGTTATAATTTATTATAATTATTTTTTACCTGGCGCTCAACAAATAAATATTAATATTTTAATTAAATTTACGCGCATCTTTGTGGATTTATTACATATTATTATCATCGCTGTCGTTATTTTTCGGAACCAGAGTTGTTCTATTATCCTGGAGATCTCCGCAACTTTTTAACATATCCGCATAGCCGAGATTTTCGTATTTTATTGTATATATATATATATATATATATATATATAGATAATTTCTTTTCCTATTCTAGTATTATATAAGTACATAGATACAATTTTTATTATTTACATTACGACATTTACGAAACGCCTATACTTTTATAATTTACATCTCATGCAACCCCAATTTATTTCCTGTTGTCATAGACCTCTTGTAGCCCCTGAGGGTCCATATGGACTACTATAAGAGTTGATGGTACTAATATTCAAATTCTATTCGCCATTTTATCAAGAATATGGGAATATGGTTGTACTATAATCGAATATGTATATATATATATATATATATATATATATATATATATATATATATATATATATATTATATTACATTTCACTGAAGAGATGAACAGTCATAAACAATATATATATATATATATATATATATATATATATATATATATATATATATTATATTATATTACATTTCACTGAAGAGATGAACAGTCATAAACAATATTAAATTCAAATTGACGCAACTATGTAGACCTAGTTTTGACAAAATGGTGAAGAAGTAAAAAAATTTGATTAGAAGTACAAAAATAATTGAGTACTGCTGCAAAAACTTATTTTAATCAAAATTTTATTTTACTGTTTAAAATATTTTTCAATTAATCTAGTTATAGTGCCTATTCTAGCGTTCCAGCTGATGCGGGCGACTAAAATGGCTACCACAGCTCGAAATAAAGGTGTGGATTGATATATTAATGATGTAAGTCTTTTTAATCAAGAAGTACGCCTACATCTGGGATTTATTTTCCCTTCTATTCTTCCTTGTGGTTGCAGCAGTATAAGTATTTCACTCCTGATTACATGACTCAAGTACTCCAGCTTTCGCTGATAAAGCATAATTTCCAGTGAGCTGTTCATTTTCTGTTATATTTCCGCATATGTTACTGTCTACCCATGACCAGGGGTGGATCCAGCCCCTCTTTTTTTGGGGGGGAGGAGGCGGTGACCCATTCCTAATATAAGAGCCAGTTGGGTTTATTTTCCTAAACTCAAAGGTCTTGGGAGGGGAGGGCGATCGCAAGAAAAATCAAGTTGTTGACCGGAGGGTGAAAGCCAACAGCATACACATTCCTAGTATAAGAGCCAGAATCGGGTATATTTTCCTAAACTCAAAGCTCTTGGGGGGGGGGGGGGGATAGCAAGACAAAACAAGTTGTGGACGGGGGGGTGGATGCCAACAGTAGTAATTTTTTCTTAGTTCCAATTTAGGGTTACGTTAAGCATCATTAGGTTTACTTTATATCTCTTTCATGCAGTTTTGTACCTATAGATCACAGGTTCTCAACCTTTTCTAGATCACTGCCCCCATAGCAGGGGAAAATTAATCCAATGACCCCTCTCTCATAGTAGTTGTCCCTAATATTGAACTATCGTATTAAAAATTAAAATACGTTCAAATATATTCGCCACGCTGAGGAATCTGCAATCTGTACGTTTTGTTTTTTTTTGGAAAGTAAATTTGCCAAAACTCTTGGTATCAGTTTAAGAATTTTACTTCAAATTTTTGATCAGTTGTGACTTCTATCAGTTATTCTTTTAAATTCGATGGTTCTGCTGTATCTGTATTTGAAAAAGTATCTAAAACATAACTTGATATATTCATGAATATCCTGGAACTTCTTCGTGAAATCAGCATGAAGAACATGCACGTCTTTGTAGAAAATAAGTAAATGTTCCCGTTTTGCAGACATTACTGATGTTGTTCAAAAGTAGCTGTGTTTACCTATTCGATATTCAGTTTGAATGGAAGTTTTCCTCCAAAGGAACCTATGAGGTTTTTGGTTTAATTAAATTCAACTCATTACCTTGCAGTTGGTAATTTACTTCATTAAATATTTGACAGAAGCATTCTATGATATAGGTCTTTCAAATCAGCGATGTCATTTTTGAATGTAATCAATTGACGTGCACTTCTTTATCTTTGTTTTTCAAGGAAATCTAATATCGAGTGTAACAGACTATAAAAGCGATTCAGACAAATATCTCTAGAAAGTTAACCAAATGACGTATGCAGGCATTCATTCAGATTTGTCCTAACCAAATGCTGACAATGAATAACACAATGTACTGCTTGTTTGATATGTGCTATAAAAGCCTTGTGATGCCGTGTTATTGCTGGAGCACCATCAGTAACTGTTGACAAGATATTATGAATAGGAATATTCCTAGTATTGAACATCGATTTTTTTTTATATTCGTGCCCAAATTTTTAGCAAATAATAATTATTGACAAACTTCTTTTCTGATAATAATTGCCCTTCGTTAGTTAATTAGTATTCGTGTCCAAATTTTTAGCAAATAATAATTATTGACAAACTTCTTCTTTTCTCATAATAATTGTCCTTCGTTAGTTAGTAGAGTTGACTTAAAGGAGTTGAATGGAAAATTTGCACGTGTTTAAGTAATAGTATAATGGCATTTCTTCTTCTTGTTCTTCTTCTTCTTCTTCTTCTTTTTCTTCTTCTTCTTCTTCTTTTTCTTCTTTCTAACATAGTTAAACATGCTAGTAGGCTATTACCTGTTCATTGCCATCACGTCTTCCCCGGAAGATGAGATCCAGCATTCTCGCCATCGTTTTGATGGTCTTCCCCGTAGTCATTTTCCTACTGGGTTTTTCATTTAACTAGTCCACCGTCCTCCATTCTTCCTATATGTTTGTTCCAGAATCCTCGTCTTTGTCTAACCCATCTTCCTATCTCCTGTATCCCGCATTGTTGTCTGATATCTTCAATCTGTATACTGTCGTGTAGAGTTTTGCCCTGTATACTTCTTAATGTTTTCATTTCGACTATTCTCATCATTTGTAGAGTTCTGCCTGTATCTGGTCTTGTTTCTGCCGCGTATGTTATGATGAGGCTTACAGCCGTTTTATATATTTTAGTTTTGCTTTCGGTATTAAGATATTTGTTTTTCCCGACAATTTCTTTTAGGTATTCCGAAATTCTAGCCGCTTTCATTGTTTGCTCTCTTACTTCGTTAAAAAGGTTTTCTTGGCTTGTTATTTCTGCTCCCAAATATTTGAAATGATTTACCTGACAATTTTGGAGTCGATTTCCAACTTGCACCGTATTGGTTCTTTGGATGTCCTACTCTGATTTTTGTTTTACACTGATTGTTAATATCGTATATTTGGTTAATTAGTCTATGGTTTAGACCTTGTGTTCTCATTATTTCTAAGAAGTCCTTTAAGCGTACTCTGTCAAAAGCCTTGGTCATATCGACGAAGCACATGTACGCAGGTTTATTGAATTCTACGGATTTTTCAGTTATTTGTTTGACAATGAATATTGCGTCAATAGTGAATCTGTTCTTTCTGAAACCTTGTTGTTCTTCTCGTATACTTATAATTTTGGTGATTTCTTCCAGTATAGTTTTTGTGAATGCTTTGAGAATGCTATCAAGCATTCCTCGATAGTTTTCTGGGTGCGTTTTCTGTCCTTTTTTAAAAATGGGTATTATTGCACTATTCTTCCACTCATTCGGTATTTTTTGTTCTTCTATGATACTCTTGAATAGGGTTAATATTTCATTCCATAGCTTGGCATTTCAACGAACTGAATTATTGCTCACAGGAATTTACCTGATGATATCTGATGCATAATGAAGAACTGTTTATAATACGTCTTTCATAGCTACCAAGATTAATTTTCCACCAGTAGTGTGTGGCTTTATACCCTCATTTGAAAAAACTTCTTGTTAAATTAAACACGTAGATAATAAAACATTTCTAGGAGAATACATCAATTCATAGTTGAAAATCATAGTTCTTGGGTTTAGCCCGCGTAAAATTGGAATTGTTATCCGACATTTCGCCTACGATTTCACGAGGTATCTTCAAAGATCTTTGCTCCACGAGATTAGAACAATGAATGTGTGACATCTGGGTCCGCCGCCTCGAAATACGAAGTTTTCGACATTATTTAGTTAATTTAATTTATTGAGGGAGTTTAGGGAAATATTAAACCTTAAATTTAATATTTTGTCGTAAAATAAGCATAATACTACGACAATCTCTTATTTTTATTGGGTTAAATCGTGCATACCTTCGTTCGTTTAGGACGCGGGCGCACTCGCTGTGTAAAAAAGTCGTTACAAGCTCCCCTATTATCGTTTTAACATACTAGCTAACCAGATTGCGAGAATAACGTAAGAGTTGACATTACCTAAAAATCTGCAAAGACTTGCCACTGATAAAACTAAAACGAATTATAATGTTAAATTTTGTTTTTGCAACAAGACGATAATTTTCAAAATATGTATATCTTCGATACACCGTCGTCGACCTGGAGTTCCTTAACACCTCCAATTGCCTCTGGATCCACGTTTTTCACCTTGAGAGTGTCACCAACCCCGTTGGAAACCAATGCTCTAACTATTTTCTGCCCTTGTTATGTTCTTAGATGTTCTGTGTGTTGTTTTATTGTTAATTATTATTCCTTTTTTAAAAATTTATGTATAAACCCTCAATAAACTGAAAAAACCTTTTACTATAAAGGCTAATATACTCTATTTTAACACGGTTAGAAATAAAATACTATCTTAGATTGCAAGGAAATGCCAGAAAAGGGTGGAAGCATCTCCCATTGCAGTGCACCCCACCAGCAGACTGGTTTCGAACTCATTGGTTCTCGTCAGCATAGAGTAGGCATGCGCAGTCTTGCCTGGAATTTCTTGGCGATCCGAAATAGTTTTTGTCTCTAACCGAGCTAGAACGGAGTACCTCTGCCCTTATAGTCTAAAGATTTTTTGAATTGGTTCAACTAAAATAGTTTCTCTAATATAAATGTATCTATACGCCCAACTGCAAGTAGATTATATGCACCGTTGGTATATAGATTTATATATCGCATTATATACATCTAATAACAATTGATTTTTTTTAATTAAATTCAAGATTTCTGCTTCTGTTAATTCCAAAGCCATGTCTGTTAATATCAAGTTTTTGTTTTTGCGGTATCGTACAGTTCTTCCAAATATTTTGTTCATTTTACCAACTTTTCTTTCTTCTGGAGTTGCTTGTTTATTCAAAGTTAATGAAATGTTTAAATAAGTAAAATTTAAATTTAAAGGAAACCTAAAGTGATTATATCTCTAGGAAGAAAAGATATATATGCAGAGAAATATGAATTTGATGATGAAAACTCCGACACTATTTTAGGAAATTAAAGTCCAGCGATAACTCAGTTTATACTTTTTGTGGACATATAAAATACAAATATACAAGACTGTGGCAAAGAGAAGAATCAGCCTGTTATATTGAATACAGTTTATTTGGTGAAAAAACGCCCGGACCAGTCAATTTTATTTTTTTAATATTCAGTTTTTTGAAAAGAAAATATTATACATGGTGGATCAGAAAACTACCGCTTGTACCAATTCAAATATGTGTAATGAAACACATTATATATCATTACATGTTTAATTTCTACAATACACATTTTTTATAATACCTGCCCCATGCCCATCCTCAAATATTTTTGAAATATTTGCCCTCTTGTTCTTTTGGTTTTTAAACAAACTCTAAAAATATATATTTAATAGGATGTTGGAAATGTCTTTAAAGACAGAAAATCAACGGGTCCAAAGGATTTTTTTGGACATTTTGTACAACTTGTAGAGGACTTTCTTGTATTACCAGTCAAATGGGCCCCTTAAACGTATTAATCGAGTTGGTTTTAGATTCATAAGCTAAATTTTTGACTTGGCCACTTAAAAAGATATCCAACGGATTAAAATCGAACGATCTGGGTAGCCTCTCTATCGCCCCTCGTCTACTTATTCTTCGCCTAGGAAACAATTGTAGTTAAGTTTTCCTGTACATGAACAACATAATGCGTTAATCAGAATTAATATCGTCTAGATATAGATTTTTTAGAACTGAAAGCAGACCATTTTAAAGAAAATATAGATTTTTGTCTCCAGCGAGGCTTTTGTCAAAGAAAAATAGTCCTATTACCCTCTTTTCAACAATGCCTGTCCCTGCGTTTCGTTATACTGGGTGTGATTTTCTTTCATCTAGTGAGAATTTAAAAGTATAACTACTTTTGTAAAAGTTTCAAAACAGAATTAAATAGGGTATATTTTATGAAAAATGTTTAAAAATTTATAGAATCTAACAAAGTGTTTTATTAAAGATTATTAGATGCCTATAGCACTTTTCTGGTCTACCCTGTATCGAGCATATATATATATATATATATATATATATATATATATATATATATATATGCTCATGCTATTATTCCTTCTTTTAAACTTTTTTTGACTTGTGATATAAATGATTAAAAAGCTTTTTATACTCCCTTGGAAGCACAGGATTTTAGTATGTTAATTTTTGATCTCCCTGTATTTATTTATTATCAAAATATCAACACAGCACAGTAAAGTAGATCTTTCTCTAGAAGAATACCAACCCCAATTAAATAATAAAAGTTTTCATATAGGAGAAACTGACAGTTAAGTTTAGGCCTGCAAACGCCATTTTTTACATCAAATTTAAAATATCTTAAAAACAGTTACACTTACGTATAGGACAGTATACATAAGATATATCTATGATTTTGCATAGAATCTAAATATTAAATATAGGGTGTTTCATTTAAAATAAGCAAGAAAGCATTAACTTCCTGTATAACCGGAAGAGCCACCACTTTGAAAATATTTTAGCCAAATTACCCCATCGACTTTAGTAAACTACCAAATTCCAAAAATTTTGCAAAGTCTATTTTCCAAGAAATCGATTGCGGCACTTCGTCATGGGACACACTGTATTTATATATATATATATATATATATATATATATATATATATATATATATATATATATATATATATATAATTAGATGCTTATAATTAATGAATAGAAATAGATAGAGTGGATGAAAAGGTGTTTAAAGCATTAATGTAACGATTAGCGAAAGCTAAAATGGATTATATGCACTAGGTGAGCGCCTGTAAGTAGACTTTCGCTTTCATTCAAACAAGGCGACGTGTACATTATAATTAGTCAAACGTTATTTATTTATAGCGTTAAAACGCAATGTTATCCTCCAGTAGATACAATAACTACATAACTAGAAAACGATTCATCTGTTTTCCGTCACCTAACTAACATAATATACCTACAGCGATAAAATGATAATATTATTTATTTTTTTAGCAAGTATGGTTAGAGTAATTATTACATGTACCACAGAATATTTTTAAGTTTTGTGATTAAAGCCCTTTGGATAGATTTTATTTAGATACGTAGACGTTATTAAAGTTATTGACATTTATTTACATTAATTAAAAAGTATTTTTTACTTTAAGGCTGATGAATTACTTACACAAGAAGAAATCGCTAAACTGCGAAAGCTCCATGATGATTGCATGAAGGAATCCGGTGTCGACCAGTCGGTTCTCGACAAAGCTCTGAAAGGTGAATATTCAGACGATCAAAAACTCAAAAAGCATTTGTTTTGTTGCAACAAAGCATTACAATTCCAAAATGAAAAAGGAGAAATTTTAGTAGAGACGATGGTGAAAAATCTTGTGGCCCATTTCAAACAGGAAAAAATTGTTGAAGCAGCCGTAAAACAATGTGCGCAAATTAAAGACAGTCCTGAAGACACGGCATATGAAATGGACAAATGTTTACATCAGCTTGCTCCACCAGAACTTGATATAACCAAATATCTAGTTTAATTAAATAATAACTCATAATTGAAATAAAAATAACCATTCTTGCATAACTATGTTTAGAATGTTTCTTACATATATACTGTATATCTAAAAAAAGATTTAATAAAAATTTGAAAGATGAAAAGTTTAATATATTTGCAAAGGTTATTTAACAAGAAATGTGATTTAAAACTTTAGCTTTCTTTAACATCTTAAGAATATAAATTTAAAGCTTGGATAGATTTTGTGGAGGTAATGGAAGACAGAGCCATAATTATGATCTTTCACAATGTAACTAATTTATAATAATGTATTGTCCATCCTTTAAAATTTCCACGATCTACTTATAACAGAAGGTAAAAAAAAATAAATAAAAAGTTTTGTTAATGTTTTTTTATTTAGCCATATCAAACAAACTAGCATTAAGCAAAGATTTTCCAAATTTATCTTTAATTCAATACATCTAATGAAAAATTCAATAACGAGACCGCGCAAAAATGAAACTAACTTGATTGGTTAAATATGACAATAAATAACAGCAATTGTATAGCTTTCGAGGAAACCATGGAGGTTGACTATTGCACCTCTGGGGGGTAATTACGAATGGTGTATGGGGTAATCACGGACATAGTCTAATTGGCACAGAAATCACAGATAAATCCCCTTGATGTGCTTCCACCACTCATGCAATTTTCGTGGGCCCACAATTTACATTTGATGCACATTCATACTTTTTATTACCAATAAGACAATAATACCCTTCATCAACCTTTGTAGCACTTTTGTTGACTTTCTTTTTCTTGCGCTGTACGTTTCTATCTTTAACCTTCATATCATCTTCAAATGCTTTAAGATTCTTCATACCTTTCTTTCTGTCAGTGGTTCGTACAGACTTATCATTTTCTTTTGCCTATTCTTTATTTTTCTTCCTTTGTTCCTTTTCTTCTAAAGCGTTTTTCATAGGGGTACTAGTGATTATAATTGAATGTTTCTGGAACATTGCCTACTTTTCTGTTGTGGCACATTAACAACAACTTGAATTGGAATTGATTTGTCCAACACAGGTAAAGGTGTTACTGATCACTGCTGCACAACTGATAATGGAACTACTTGTGCAATCTGGGTATCAGGTGTTACTGCTCGTTGCACATATGGTGTCGGTGCTATCTGGGCATCAGGTGTTACTGCTCTTGGCATATTTGATGTCGATGCTGTCTGCACATCAGGTGTTGTCGAATCAAAGAAATGTTCGTCAAGTTTTGTTGTTTCTAATGGCCAAATACCAGCTGCTCGAAAACCATTTGCAGCTTTTTCTATATTGCTGATTCGATTGAAAGCTTTAGTAAAAAGCTCGACAACTTAGTACTGTGTAATTTTTCGGCCTATATTTGAAGCCATGTATAAGTCACATTCTCTGTTGTATGCAGTTTTGAGCGATCCAAAATATGTTAAGTCCAGCGGTTGCATACGATGTGACGTATGTTGTGGAAGAGATAACAGTATTATTCCATTCTGACGACAAAGCAGGTAGCAGGCCAGGCTAATATGACTTTCATGCTTGTCTAAAATAAAAAGAATATGTTCTTCAACAGTTGGTTTAGCGTAAGAGATAAAATGATGTAACCAATCTATGAATAGGTTTTCATTAATCCAACCCGAATCGCTCACGGCTGCAACCATATCAGCATTGCCTCCATGCAATAGATGAGCATTCATTCGCTTCCTCTTGAAAATAAAAAATGGAGGGACATACTTTCCTGAAGCACTGAATGCGCAATCAATTGTTGTTGTTGTGCCTCTTTCACCACTTGTAGCTATGCCGACTTGTTTCTGGTCTTTCGGAGCTAGAATTCTAGAATTTTTCTGGACGTTAGAAATGCCGGTCTCGTCAACATTGCAAATGCGATTGGCATCAAACTGATACTTCCTTTGTAAAGCTTCCAAGTTTTCGAAAAAGGTTCTCACTTCTGTTTCATTAAACGCTGTAATTCTATTAATAGAAGTAGGTTCAGGTTTGCGGAGTGAAATATTGGGATGCCTTTTTCGAAATGCATAAAACCAGTCCTTTCCCGCCATTTGTGATATTTGGTCAAAATTATGCTTTAACTGATTTACTTCAGCAAATTTGAAAGCTATTTTCCTCACCATCTCTATAGTTAAGCCATAAAATAGCTTACTGTATTTTAAAATGTGTTCTTCTAATTCTTTTTCTTGGTCTTCAGAAAATATAGCCTTTCTTCCACTTTTTGGGGTCTTTATAATTTATTTATTAAGATGGTCGGGTATAGCGCTTTTGGTATAGAGTAAACGATAGCTTTTCCTAATGAAAGTTTTTTGTTCTTGACGTCCTGAATAGCTTTTTGTAAATCTTCTAATTTGTATTTGGTCTCCGTCTTTCTTTGGTAATTTCGAGGCATCTGAAATATAAAAAGGTTTAGGTAGGTTTATAAAAAATTATTTGAGTAGGTTTATAAAAAGTCTATATAACTAGGTTTTCGGCCTATAATAACCCATATAGGGATAATTACGGATGTCTGTGATTACCTCACACAAATCATCCGCTATTACCCGACTCATAAAAAAACGAGAAACTATATATTTATTTGAGGTTAGAATATCGTAATGCACTTGGCGATTACTTACAAACGTTGCTTAATTAGACGTTAGTTCACTTTAAAAAAACATGAATCCTATGTTTAGCTTGAAATAATATACACATATTCAATTTTACTTAAAAAATAAGATGAAAATGTTGAAAAATAATCGACTTAACTTACCTTGTTCGGCGAACGCGACCTCACGCACTGTTCGGAACTGCATTCGAGCGCGACTCGTGATTGTGGCGGTTAAAATATCTGCTATCTTTTTCTAACATAGTTATACTGGCTTGTCCGCCATTACCCGCCGTCCGGGATTCCCACACTCTCCCCTACTTATTATAGCTATAAGTTTGTCCAGGTTAGTTTAGGTTAGATATTAGTGTAAAATAACAAATTCTTCCTGTTACAAAAAGTTGCAAGTAAAATTTTTCAAATTAAAATTTAGTTCATGAGGTCGAATTAAACTTATTGATTTATGGCTATTTTTTTATTATATTAATTTATTTTATTATCTGAGAAAATTATGACTGCAGCCAAAGAGCCATCACAAATTTGGCACCGGAATCTTTCCTTTCGTTAAAAAGTAGGAAACTAAAGTGAAAAACGCAACACTATATCTTTGATAACTCCAATACCCCCTAAAAATGTCGAAAATAGAACATTCTGTAAAGACCTTTCAGAGGAACCCTGTAATAGAACAAATATTATTTTTATACTATTTAAGGCTGGATGGATGGTTTAATAAAATTGTAAAACTTTTTTTCGATTTTAATTCATTCAGAAACTAAAAATTACTTCGCGTCACTTCACGGAGATATTCCGAAAAAAAAATTTCATCCAAGAGACTCTTGGATGGTAATTTTTTAACGAGGGGTAGTGAGTTGAACAGATGTGATTTTATCAACCGCGCTTATTATACAAATTTTTCCAATAAACTAAAGTTAAGTACCAAACCTAAAAAGTTTTTCTTTAAAAAACTTTCTACAAGCAGTATCATTTTTAAAGGTAAAAAAACATATCCCAACTTGACTAATGATCTAAGAGTATAAAAAAAAAACAGTAAAAAGTTGCCCTACTTTGAAGTTAACAAAATCCGTCTGATGTAACTTTTGGTGTAAAGGAGTGATTAAGGGATTTCAGGAAACAGTGTTCCTGTTTAGGTAATCTGAAAACAAAAATCCTAGATCTTTTAGCGCATCTAAAGGAGAGATTTTACATAAATTTGCATAAAACTCGGAAAATAAATTGTTTCGTAGTCAAGCAAGCTTATTAGAAGGGATAACGTTTTGAACTCGAGATAGTTTTCATTATATTCTAGGTCTCCTTTGCGCTGATTATATCACAGTGAAAGTAGGGACTTTATATAAAAATTTTACCACAGGATTTATTAAAGGTGGTAAAGAGACTAATTATTTTTCTAGCTCTATTTTCTAGAGCTAGAGAAGTATATGAAAATATTTTTTTTTATACGTTTTCCTACAGCAATGAACATTTGAGACACGTTTAAAAGAAGGCGAGAAAATTTATTTATTAAGGGATTCACATACATAAATACATTGTTAATATCCTCAGGTAGTAACTATTTACCTTGAAGTACTTTTGGTATCGTGAGATAATCTTTCTTCGACCATTTGCAATTCTGACTCCCAAGAGTTCAATGTTGGAAAACAAGTCACTTCTTGATACGATGAAAAACCTGGAGGTTGGGACTGTAAGTTGAGTAATGGAACAAAAAGTTACTCCTTATGAATATCATTGAATGGGATACAACTATTATACTGAAAATGTATTGTGACAAGTCTTCTAAATTAATATATTCCATTCAGAACCATGGAGAATTAACATCAAGAAAAATATCAGTTTGAAAGTAAATTAAATTTAGTTAATTATTTTGCCTGAATTAACTAGTTTCGTTGTCGGGGAACCATAATGAGCAGGGTTTATATCTGTTTTAATAAAACATTACATTTTAGGTACCACTTGTAGTATATAAGACATAAATGTACAACAAACTGTAAATTTGTCCCAATAGAAACATCAGTTAAAAATTTATTCCGTAATTCTCTACTTTAAAATAAATTGGAAAGTTATAAAAAAAATAACTTATAAAAAATTAATATTATTATAAAAAGTTGATGCTGGTAGCCGTTACTATGTGGTAGTTAATCATCTTCGGGAAATATTTAAAAGGAACTACTATGTTTTATACCACTAAATTTATTAAGAAAACAGTGACTGCAGTTTCAACTCACAGAGTCATTTTCAAACTGAATTACTAAGGTAGACTAAGTATTCAATACAGAAACGTGAGAAAATTTAACAATAAATAAAAACTACCTGAGATATTTCATTATTACAAAGGGGAGGTACTACATTTTGGGAACTAATTATTATTTGGCGACAACAAATAACGGGAAAAACCCAAGTTCTGTCTGGTCATTAAGCAAATTTACATTTTTATTTTTACTATGTTTATATATTTCTAAAGATTCAAGAATATTTAACTTTTGGCCCTTTATTGAATAATGTAATATGTCAGTGTTGCCCAAATCAGGAAAACTGTGGCTGTGTTCTAAGCAATGGTTGGCAAAGCTCGAGTCTGTTTTTTATAGTCTATATGATCGGTGGTGTTCTGAAAAGCGAGTTTTAAAACTTTTACCACTTTGTCCAATATACAAGCTATCACACTCTGAACATTTTAACTTATAAACTCCTGATTTATCAAATTTATTAATTTTATCTTTAGCATTGTAAAGGATAGTGGACAGATTGTGTTGAGATTTAAAGACTACTTTTATGTTATGTTTGGAAAGAGTATTTAATTTAAAATTTTTTTAATTTTTATTATTAAAATAAATTAAATTTATTTTATGATTATTTTCAGTTTCTGAAAATAACCATAAAATAAATTTTCTTGATCTCACCATATCTCACCTCAATAATCAGTGTAAATTTAAAATTTTTAGAAGACCAACGTTTACAGGTAATACTATATATAATGATTCTTTTCACCCCTTACAACACAAAATGGCTGCAAACAATTCAATCGTACATAGAGCATTCTCTTTGCCTCTCTCTGAAGAAGATCTTCAAGAGGAACTAAATATCATTGAAAGGATTGCAGTATCAAACAATTTCTTCCAACAAACCATAAAGAAATTAATAACTAAAAAAACAAAAACAACTAGCTTTTAATTCAATATATCCTAAAATAAAAAATGATAAAGATAGTTCATCTTATATATCTTTATCATACTGTGGTGCCCTATCAGAAAACATAGCTAATACTCTTTCCAAACATAACATAAAAGTAGCCTTTAAATCTCAACACAATCTGTCCACTATCCTTTACAATGCTAAAGATAAAATTAATAAATTTGATAAATCAGGAGTTTATAAGTTAAAATGTTCAGAGTGTGATAGCTTGTATATTGGACAAAGTGGTAGAAGTTTTAAAACTCGCTTTTCAGAACACCACCGATCATATAGACTACAAAAAACAGACTCGAGCTTTGCCAACCATTGCTTAGAACACAGCCACAGTTTTCCTGATTTGGGCAACACTGACATATTACATTATTCAACAAAGGGCCAAAAGTTAAATATTCTTGAATCTTTAGAAATATATAAACATAGTAAAAATAAAAATGTAAATTTGCTTAATGACCAGACAGAACTTGGGTTTTCCCCGTTATTTGTTGTCGCCAAATAATACCTTTGTAATTCAGTTTGAAAATGACTCTGTGAGTTGAAACTGCAGTCACTGTTTTCTTGATAAATTTAGTGGTATAAAACATAGTAGTTCCTTTTAAACATTTCCCTAATATTATTATACCTCAAAAAATTCCAATTTATTTCACAATACCTTGTTATATAGTTGCCTATATGTTTCTCCTTTCAAGCAGAGAAAAGAAAAACACTATATAGAAATATAACTCTGGTCCCCTCCATACGCGTTTCAACCACCTTACGATCTTATCAGTAGAGCTGGACTTTAAACATAACGCAAAACTGGATGGCAATGCAATGCTATAACCTTGGAACTGGCCTTGAACGTTTATTTCAAGGTCATTTCAAGGTCAACTTGATTTCCGACTATCTATCAAACTGAAATTTTGTGCACATATATAAACCAGACGACAATTCAATACCATGGCCTTGGACCTGACTTCAAAGTCATTTCGAAGTAAACTTGACTTCCGATTATCCAATCAAGCTACAATTTGATACATATAGATATACCTTGAACGTATATTTCAAGATCATTTTAAGGTCAACTTTACTTCTGATTATCCAGTCAAGCTGAATTTAATACATATATACCTTATACGGCACGGAATATTGCGGCCAAAATACATGACTCTCAAATAGTTTCATTTTTGAGATATATATTGGTCTAATATAGTTACTTTTTAAAATTATTTTCATATTATACATGGTGTCCCAAAAGCTCTGAAAGTATCAAAGTTGTGTTTTTTAAATGGAATCCCTATAATTTATTGCATTTTTGGATTCTTTGATCAAAATATGTGCCTATTTTATTAAGATTTATAGTACCTAAACCTTAAGGTTTTTAAATAATTTGAATTTTGACAAAATCTAATTTAATTTTCATGTTTCAAATACTTAAGAAGTATATCAGTTATGTATTAGAAATTTATAGAGAAGTGTAACAATAAATCATATTTTATATTCCAATTATAATAAACTTGTAATATTATACAGGGTGTTCAAAAATTAAAACTAATCAAATAAGAAATTTAAGTGGATATAACTTGATTAATTTAAATAGAACGCCATAACTTTACCTTACCAGAAAATGTACCGTTTAAATACCTATCGAATGATATGAGGGTGTTTTGTAGCTAAGTCTTCGCGTTTTCATAGAATACGCCAAATAATCGTTTTCTGCCCATGGCATTTAGAAATGCCAGATAATTCATTTAATCTGTCAGTTTAGTCCGCACAGTCTGTTGCTATAATAGCGGTATTATTTGTTGTAAGTGTGAAACTTCCTTTATCGAATAAAATTATTTGAATATTGTTGTATTCTTACTTTGTCAAAATGAAGATTTATCCAAAAGAAAGAGCGTACTGACATGATTTTTATCCTTGGAGAATGTCCTCAAAATTGTTTGTTGGCTTCTCGAGTCTATGATCAAAGATTTCCTGAAAGAAGTCAGTCGTTTTTGTGAGACTACTAAACCAGTTTCCGGAAAGTGGAAGTGTCGGTTATAAAAAACCTGTTGTAAGAAAACCTCTCACTGAGAATGAAGAAAATGTTTTTACTGTACTTGGTTCAGTAATCAGCAAGTTTTTCTAGTATTCTTGCCAAATTCAGATTTCATCCTTATAAAATCTAGCTTTGTCAAGAGCTTCACGGAAAGGATTTTGACAACCGAACTGAATTCTGCTTGTGGATCTTAGATAAAGTGGCAGAAAATGAACACTTTTATGACAATGTGTTGTTTAGTCATGAATGTAGTTTTCATAAAAACGGCTTCTTGAATAGACACAATTTCTGTTAGTGATTCAAATCCGCATGAATATAGAGTTATGAGAAACCAAAATAGGTGATCGGTTAATGTGTAGGGAGGAATACTGGGTCCGTACTTAATTGGATCCTTTTTTCTTGAAGGACCTTTAAATGATTTGAGGTTTGGCGACTTTCGGTTACACCAACATTCAGTGTTATTAGAAGATGTCCTTTTAAATATTCGAAAACTATGCTGCTTCAATTAGATGGAGCTCCGCCTCATTATCATCGCGAGGTTCGGCAATTTTTAAATGTCAACTTTCGAAACAGGTGGATTGGGAGAGACGGATTTCAAAATTGGCCTGCGAGATCTCCGGATTTATCCCAACAGATTTGTTTTTATGGGTATACATAAAAGGAATTGTCTGCAATGTGCCCCGGACAACACCACAGACTGTAACCCCACAAATGTTGTCCAGAGTTAGCATTGTTTTCGAAAAAAGAATATGTAAATGTTTGGAAGTGGATTTCGAACATCCGTTCCCTCTGGTAGTTCTTCCAGTTTTCAGATGTTTTATTTCGTATATATTGAATGTATGCATTTTTCTTTTGTTTAGCTAATTCCTTTACTTCCAGCGTAAACCAAGGTGTTCTATTGATTGTATTGACATTTACCTGTCTCTTTCCTACTGCTTCCATGGCGGGGTCTAATATGTTATTTTTTATTGTTTTCTATTGTTGGTCTATGTTGTCTTTGATATTAACTGGCCTTTGTACTATTTTTTGGTTTAATCGGTCTTCGTATAGGTATTGTATATTTTTGTCTTCTAGCGATTTGACGTTGAATTTGCTAATCATTTGCGGTTTAGGTTTTGAGGCATTGGGCATTTTTAGTCTCATTTTGCAAAGTATCATCTTATGATCGCTTCCAGAGTTGGTGCCATTTAAAGTTCTTACGTCTAGTATTGTTTTAGGGGCGACTTCTCTGTTAGTGATAATATAGTCTAATACCGACTGTTGCCCTCTTGTATTCTGCCATGTGTATTTGTACTTCATGTGATGTTTGAAGAAAGTGTTATTAATTCTCATGTTGTTGTTTGCACAAAATACTTTCAGTAGTTCTCCATTTTCGTTCATAGTCTCTTCGTTGAACCTCTGCATTACACCGTTCAGTAGTTCGTTTCCTATCCTTGCATTTAGGTCCCCCTTAACAACGATTCTATCTTGTGCTCTTATTTTATCCACTACTGCTTGCAATTCTTCAATGTTTCTGCTTTAATTTTTAATAGCTATGAAAATACTTGTAAGATTTAAAACAAAAATGTGGGATGCGTGCACTAAATAAAAGTTAGGCGTACAAAGAGTAGCTGTCGTTGAGAAAACTGACACAACAGTTATTGTTTCTTACATTCCACATTTTTTGTTTTAAATTTTACAAGTATTTTTATAGTTATTAAAAATCACAAATTTTCAGAACAATGTGACAAATTATTTTATACTTTTTAGTCCATTTAAAAACGAGGTATATTAATATTATTTTTATTTAAATAATTGTTTTCGGCTTTTTAGTTTTCAATTTAAAATTGTTTTCAAAATGGGTATCAAACAGACAAACAAACAAATAAACAGACAGACGAGAGATTGTGACAAAATTTGATTATAGACTCCTGCTAATGACATATTGAGGTAACGTTAGCCATTCTATCTATAACCAATTTATTGCCACACATTAATTTGTAGCTATTTTAATAACCTACAATTAAATTTCACAGTAATAAAGACACTCTGGAAGTCTGGACGTTCATCTTCTCTCTTGCAGCTTTAGTACCAAACAACTACGGTTATTAAAGCTTACCACAATCATAACTCAGAACTTCAGGACTCAGGCAGTGTTGCTAATTAGCTGGACAGTACGTCCGCACGTTAATTCGCGAAAAGGTTTTTTAATTAAATTAAATAAAAGAAGTTTCTCAAAACAACTTAGTCTATTAACAAATTAAATAGAATAAAAACGAACTATTTACAATGAAAAACTTAAAACTAATAACAATTACGAAAAAAAACTAGCATAATTGCTCTTACTGGCCGTTCTGTTAACCAAAAATGTAAAACCCAATTTTGAAGAGAAACTTATAAATAGCTTACTAAAATATTAAACAGAAAAAGAAATGAGACGCGAAAAACAACTATTTATATTACTTTATCAAACCGTATGAAAATCACGAAACGCTCTTCTAAAGTAACACAAGATATTCCCGTAATTACCCAAGTTAAATCAAAAACAAATCCAACAAAGAAAACCTTCATTCCCACCGAATATACACTACCGCACTGGACTTAAAGAGTGGTACCGACCACCATAAACGTCTTCCAGACTGGTATGAAGTTTAGTATTCCTTAAAAGAGTGTTCTCGTATCTTACCCCCTCGACACCCCTCTGTTTTCCGTTTGTACCCATATTACCCGATGGAACCCTGTAAACGTCAATTTCTTTCCCTTAAAGTTCGAAGGTTTCAATCGTTAAGTGCTGAAGGCGTTAGCTATTCTATACCGGATGTTTGATTCCCGATTTGGCCTCTAAGTCTCTTAATCTTAATTTTTTATATAAAAGAATAGTAAAACAAACTAACCTACGTCTTTCTATAACGAAAAGAATATATGATAAAGAATGTAAAGAAAAACTATTCACTTTTCTTGGCTGTTTTGGCAATAAATATCATAACTCGTTATTTCTGGGCCTATTTTAGATTTGTAAAGTAACAATTAATCCGACGACGTATTAGAATTAAAAATTTGTAATCAAATTAACCCTTATAAAATTTTCACGAAAATTGTGTATTCACGTTGATGAAAAATAATCTCATAACTACAAAAATACGACAGCTCATTTTTCCCCGGAAGTATTTTTATATCACTGTTGTTAAATACAGGTAAATTGTGCTCGTCAGTGCTCTTTCTCCTCGAGCAAGATTAACGGAGAGTGATTTAATTCTGCAGGCATGAAACTGCATTCTAAATGGCCTTTTAAAATGGAATTAATTTGGTGAGAAAATGCTATTTTAACCCTTTATTATTCGTTGCACAAAACCCCTTTTTGTACTAATATTAAAATAAATAAAACGAAATCTCATTAAGTAAAATTAAAAGGATATTCTTTTAACGCTTCATTACTGATAATCCTATGAGTTACAACTGTCCAGGAATTCTTAAACAAGCGTGGGTTTAAAAGGATTTTAAAATAATGGTACGAAATGGATTTTTCTCCTACCTTTTTGACAAGTTATAATAATACGAAAAAATATTTCTAAAGATCTTAATTATAAGTTAGTTCAAGCTAGATATCACTCCATGAAATGACTGTTAATTGCCTTTTCTGAGCAACTAGCTGTATTTAGCTTACAGATAAATAAATTATTTTCAAATTAGTTTACCCACAGAATTTCTAAAAATGATCATACGTTCAAAGAATCACGATCAAAATCTCCCGTATAATATTATTGTTCTAAATCTAAACATAATGATTCTGATCTTTTAAGTTTATTTATTATTATTTTAAGTTATCTTTCCAGTAAAGAAAAACATTTTTATTTGGATAGAAAAAATCTAACAATAGTTTTCTTAAAACTAATTAGATTGTTTACTGAAAAGTTCATTTAAATGTGAATAAAGCGATCTTTTTGTGGAACAAGATATATTTTTCTCCGAGCCGACAAAATTTAATTTGTATTAAAGCTCTGTTAGCAACATTGATATAAATTGTTAAAAAAAATTTTTAACTACATCAGAAGAAATTTTGACTGAATTGAATGGCCTATGGTTTCTAATAAATGTATATTATATACATATATATATATATATATATATATATATATATATATATATATATATATATATATATATATATATATATATATATATATATATATATATATATGTTATGTCGGATATTCTCACGGGTGTGATGTGTAATCGAAGGTTTTCGGGCATCCCGTGTATGTGCTGAGTCCCTCTCAGGACTGTAAGGCAGCTGACGTTTCGGTGAAATCTCGTTCACCATTTTCAAAGCTCACTGTATGGCGTCTACGAGCGAACTAACGCCTGCGTCTCCGGTGCTGTCGGTCCCGTGTGCGCGTCGGACGCGTTCGTTTTCCGAATGGTTCCGAGACCTGCTGCGCGTAATCGGCCCTGTTGCCAGTGTTTGGGGTTGCGTTGCCGAGTTATAATCCGTTTCGTTACTAAGTGGTACTGGTTGATGTTTTGTGAGCAGATTTTTCCAAGTATTAGGTACACGTTGGCTATCATCTCGGCTATTTAAGTTGTTGGGCCTCTTTGCAATTTCAATAGCCTCCCTTATAACTCTTGTGGACAGGTTTTCACATCTCGATAGCATTTTTGTTCCCGAGAAATTTATCTTACGTTCTGTGTTTAACCAGTGTTGGGCCAGAGCAGAAGAAGTTGTTTTTTGCTTGACAGCGTTCTTATGTTCGTCTCTTCTGGCGCTTATTTTATGGTTGGTTTGGCCTACGTAAGATGAGCTGCATTCTCCGCATGGAATTTCGTACACTCCCTGGTTTTCTAGAGGGATTCTTTCTTTAGGTGTTGGCAAGAGATCTTTTACTTTACGGTCTGTGGTGAAAATGGTTTCAATGTTGTGTCTCCTGAGATTTCTTGCGATCTTGTCTGTGGTGCCTCTTACATAAGGAACAAAAGCTTTGGAGTTATTTTTCGCGATTTTTTGTAATAGAGAACAAATACAATCTGCCAAAATATATCATCGAATTAGCTAGACACTGTCGCCGCTATTTCCTGCACTCGCTAACTTATTTATGGAAGCCTTTGAATCAATATATATATATATATATATATATATATATATATATATATATATATATATATATATATATATATATATATATATATAAAATACATTTCTTAGAATTATAGTTCATAATTTATTTAATTAATTTTATTTTTGTTAATTACCTCACATCTATGAAAGAAGTTCTGAGACTTTTTAAAAAAATCTGTCTGCTTATTCCTGGCATGGAACCCCTATGACTGAAGATCTAGAAATTCCCAGATTCTTCCTTTTTCTTGTTTTTATTACACCATGTAGTATGAAAATCCTTCTAAAAATTCTGGAATCTTCTGGTATCGGCAAAAGGGTATATAAAGGACCCAGATTGTTTTCGAGGACAGTTTGTTTTAAAAAGTCATTGATGTAACTTGAATTTCTAAAAATAAAAAGTTATAAAAAAATAAAGTGTGTATAAAGACCAAAATATTGTAAATGGGTACTTGTTTGGAAAAACGCTCCGACTCGTCGAATTTGGTTTTTAGTTTAGTTTAATAATAATAAATAAGTTTTTTATTTCCAATGTTACAGAAAGTTAGTTTTAATATTAGATATTAGCATTTTCTACCTTAACCAAGTATTTAACGTTCTTGGTAGGCGAAATAATTTTGTTTCAAAATTTGCTGACAACTCTTCTAACAGCATAAGAAAGCTCGAGACACAAAACGATATTACAAAATGAATTGTACATGAAACTTTAACAGAATAGATACTTCACCCACACCACGTTGAAAAAGTACAGGCTATGTCTCAGGATGATTGTCCCACAAGACGTCAATACTCCAACTGGTTTATGCAGCAACCTAACCTAAATTTACATTTTTTTTACTTAATTTTGTTTACCAATGAGATCGGTTTTACTACAGATGGCATCATAAACTCGCACAATTAAAATTTTTGGGCGGATGAAAATCCGCACGCTATAATTCAAAATAAACACTAACAAATGTTTATTGTAAATGTATATTCTGGCATTATCAGAAATAACCTTATTGGTCCATTTGTTTTGGAAGGAAGACTCAGTGGTGAGATTTATTTAAAATTTTTGTAGCAAAATTTAAATAGTCTATTGGAAGAAGTAGCTCTTGATAGAAGAATGCAAGTGTGGTACGTGCATAATGATGCTCCACTTCCTCGTATAGTACCTTAACACTTAACAAACGTTTTTTGACCCTCGATGGATAGGTCGAGGTTGGCCTGTTTTATGGCCACCAAGGTGTCCAGACCTAAATCCCTTACACTTTTATTTCTGGGGACATTTCAAAGAACTAGTTTATTCAACACCAGTAAATACTAGAGGAAAACTACCAGCGAGAATAGCACAACACAAGATTTTGATTGCTTCAATTAGACCTTTACATTGGATGAAATGTGTTATTTAATAAAAGAAAAATAATTGATATGATACTGATGTTTAATAAACAAAGATATGACATTAATTTTGTATTATTATTATTGTTACAGATCGTCATCAAATTTAAATAAATCCCAACCTATTCATTTGATATGGAAAATATAGCAAAAGAGTGAAAACGTTATAAAAAAATACACCTTGCTCATTATGTCCCAAAAAAATTTCATTAAAAAGGTCGAATAGTACAGATCTTGACAGGCACCTCCAAAGAGTACACAATATTTTCATAAATCAGCCAGAGGAATCAAATTATGCGATCTGAGACATCTCGTGAACCGAAATCGAAAAAAATTAAAACTGAAAAGCAATCTACGATAATAGGATATGTTGCAGAAAAGTCTGTGAAATAATTTCCCGCTTGGCGGCAGACAAGGGACTAACAATAAAAACATTCACAAAGAATAAATTCGATTGTGAGAGTATTATCCTGAGAGGTTGCAAAATGCCTAAGAACGAAACTGATGTTATGCAGAGAAAAAAGAAGAAATGACTCAGGCTTTAAAAAACTTTGTGGCTTGTGGTGCACGTTTCAGCATTTTAGTTGACGACTAGACCAGGATCTGAAACCGGAGATCTTTCGTTTGTGTCTGTATAGTGAAAATATAGAAGTTTTCAATTTGTGATTAGTGTTTATACCCAGAAAATGCAGTACCGAAGTGACCAGAGAAATAGTCGAAAATACTTTCAAGAGATCTGATTTTGAAAAAGATATTGTGGCCACCACCAGCTATGGTCCAAAATTAATGAAGTTTGGAAGGGAAAGCCCCAGCGTTGCTTGAACAACTCAGTACATCTAGCAGTTGTAGACACATTTCATAAAAAAATCAGACTACTGCTACATCCGCCGGTAGAACCGAAGATACTGATAATAGTGGTGATTAAACCATGGAGTACAAGAACTCTTCAGATGAAGTAGAGGACTGCACCACCAGCAACAAACTGCCTATTAAAACTAATTGATGAAATTAGAAGAGTGCTTAACAAAATTCAATTCCTAGTGAAATTGTTTAGAAAGAGTCCATCGAAAAAAAGCCAAGTGCAGAAATATGTTAAATTAGAAATTACTTTTTTACGTCTCACCAAAAATTAACTCGATTCTAATTTTATTCTGAGAATTCTCGAAGTCCCGGGACGCCCCGAGACTTTGATCGTGGGTTGTCTCGTGTCCCGGGACTTTGAGAATATCAAGACTTTTCAAACTCTAGGAGCTATACAAACCGGGGAATAAATTTGAAATCAAGGTTTCCAGTCAACACATACAATAATGAAGCAATAAAAATCAGCAATTTAGGATGCCAGTTATTCGGCAATATTTTCAGACAGTATGTTCCGTGTGTCACAGGTTATCATGGCGTTATGGTGCCGTATTTGTTCAATGCACCTGTAATTAAAATATTTTTTTAGAATTACTACAAATATATTTCAATGTCCTCTTGAAACTCCTTCACATCCGCACACTCAGCCAACAGACTTACTGAGTGGCGAATTTTGAACACCTTCTTATATTACAATCAACTTTTTAATTTACTATTAATCTTGAAAATTTTGCAACCCCATATTATATAGGTTATTTCTGTCCAGACCAATTTTATTTTCAAATGTAAAAACTTTCATAATAATTTAACTGATGCCAACTTTTTTATATAAAATTTAAAAATATTTTTCGTTTTTAAGATACACTGCGTTTTTTTATCTCTAGTAGCGAACTAAAAGTTAATTTTTCTAATTTAAAATAAAAATCTCGCTTTTACCCAGAAAATAATTTTCGTAGTTACTAGTTAATAAAAAATCTTTTCCACTGCAACTCCAATGTTTTATTGAATGAAGTACAAAAGTAGTATTTGAATGTCGGAAAGGACAACATAAAATAAATACTATCTTTTGCTTTTATTAATTTTTTAATAATTTGAGATACAATTGATTACACCTAAAATTTAAGTATAAGGTAATACTGAAATATATATAAAAAAAAAACGATTTTAAAGAATGTTGTGATCAGGAATATTTTTATAGTAGCATTTGAAAGTTTCACCAGCAGATTCTGCAACATTCCTTCTGTCTAAGCATTTCTCGAAGAGTTCGTTAGCTAACTGAGGATCATTAATGACTTGGGCTATTTTGGCTCTTACTACCTCAGTTTGAACTTCACCAGCTTCATTTTGGAATCCAATCTTTTTAGCCATGCAATTTCCGAAGGCTGTTAGTTTGGGATCATCGCTGAAGATTCCTTTACGAGCGTTTTGGACAAGTACTGGGTTTACTCCAGTTTCATCAACACATTGTACGCCAGTGGCTCGCAGTTTTATTTTTTCTTCTGGGGTTAGGTCAGCCTGTAATTTTAATATATTGGATTAGTTTCTGTTACTCAATTACATGGATAAAAATATATGTTTAACAAAAGTAAGATTCCATTCTCAACTCTAAATATAAAAATCAGAGAAAAGAAAACAAATTTAGAGTTTTCACTTTTTCTTTTGATGTTCATATAGTTGCGGTGCAAAATTTTTTAAAAGCTTATGTAGAACAAATATACACCCAAGGAAATTGTTACATTGTTCTTTACTAGTTTCAGAAGAGGAAAATTGGAGCTTCTACTGAGCCATTTATATCCACTTTTCCTTCACGTCAATTTATAATATAATTCAAATTTATTCAGTTTACTAAATATATTAACTATGTAAATCAATAGGGAGAGAAGGTTAAACGTGATAGAAAATAATAGGAAATCCTATATTAAGTTAGTAATTTCCTTTAATGAAATAAGCATATTTATTACACAAGTAGCTGGATTTTAGGCAGAGAAAGCTGCCCTTACAAATTCTGTACAATTTAAATAAAGGAAATAAAGGATAATGTATGCTTTCTTTTTCAAAATTATCTTCATATGGTTTATCCCAAAAAACTAGATAAATAATAATTAATAAAGTGTGGCCTCATAATTCTTACTAATTTATTAACTGAATGGCACTCATAAATATTTTGAGGCAGAAATGGCACAATGTTAAAATAATGACTAAAAATACAATTTTTGCTGTTTAATATTCCAGGTTTTGATTCTAGTATTACTCTACATATGGTTACTTCACAAGAATTGCTCAGCTGAATACATTAGCTAAAATAGGAGAACGATTAACCCTGTATTAAAATAACATAAAAAATTCGTATTAATTAATGAAAAATCCTCACTTATGTCATCCCATTGCATCGATAATAATCACTTTATCAATTAGAAATAAATAAATCTCTAAAAGACAATTCAGTTATAAATACGTATGACCAATAAACAGCTGGGAACTCCAATATACCCTAATAATAAACAGTAAGTTAAAAACCATTAAAGTCGATAGATTTTATCAAATAGAAATCTTCTTAACTTTAGTATAGTTTAGTACTATTGAAGAAGCTCTCAAAATGCAAAATATATGTATAGTGATACTCTGATCAAAACCTGGAACATAACAAAGCAAAAATTGTGTCTTTAGTCAAAATACAATGAAAATCTTTTACCAAGCTCTCTTACAATCAAACTCATTTTACGCAGACCTTTTTCCATTTTATTATTTACGCTATTACAAAAGGCTAATCACCACGTCAATTCAAAAGTAAAATAACCGGGCAACAAAATAAAAGTACGAATATCTGGTTGCCTAAATTAACATGTTATTTTTAATTTGCAAAATAATATCTAACAATATTTACCGATAAAAATAAGTTTTTAATTCTTTGTTTTTTTGATATTAATTAAAAATTTTGCATTAATAGTAACACTTAAAACTACCCAAAGGGACCACGACAAGTAAAATTAAATTTAATAAAATTGGTGGCTGTCAAACATCAAAAAAGATCTTTCTCCACCTATCATAACAACAATTTATCGTTGTTTAAATTTACTGGTATAATCGAAGATAAATAGGTTCAAAATAAAAATATTTTTAAATGAATTCAAAGCTACTAAACAAGAGTGAATAAAATTTTTCTTTCTATTAATTAGAATTGAAATTTAAATATTCATGCCTTTCCTATATCTGATAAAAGAATAATAAAAAAAAATCAATTCGCCATCTCTCAGAAACTAAACATCAATATATATATATATATATATATATATATATATATATATATATATATATATATATATATATATATATATATATATATTCTATATTTGTAATAAAAAACAACTTACATTAACACAGAAAACTCCAATTAAAACAACAGCGGCGATGAAAGTCTTCATTGTTAAATATACCTATTAGTACTACTTTTGGTTGTAGTGTAAACCAGATAACTGAATATAATTAACTATTTTAAATTTAAATCAACGCTTTTATATAAATCCTAGTTCATTTATCTATTGTGAACCTTCCATCTCTCTGATTTGTGTTAAATCTTCAGGAGCAATAATGTGAACCATGGACCTTAGAACTGCTAATTCACTGCATTATGGTTTAAAGCGCCTAGGTGAACTTTGAATACAATAATTAAAAAACATTTTTAATAAGTTTATTATTGTTCAGAAATTCCCGGAATATGGTTGGAAAAAAAACACAAATTATATAATAAAATTTTTATCAATTTAATTTGAGAAAAAAGTTACTTCATCTTCCAGAAAAAGCCATAAAAACGGTTCATGTGTTCCTTCTAATATTTTGCGTCCTGTAATAATATACAATAATTTTCAAAAAGTGCGCTCTTCAGGCAAAAATTTAAGAATTACTGAATTTCTAGATAATATAATTTTGGTATAAAACGGCTCTAAATCAAAGTTTTCCCTAATGGTATAATTGGAAACACATCGGGTCAAGCGTCTTAAATTGAGACAACAGGCAAAGATCAAAGGATCCCACAGCTATCAAGCTAAAATCAGGAAGATCAGTTTTCCAGCTTCAATAAAATGGTGTTTATTAGACGAACAAATATTGTTTTTGAAATGTTAATATTGTTCAAAATATATTTTTTTGTTTAAAACTTTTATTTAAAAACTATCTTAGTTCAAAATTTTTCTTCTAATTGAATTATCCGAATGAGACTTTTTAAATTTAAAAATAAAAATATTTTTATTGTTTTTAATTTTTGAAAAAATTAGTTACCACTTCAGTGCATTGAAATTTTATTAATAAATAATTAGAAAAATAGAGAGTTGTTAATCGTAGCCACAGTCACAATTCGTATTGTCATAATTGTTTTCATCAAAGAAAACTCTTTGGATATGGATTAACCAAATTTTGATACTGGTCTGCTATTTTATATCTAAATTAAGAAAAATTAGATTTTTTACAATGCGATCAAAATAATAACTTGTAATGCCACTTTTTTTTCTATAAATTGGAGTTCTTCCCTGTAATTTATGAACATGAGAAGAATTCGCGAAGAAAAATTTGAATTTCCGAACAGTTTCACACTTTAGTAAAGCCACAAGATCTTTAATAGTAACCTTAAAAATTTACCCTCTAATACCTAGACAAGATTTGATTTTAAAACTGATATATCTGATAATCAAAGGTTCAAGATTGCCAGAGCAAAAATTATTCAACCAAGTTTGAACCTGAAAAATACAAGAAAATAATATATTTTTCTTTTATTCACAAACCAGCAAAAATGTAAACTTGTGTTCTCAATGGTGGTGGAATGGGATTAATTGTGATTTATCGCAATTTATTCAAATTGTGCAACCTCTAACACGGGAAAGATATGATAGAGTGAAGGTTACATTTACTGTTCGCATTTTGCTTCACTTACATACCGAGCTGCATATAGTTGTACGTTGGCTGAATGTGATTTCAGCACTACAATAGCATAATGTGGATATATCCATTGCTATTGCATCTCAGAAGGAGGAAACCGTGAAAACCGCATAAACATATATATGCCATCGGCCGGGAGGTCGGCGAAGTCGCGTTCAATGTTGCGTACTTCCTTCCGATCCATCCTGTGCACAAACAGGTGCATGTCAGTACCCTGATGTGTCTAGTAAGAGACGAAACATATGCCTCTACTGATCACTGTACGAAGAGGGTAAGTTTTGACTTTCTTCTCGATATAGTGGAACAGGTAGGCCATCATCTCGATCGTGGTGGAATGGGATAAATTGCATATATATCTATATATATATATATATATATATATATATATATATATATATATATATATATATATATATATATATATATACATATACATACACCAGGGAACAATTCGATCTATATTTAGAAAACTATATATAGGAAAATTTTGAAAATTTGACAGTATACTAATGTCGATGGGGGCAACCTGACTTAAATGTTTTCAAGACGATGGCACTTCCGGTTATACCGGAAGTAGATTTTAACTTTCTTATTGTAATTAGAACACCCTATAATTATTACATTTTTGGTTTCTGCCCAAGATTCTAGGGATATTTTGTGTATCATGTCCTTTACCTAAGTCTAAAATTTTTGACATCGTTAAAGTTTTTATGTCAAAGATGATATTTGCAGGCAATAAATTATCAATTATTCCTATAAGGAAGCTTTTTTTTATTTAATTTGGATTGGATGTTGAAAAGCGCCTACTGTATTAGATTTTCATAATATTTTGGTAACTAATGATACAAGATGTTCAAAAAATAAGATTAAGTTGCAAGAATCGTCAAAAGTCAATTTATTCAAATGGAAACCCCAAATTCTCTCATTTTATCTCATTTAGCATTAAAAATAAAGGTAGGTTTGTGTAAGGTTGTCTATGCCGAAAATTTTATTTTTTAAAATATTGCCCATTTAATATATTTTATCGCGATTTTGCTGCGGATTTTTAGTTCAGGCTAGTTCAGGTTAGTTTCAATCTTAGTTGGCTATGACGTTTTACTCATAGCTGTCTATGACGGTATTTAAAAACGATGAAATGACAATGAAATGTATGAAGATGTCACTTTGCCATTTAAAAACTGTTAATAATCATGCCGGGGCGCTTAAATTATACAGACGAAAATTATTTAAACTTATTTATTATTTATAGTGAAAGTTTATGATAAGATAATGCTCTAAGAAAGGTTTCAAGATGAGCACCTGTTTCAGTTTTGAGAAATTAATTATCAAAGTTGACGAAAATGAGTTGGATAAAATTTTGACATTAAAAATTCAATATCTCGACAAAATCTTTGTTCATGTAGAGTACCAAAAATTTATCGGTGATATAAAAACATTGGTAAATTTACCCCTTAGACAGGGTAAAACTAGCCCCATGCAAGAAAAATGGAAATAAATTATAAAATATATGAACAAAATTGTGTTCATGAGATATAATTTAAGCTGATCGTAGGACAGAAACCGCAATATATTTATGGTTCATTTTTGTTGACATTCACGCTCCCATGGGGGTGAAAACAATCCCTTAAAATCTGAAAAAAAAACAAAAATTAATTATAAAAATCTTAACCAAATTATATCTGCATCAATAAAATTTCAATAAATATGAAAGAGATATTTGCATCAGATTCAATGTCAATATTTTTTATAAAGAGGATAAAACTACCCCCAAACTCGAAAAATGGCAGTAAATCATAAAGTAGATGACCGAAAGTAGAGAGTGTCATATAGATTGCAGTAGGGTTTCAGCAAGCTTTTGAAAATTTTGAAACCTTACAAATAGATTTTGTGGAATCCTCCGGTAATTATCAAATGTCCGCAACAAATACTAACGGAAAGATTGCGTTTAAGCTTACTATAACCTTTCAAGAAAGCATAACGTAAGATATTTTGTAAGCTTACTTCAGGATCCACATCAGTTTCTGAAAGTTTCTACTTGGTATATATATATATATATATATATATATATATATATATATATATATATATATATATATATATATATATATATATATATATATATATGTATAATCTTATACAAAAGGTGTGTATAATCTTTCAACCAATATTTCTGAAAGCTGTCGTGAAATCTTCCAATAATTACCTAATAAGCTTCTTGGAAAATTCTTGGAAGCTTACTTGGGAAACTTCCACAAAACTAGTATCAGAAAGCTTTCATACGACGTGTGGAAGGTTTCATGCTATGTGGGTTACCCTTACTTTACGCCAAGGGTGGGTTCCTGTTATTAAATCAAGGTCGAAATTTTTTGACTATAAAGTGTCATCGAAATCAATAACTGAAGAGAAAAAACGTTCAATCTAACTTACAGGGTAGTAAATAAATAGTAAAATTCCTATCTCACTCCTATTTTGCTAAGGGTAGGTTGCTGTTGGTAAATCACTGCAAATAATAATAATAAAAATAAATTACTGCCCTCCCCACCTTTTTATTGCGCTTTAAGTGTCAGTTCACGTTAATTCATCTGTAGGGCACTAAATGCTCAAAAAAAAATCTTCGCAAATAAAATTGACCGCTGGTGAATATCCTTTTTCGATGATATTACTTAGAGTTCAGATTCATCGCAGAGATATGTTCTCTTTATCGAGTGTATTTATACTGGATTAGAAAATTTTTTTTCCGGTTTGACAAATCGACATTAGTATACAGTCAAATTTTCAAAAATTGTCCTGTATATAGTTTTCCATATATAGACCGAAATAATTCGTGGGACACCCAATATATATATATATATATATATATATATATATATATATATATATATATATATATATAAAGCATATAAAACATATCGTATATATCTAATGACACAATTTTTATCTAGAGCAAAAAATCTGTTCCTTGCGTTCTCATGGCTCATGGAGGCTAAAAATGACTTTGAGACGAACTTATGCAATTTTAAATATTTTTTGTCGAGATCTTTTTAATAGAACTAATAATTTTTAATCAAATTAACCTTTATAAAATTTTCTCGAAAATTTTATGATTACGGTGACGAAAAATAATTTTAAAAGTACGAAAATACGGTAGCTCATATTCCTCCGGGAAGATTTTTATGTCACGTAATTATTTACAGGTAAATTGTGCTAGTGAGCGCTCTTCTTCCCAAGCAAGATTAATAGGGAGTAATTTAATATTTTTTTTTTCGTCACATTAAAGGGTTTTAAAATGAAATCTCAAAAAGTGAAATTAAAGGGATATTCTCTTAAAGCCTTGTAACTCATTTACAACTGATGCAAATCACCGGAATAAATGTTTGCTTAAAAGAGATATCTAATCAGTCGTCCTATTTCTTTGAAAAGTAATAGTTATTTTAAGGAATATCATTTATGATTTTCTATATAAATCTGGCCAATTTACATATTATCTCGGTAATCATGTGTTAAGGTTTCTGTTAAGTAATTAGCTGTAAATAAATAAAATATGGAATAAATTAATTATTTTCAAACTAGTTTACATACAGAAGTTTTACAAATAACAATACGTTCTAAGAATCATGATAAAAAGTTCCTTCATCAATTTCTCGTTCGGAATTTAAAACATAATGACTTTGATCTTTTAAGTTTATTTAATTTTTTATTATTATGTAAGTAAACACAAAAATAATTGAAGTTAATAAAATTTTTAAAAAATAAATTCAACCGACTTCTAAAAGTGTGCTAAAATGTAGAAAATAACTATAAATTTTTATATGAAATTGAAATTTTTTAAAGTCGGCCCCAGACTAATACCTGATAAAATGTGATTTACATAAACATATTAGAAATAACTTATTAGTAATTATTTTCTAATCATAATTTGTATATATTAGTAGTTATTTATTTCATTTAAAAATAATTTGGTGCTGACTTCAAAAATTTAAATTTCGTATAAATATTTATAGTTATTTGTCACTTTTTAGCGCACTTTTAGAAGTCGATTCATTTTTTTTATAAAAATGTATCTTTTAGTTTTCAATTCATTATGACATCCATAAATTATTTGAACTAAGTACTAATCGAGATTAGTGTACCTCGCAAGGACTCCAATGTGGCAAAAAAGTATCCATTTTAACCAGAGTTTTAATCACCCTGAAATGAACTACTAAAATTTCTTTGATACTTATAGTTTTCCAAATACCAATGAAATTGTGTCAAACAGATATTTAGTCTGTCATAGTAAATCCACTATCCTATATTTTAAATTAATTTTAGATTGGTAATATAGGCCCCAAAACCTTCCACTTGAATTTGAAACCTAAATTTCTTAGCCCGATATATTTTATACTGCATATTGAGTTTGTATAAGCCCCAAGAATCCCGGAATATCAATTTTAGACAAAATCGGAAAATGTAAAATTTTCAATCTCTCATATTGTATCCTATCAACCTAATAGTTGTAAAAAATTAACTTCATATTCGTAATATACGACCCCTAAGACCCCTTAATACCAAATCTGAAAAATGCGAAGAAGGTAAAATTTTCAACTCACCATATTGTATCTGCCATATTGAATTTTAAAAAAATAATTTTGATGTCTTAATCTAATCTAAATCTAAACCTTTCAAAGCCTCTAGTACCAATGTTTGATGAAATCCGGAAATTTAAAACTGCTAGGCTGTCACATTTGATTTGATATATTAGATTTTCAAAAAATAATTTTACATTTGCTATTTACATCCTCAAAAACGATCCAGTTCCACCTTTCGCCATTTTGAATCCTGTAAAAATAATTTTAAATTCATAATTTTCACTCTCAAAAACTCCCTTTATCAGTTTCGAAGAAAATTGAAAGATGTAAAATTTTTAGGAAGTCATATTGGATCCGCCAGATTGAGTTTTTCAGAAAATATTTTAGATTCGTAATTAACACTATTAAGAATCTCCCAATACTGATTTTAGACAAAATCGGGAGATGTAAAATTTTTAATCCGCCATCTTGGATTCCCTATATTTATTTTTTTTTAAATAATTTCAGATTCGTAATTTGTGATCCCAAAAACTCCCTCATCTCAATTTTAGAGAAAATTGGACAATATTAATTTTGCTGCACGTTTCATCCAAAATAATATGGGACCACCGCAGTATCTTCCTGAACATAACGTAAATAAATTCATTCGAATAATTAGTGCCGCCGTACCGGAATATTCGGTGTATATATATATATATATATATATATATATATATATATATATATATATATATATATATATATATATATATATATATATATATATATATATATATATATATATATAATACATAGCCGACGAATTGAGAACTTCATTCTTTTACCAGTCTGTTAAAAAGGAAATTGCTGGCAATAGTTTATTGAAAACTAATTATTTTGTGTACTGGAAAGTTTTTTATAATTAGTATGATAAAAGCAATCTTGTGAAACAAAATATATTTTTCGCTGAACCAAACATAATCCATAAAAGTTAATTCGTCTTAAAGATTTTTAGCAACATTCATTTAAGTTATGTCATTTAATTAAGTGACTATTTACAGATTGGAATTAATGGGTCTCTGTTTTATTATAGTAAACAAAATTCTGAACTCTCATATATGTATATATATATTCAGGGTGATTCAAAAATCGATCACGAAACTTAAGGGGGTGATTCTACTTGACAAAATAAGGGTAGAGCTTCATATAATTTTTTTTCAAAATGTCATTCGTTTTCGAGTTACAAGCCGTCCAAGTTCAAGTTTTTATTTTTTGTTTTTTGAATTACTCGCTTACAGGAAAACCGATTTGACTAATATTTGAAAGATAGGCTAAGTCTTCTGCGCTTCATCATTTTAGTAACAATTCACATTGATTGTTTGCCGCTAGAGGGCACTTTACCTACATTGAAAATTGTTTTTTTGTCATAATTTTTTAGTGTTGACAGCTACAGTAGTTTTTAGCATAATTTCTGAAAGACTGATGAAGACCTAGAACTGCTAGAAACGTGCAACAAGAAGAAAGAGTGCTTGAAATTATTGAAGATAATCCAGGTATTAGTACTAGAAAAATTGGGAATGAAGTGCGGCTCTGTCAGGCTAGTTCATGGAGGATACTAAGAGAAGAACAACTCTACCCGTTTCATTCGAAAAAGGTGCAGGCTCTTTATGACGATGATCGGCCGAGACGGTTGGAAATGTGCAATCAGATCCTAGCTAAGTATGAACACGATAATCGATTAATTGGCGTCATATTATTCACTGACGAAGCTGGTTTCACTCGTGATGGCATAACAAATCTACACAACATCCACACATATGCTTACGAGAACCCAAACAATGTGGTAGAAACGAAACATCAGCGTAGATTTTCACTAAATGTGTGGGCAGGGATAATAGGAGATTACCTTATTGGTCCTCATTTCTTTGATGGCCCATTAACTGGTGACGTATACTTAGATTTTATCCAAAATCGTCTCCCATTGTATCTGGAAGATATGCCATTGGAAGTAAGGGCCAACATGTGGATCCTCCAAGACGGAGCTCCGCCCCACTTTAGTATACGTGTCCGACAGTATTTGAATGCAACGTATCCTGAGCGATGGATAGGACGAAGTGGACCATTGGCATGGGCAGCGAGGTCACCAGACCTTAATCCTATGGATTTTTTCTTTTGGGGTCATTTGAAACAATTGGTGTACGATATTCCAGTAATCAACGTCGAGGATCTTCGCTTCAGGATAATCGAAAAGTGCCAAATTATTAAAGAAACACCAGAAATTTTTCATCGAGTTAGGCGACATTTTTTGAAGAGTGTTAGGAAATGTATGGAAGAAAATGAGGGACATTTTGAGAATCTTTTTTAGTTTGTTTAGTACTGTTTCATTAATTTTTATCAATTAAATGTATATCGCAATAATCCATAATATGAATATTTACTGATTAGCCATTATTAGTTATTTTAAGATTATAAATTAAATAGTTTAAAAATCGAATTTATTTGATGTTAAACTGACAGCTCTAGTATACTTTGATAGCTATTTACCTGGTAGCTGGTGGTAATGAAATGAGAAAAGTAAATTTACCACTTAATTTTTAAGGGTGATTTACGTCTAAACCGTTGGGTTTAGCGATGTAAATAAAGAGCACCTTTTTTAAAGGCCTGGCATCAGTCTTTCAGAAATTATGCCAAAAACTACTGTAGCTGTCAACACTAAAAAATTATGACAAAAAAACAATTTTCAATGTAGGTAAAGTGCCCTCTAGCGGCAAACAATCAATGTGAATTGTTACTAAAATGATGAAGCGCAGAAGACTTAGCCTATCTTTCAAATATTAGTCAAATCGGTTTTCCTGTAAGCGAGTAATTCAAAAAACAAAAAATAAAAACTTGAACTTGGACGACTTGTAACTCGAAAACGAATGACATTTTGAAAAAAAATTATATGAAGCTCTACCCTTATTTTGTCAAGTAGAATCACCCCCTTAAGTTTCGTGATCGATTTTTGAATCACCCTGTATATATATATATATATATATATATATATATATATATATATATATATATATATATATATATATATATATATATATATATATATATATAGGTTTTCTTTTATACATTTTTCCTTTACGGTGCTAAAATGTCCGAAATTTTCTAATATTCGGTTTCTGATAATCTGAATATCCATCAGCAAATGTCAGACATGTCCTTGATAAAACTTTGTTACATTCCCCATTGATAATAAAAAATTTAAATAATCCTTGTGCGTATAATTTAATCGCCCGGCAAAATTTTTATTAATAATTGTCAAATGGCAAGAAATAATAGCATTTCTGTAGTGCTCTATTGTTTTAGTTCGGCTCTTTTCGTCGTAAATAATAACAAAACTTAAAAGCCATATGCTATTTTTACAATACAAAAATGTTAAATGGCCAATATGTCAGAAACTACAAATTTTTAGAATAGTCAACCCTCTTCAAACTTACCTTTTTTTTTAATGTCAAATAAGATAATTTTATAAACATAATAGGTTTATATTTAAAAAAAAAATAAATTTAATGATTTCTTCAGGTAAATTTTCAATGTAAGCTTTAGATCACCCTATATTTATTTATTAATAAAATATCAACAGAGTACACTCAAGAAGATCCTCTTCTAGAAGGAGAGCTACCTCAGTTAAATAATAAACGCTTTCGTATAGTAGAAATTGATGGTTACGTATTAGGCTGCAATCGCCATTTTTGACATAAAATTTAAAATACGTCAAAAACAGTTATATTTAGGTATAGGACATTAGGGTGTTCCGTTTAAAATAGGTAAGAAGGTATCAACTTCTGGTTTAACCGGAGGTTCCATCATCTTGAAAATATTTTAGGCGAGTTGTCCCCATCGACTTAAGTAAACTGCCGAAATTTCAAATTTTCCAAAGTCTATTTTCCGAGAAATCGATCGCTGCATTTCAGCGTAGGACACACGACATATATATATATATATATATATATATATATATATATATATATATATATATATATATATATATATATATGTATAGAATCCATTTTATTAATTAAAATACATATTTTTCGGT
This sequence comes from Diaprepes abbreviatus, assembly GCA_034092305.1. Classification (NCBI taxonomy): domain Eukaryota; kingdom Metazoa; phylum Arthropoda; class Insecta; order Coleoptera; family Curculionidae; genus Diaprepes; species Diaprepes abbreviatus. The sequence goes on along the minus strand of JASJET010000057.1, from coordinate 18,815,809 downwards.
CACCCTTTCATATGCACACAATATTGTGGTTTAGTTTTACACTGAAAACGTAAAACGGCAAAAATATGCACTATACTTTAGATCTCAACTAACAGAAACCTTAACTAATTGAAAGAGTCTTATACTATAAAGACGGACTATGTTTTTACACAGGCTCAAACAAATCACTAGCCCTAATTGCAAGGAACTACAAGGATAGAGTGTATACATTTCTTATAGCAGTGAACTGCCACCACGATTATAAAACATATAAATGCAAAATTAATAAATAAAAAAATTATATTAGACACGAGGGATCAAAACCTAAAAATAAAGTTTCTAAATCTCGAAACTAGTTAATATTTTACATTTTTGCTTGTTTGTGAATAAAAGAAAAGTATTTTCTTTTCTTGTATTTTTGCGGTTCAAACTTGGTTGACTGATTTTTGCTTTCAAAGTTTTGAACCTTCGATTGTCAATTTAAACCAGTTTTAAATTGGGTCTTGTAAAGATGGGATAAATTTTTAAGATAACTGTCAAAAATCTTGTGGCGTTATTAAAGAGTGAAATTCTTAAAATTTGTTGGACAATTTTAAGAAATAATTTTCGCAAACTAATTTTTTTTCGCGAATTCAACTCATGTTCATCATTTACAAGGAAGAACTTCCATTTATCACAAAAAACTGTCATTTACAAGTTAACCTTTTGTTCATATTATAAAAAATCCAATTTTTACAATAGGTAAATAGCAGATCAGTATCAAAATTTTCTCAATCTACTCCCAAAAAGTTTTCTTTGATAAAAGCCTTTGTGATAATATGAATTATGACTGGCTCATACTATGATTAGCAACACTCCATTTTTCTTATTATATCAAAAATTTGACATTATTGGCATGAAGCATTCAAATGATAACTAATTTTTTTAATTAAAAACAATAAAATAGCAGATCACTATCAAAATTTGGTTAATCCATATCCAAAGAGTTTTCTTTGATGAAAGCAATTGTGACAATACGAATTGTGACTGTGGCTACGATTAGCAACTCTCTATTTTTTTTATTATTTATTATTAAATTTTTAAAGACATTATCGACGTCAAGCACTGAAGTAGGAACAAATTTTTTCAAAAATTAAAAACAATAAAAATGTGTCTGTTTTTAAATTTAAAAACTCTTATTCGGATAACTCAATTAACAGAAAAAATGGAAAAAAAACTAAATTAGTATTTTTGAACTAAATAAAAGTTTTAAACAGAAAAAAAGGTGTAAATTATATTACCATTTCAAAACCAATGGTTGTTCGTCTAATAACAGTCATAGAAACGCATAGATACTAGAAAACAAATCTTGCTGATTTTAGCTCGATAACTGTCTGACCCTATGATCTCCGCCTGTAGTCTCAATTTAAGGAATGTGACCAGATATATTTCCAACTAAACGATTAGGGCAGTGTTTATAATAATTATTTAACGAAATAGTAGTCAGATCTTCAATGGTACGGCAAAAATAAAAATCGAATAAGAATTTTAGAAAAAAGCAGAACATATTTCTTAGTTTAAATGAAACACTCGAAAAAACTTTGATTTAAAGCCGTTTTGTATCAAAATTATATTATCTAGGAGTAATTCTTAATTTTTTTTTGCTTCAAAATTGCACTTTCTAGGGAACACTGTATGTTATTACAGAATACAAAATATTACAAAGAATATGTGAACTATTCATATCACTTTTTTTCCAAGGTGAAGTAATTTTTTCTCAAATTAAATTGGCAAACTTTTTTATTATATAACTTATATTTTTTCCGACCATATTCCCGGAATTTCTGAACAATAACTAATTTATTAAAAATGCTTTTTTTTCGTTATATTCAAAGTTCACCTATGAGTTTTAAACCATAATGGAGTGAATTAGCAGTTCTAAGGTTCACGGTTCACATTTTTGCCCCTGAAGATTTAACACACATCGGAGAGATGGAAGGTACACAATAGATAAGTGATATAGGATTTATATAAAAGAGTTGATTTAAATATGAAATAGTTAATTCAGTTATCTGGTATACACTAGAACTAGAAGAAGTACTAATCATTATTTTTAACAATGAAGACTTTCATCGCCGCTGTTCTTTTAATTGGAGTTTTCTGGGTTAATGTAAGTTTCTTTTTAAACATAAATATAAAAAATTAAAATATATATATATATATATATATATATATATATATATATATATATATATATATATATATATATATATATATATATTTATATATGAAAGTTCAGAATTTTGTTTACTATACTAAATATTTTCAAAATTCTTTTGTCAGATAAAGGAAAAATTAAAATATTAATTGATTTTCGTCATATTTTTAATTAATAGAAAGAAGAATTTTATTCAACCGTGTTTAGATTTCAGTTGTTTTAGAGATATTTTCATTTTGAGCCTTTTAATTTTCAATCATTCCAGTAGATATAAACAACAATATATTTGTGTTAAAGTTGTTATGGTGGGTGGAGGAGGTGCTTTTTGATGTTTGATGGACACTAATTTTTTCATTTAATTTTTCTTGTCGCGGCTCTTTTGGTAGTTTTAAGTGTTAAAAATTACTGTTAATGCAGAATTTATATTTAATATCAACAAAAAGAGGATCTAAAATCTTACTTTTATCGGTAAATATTGTTAGATAATATTTACATATTAAAAATCACGTAGTAATTCAGACAACCAGATGTTCATTCTTTTTTATTGTCGATTATTTTATCCTCGAACAGACGTGCCAATTAGCATGTTATAACAGTGTAAATAATAAAATTAAAAGAGGATTGGGTTTAATTGGTTTGATTTTGAAACCTCAGGAAAACACTAACATTTTATAATGAATAAAAACACAATTTTTGGTTTCTAATTTTCCAGATTTTGATCAGAGTATTACTCTACATATGTTTCGTCTTTTTAAAGCTTCCTCAAAACTACTTAAACTATAATAAGAGTTTCGTCTGATACAATTTACCTACTTTCATGGCTTTTAACTTACGGTTTATTATTAGACTATATTGGAGTTCCCAGCTGTTTGTTAGTATTTGTCTATAATTATTTTGAAAATTTTGTTGGTCATAAGTTTTTATAACTCAATTCTCTTTTGGAGACATTTTGTTTCTAATTATTAAAATAAGTTAAATTTTGTTTCGGAATGGAAGGGATGTGTATCATTCAAATTGATAAAGTGATGTTTGTCAATGTAATGGGTCGACATACCTGAAGATTTTTAATTAATTAAAAATGGATTTTTTAAGTTCTTTCAATCTAGGTTTAAACTTTTTTCACTTGGACTTATGTAAACAGCTAGGCGATTCTTGTAAGGTGCAGATGTGAATCAATACTCTTATCAAAACCTGAAACATTCAACGGTAAAAATGTAATTTTAATCATTGTTTCAAAAATGCTTCGTAAAGAACTCGCTGCAGATACTGTCAAATGTAGTAACGTTGTACTTGTCTTTAGCAACTTAAACATCAAATATCAAAGATAGGACACTTTGTTACCTACTTCTCAGTTCTTTATCCTCCCAATTACAATAATTATCATTTCCCATTGATCCCATATTATTTTTAAAAAATGTTATTTTTAATATATTTTATATAAAATTTCTATACTTTAGCATTTTATCATTATGCCAATTTAATATATGTCTCTATTTATACTGGCTTCTTGTTTCACGTTTTAGTAGGAAACAAGTAATTAAGAATTTAAAACCATTGACTAAACATTTAATTTAAATTTTTTATTATCTAAATCAATGATATGTCTAACTGAAAATTAAATCTTACTAACCCACCGACTTTACATTAAATTCAATTTGACTTTAACTAAAAATAAAATAATAATTCATGTAGATCATGTACTTCCAGAACTTGACTTGACAATGAAATGAAATTGCTTTTAGCTACACCATGTAGAGCGGCATGTGTGCGATAAGTCCTGAGTCGAATTTTATAGTAGTAACAAGTATTATGCCATGCTTCATTAATTATTTTTCATCTAGTTTTTTGGAATAAACCTTATAACAATAATTTTGAAAAAAAGCATAAGTTGTCTTTTATTTTTTTGCTTAAATTCAAGATTTTTAAAACGCAGCTTTCTCTAGCTAAAATCAGAAGTGTCTTGGCTACTTGTGCTATTAAAAAATTAATTTACGAAAGGGACTGATGTTAAAATAGGATTATCTATAATTTTATATCCCGTTTAACCTTCTCTTCCCATTGATATATGTGGGTAATAAATTTTGTAAACTAAATAAATTTGATTTATTCGCAAACATTGTCGTGAAGGAAGTGGGTATAAATGGCTTACATAGAAACTATAACTTCTCAGACATATTTAAACATGGAAATGAAATTTCTTGGTAGTCTTAAGTATAAAAATTTTAAAAATATTTCTAAAATTACTCAGCTAGTTGCAAACACAAATGTAAATTTTAAATATAGGGTCGTTTATATAAAATTATTAATCATTTGCTATCAAAGAAATCTTCTTTCAATATTTATTGCTCGCCTACTAATTCCAAATTTACTATGCATATTCCTAGAAAATAGGGTTGATTTAAAATTTCTGCCGAAAGATACAAGTTACAGGGTGTAATTAGATAGCTGGTATGTCTTGTAAAATAGAAGCTCGAATTTTCCTCTTCTAAGACTAGTAAAAGACAATATAACCATTTTCTTTTCTGAATATTTAATGTTCTACATAAGCTTTTACATAATTTGACACGGCAACTTTATGGACATGAAAAGAAAAAAATTAAGACTACAAATTTCTTTCTATTGTATGATTCTATCTTTAGAGTAGAAAATGGAATCTTATATTTATTGAACATATATCTACTATCACACGCTTTGAGATTCAAGAGAATATTTCTATCCATGTAGTTCAGTAACAGAAACTAAGCCAATATATTACAATTACAGGCTGACCTAACTCCTGAAGAAAAAATAAAACTGCGAGCCACTGGCGTACAATGTGTTGATGAAACTGGAGTAGATCCAGTGCTTGTCCAAAATGCTCGTAAAGGAATTTTCAGCGATGATCCAAAACTAACAGCCTTCGGAAATTGCATGTCTAAAAAAATTGGATTCCAAAATGAAGCTGGTGAAGTTCAAGCTGAGGTTGTAAGAGCAAAAATAGCCCAAGTCATTAATGATCCTCAGTTAGCTAACGAACTCTTCGAGAAATGCTTAGACAGAAGAAATGTTGCAGAATCTGCTGCTGAAACTTTCAAATGCTACTATAAAAATGTTCCTGATCACAATATTCTTTAAAATCGTTTTTTTTTATCTATTTTAATATTATCTTATACCTAAATTTTAGATGTAATCAATTGTATCTCAAATTAATAAAAATTAGTAAAAGAAAAAGATAGTATTTATTTTATGTTGTCCTTTCTGATATTCAAATACTGCTTGGGTATTCATTCAATAAAGTATTGGAGTCGCTGTGGAAAAGATTTTATATTAACTAGTAATTATGTGAATTATTTTCAGAAAATATCAACACAAAGATTTAATTTTATCTGCAAGTAACAATTTCTAATTAGACCTAAAATGATAATATAATAGTATTGAACAATTATCTTCCTAAATTTATAAAGAATATCTCAAATTTTACAACAACCTGAACCCACAACACCAAAAAATAAAACAACAAAATCCAAACGGCTCCATACCACCATATCATATGTACTACAACTTTCAGAAAAACCTCAAAATGTCCTCAAAAGCCATTATATTACTATTAGTCATAAAGAACAAAATCTATTAAAAAAGCAATTTCAGCAACTTAAAATCCAAAATACCTAAAGACAAAAAAAAACATGTAGCATATGATATCTTGTGTAAAAATTGCGATGGAGTTTACATCGGCCAAACCAATCAACATCTAAAAACTAAAATAAATGGACACAATATGACAAACATAATAAGATTGCATTGACAAACTGCATTTCAGAAAAACAACACACTTTGAATTTTCAAAATGTAAAAGTCCTCTAAACTGAAAACAGTACAGAAAAAAGTGAATTTTCCGAAAATATCGCAATCCAAATAATAAGAAATCGGTAAATACGAAAGCTGATAAAAGACAACCAAGCAAAACATATTGTCCTAATATATATATATATATATATATATATATATATATATATATATATATATATATATATATAATTTTTCTTTCTTGGATTTTCCTGTTTGTGTATATTTTCAAATTTTCTTAACCCATTTTATTAATTAAACTACATATGTTTCGGTCCCCGTTGACCAGAATATTCTGGAATCAATTAAAGGTTTCTTTCCAAACCGCGTCAGAAACAGTTTGTGACCGTCAGGATTCTGCGCATTAACTTAAATATAATGTGTAATAAGTCAATGCCCAGAATCCTGACGGTCAGAAACTGTTTCTGATGCGAGTTGGAACGAACCTGAAAATATGTGTTTTTTTGGAACATACCTTGCAGACGTTTTTTATAGAAATTTTTTTCAAATTATGACTTATTAAAACATTAAATTTGATATACGCACACAATATTGTAGTTTAGTTTTACACTGAAAACGTATACGGCAAAAATATGCACTATACTTTAAATCTTAACTAACTGAAAGAGTTTTATACCATAAAGACGGACTTTGTTTTCATACAGTCTCAAACAAATCACTATGTCAGATTGCATGGAACTACTAGGAAAGAGTGTAAACCTCTCTTACGGTAGTATACCGCCACCACGATTATAAAAGAGACAAATGCAATATTAATAAATAAAAAATTTATTTCGGATATGATGGATCGAAGCTCAAAAATTAAGTTGAAATTAATCAATATTTTACATTTTTGCTCATTTGTGAATTAAAAAAAAGTATTTTTTTCTTGTATTTTTAAAGTTCCAACTTGATTAACTGATTTTTGCTTTCAAAATTTTGAACCTTTGATTGTCAATTTAGACCAGTTTTAAATTATATTTTATTAGGATATTATGGGCTAAATTTTACGCTCACTCTTAAAGATCTTGTGATTTTATTAAAGAGTGAAACTCTTAAAATGTGTTGGACAGTTTTAAGAAATAATTTTCGGAAACTCTAATTTTTCTTCGCAAATTTTCCTCATGTTCATCATTTATAAGAAAAAGCTTCCATTTATAAAAAAACTGTGTTTTACAAGTTAATCTTTTGTTCATATTAAAAGAAAAATCCAATTTTTTCAATTTAAATAGTTAAATAGCAGATCAGTATCAAAATTATGTCAATCCGTACCCAAAGAGTTTTGTTTGATGAAAGCCTTTGTGATAATATGAATTATTACTGGCCCATATTACTATGGTTAGCAACACCCAATTTTTCTTATTATATCAAAAATGTGAAAAACTTTATCGGCATGAAGCTCTCAGATAGTAACAATTTTTTTTTATATAAAAATAGTAAAAATTTGTCTGGTTTTAAAATTAAAAAGTCTTATTCGGATAATTCAATTAACTGAAAAAATGAGAAAACAACTAAATTGGTATTTTCGAACTAAAATACTTTTAAATAAAAGTTTTAAACAGGAAAAATGTTTAAATAATATTACCATTTCAAAACCAGTTCGTCTAATAACAATCATAGGAACGCATAAACACTAGAAAACAAATCTTGCTGATTTTAGCTGGATAGCTGTCTGACCCTATGAGCTTCGCCTGTAGTCTCAATTTAAGGCGTGTGACCAAATATGTTTCCAACTAAACGATTAGGGCAGTGTTTATAATAATTATTTGACGAAATTGTAGTCAGATCTTTAATGGTACGGCAAAAATAAAAATCGAATAAGAATTTTAGAAAAAAAAACAGAAAATATTTCTTAGTTTAAATGAAACACTCGAAAAAACTTTGATTTAGAGCCGTTTTGTATAAAAATTATATTATCTAGGAAAGAGTAATTCTTATTTTTTTTTGCTTGAAGATCGCACTGTCTAGGAAATACTGTATGTTATTACAGAATACAAAATATTAAAAAGAATATATGAACCGTTCTTATCGCTTTTTTTTCAAGGTGAAGTGATTTTTTCTCAAATTAAATTGGCAAACTTTTTTATTATATAACTTATATTTTTTCCGACCATATTCCCGGAATTTCTGAACAATAACTAATTTATTAAAAATGCTTTTTTTTCGTTATATTCAAAGTTCACCTATGAGTTTTAAACCATAATGGAGTGAATTAGCAGTTCTAAGGTTCACGGTTCACATTTTTGCCCCTGAAGATTTGACACACATCGGAGAGATGGAAGGTACACAATAGATAAGTGATATAGGATTTATATAAAAGCGTTGATTTAAATATGAAATAGTTAATTATATTCAGTTATCTGGTATACACTAGAACCAAAAGAAGTACTAATCATTATTTTTAACAATGAAGACTTTCATCGCCGCTGTTCTTTTAATTGGAGTTTTCTGTGTTAATGTAAGTTTCTTTTTGAACAAAAATATAGAAAATTGAAAAAGATATATATTGAAAATATTTTTAAAATTCTTTTGTCCGATAAAGAGAAAACATAAATATTAAAACATTAATTAATTTTCGTCATATTCTTAATTAATAGTTGATTTAGAGATATTTTCATTTTGAGCCTTTTAATTTTCAATCATTCCAGTAGATTTAAACAACAATAAATTTGTGTTAACGTTGTTACGGTGGGTGGGGAGGAGCTTTTTTGATGTTTGATGAATATTAATTTCTTCATTTAATTTTTCTTGTCGTTGTTCCTTTAGTAGTTTTAAGTGTTAAAAATTACTGTTAATGCAGAATTTATAATTAATATAAAAAAGAGGATCTAAAAACTTATTTTTATCGGTAAATATTGTTAGATAATATTTACATATTCAAAATAACATAGTAATTCAGACAACCAGTTGTTCATACTTTTTTATTGCCGGTTATTTTATCCTCGAACAGACGTGCCAATTAGTATGTTATATAATGTAAATAATAAAATTAAAAGAGGGTTGGGTTCAATTGGTTTGATTTTGAAAGCTCAGCAAAACACTAAAATTTTATAACGAATAAAAACACAATTTTTGTTATCTCATTTTCCAGATTTTGATCAGAGTATTACTCTACATATGTTTCGTCTTTTTAAAGCTTCCTCAATACTACTTAATCTTAACTTACTGTTTATTATTAAACCATATTGGAGTTCCTAGCTGTTTGTATTGGTCTATAATTATCGTATCTTGAAAATTTTGTTGGTCATAAGTATTTATAACTCAATTGTCTTTTAGAGACATTTTGTTTCTAATTATTCGAATAAGTTAAATATTATACTTTTTGTTTCGGAATGGATGAGATGGGTCGACATACCTGAGGATTTTTAATTAATTAAAAATGGATTTTTTTTGTTCTTTCCATCTAGGGTTATTCTTTCTTTCACTTGGGCTTATGTAAATAGCTGGGCGATTCTTGTAAGGTGCAGTTGTGAATCAATACTCTTATTAAAACCTGAAACATTAAATGGTAAAAATGTAATTTTAATCATTATTTGAAAAATGCTTCCTAAAGAATTCGCTGCAGATACCTTCAAATCTACGAACGTTATACTTTTTTTAGCTACTTTAAGTTCAAATATCAGAGGTAGGACACTTTGTTACCTACTTCTAAGTCTTTTATCCTCCCAATTACAATTAACGTTTCCCATATTATCGTTAAAGAATGTTATTTTTAAAATATTTCACATAAAATTTATTATACTTTGGCATTTTAACATTATGCCAATTTAATATATGTCTCTATTTATACTGGCTTTTTAGTGGGAGACAAGTAATTAAGAACTTAAATTCATTGACTAAATATTTAATTTAATTTTTTTTTATTCAAATGGAATATATCTCTAATTGAAAATTAAATCTTACTAACCCACCGACTTTTTATTAAATTTAAGTTGATGATTTATACTTCAACTAAAAATAAAATAATAATTCATGTGGATCATATATTTCCAAAACTTTAAAAATCTGATAAGCTATACTCATGACAGTCCAAATTCGGCATTGATTTGACAATATACTTAAATGGCTTTTAGCTATACCATATAGAGCCGCATGTGTGTCGATAAGTCCCGTGTCAAATTTTATACTAGTAACAAGTATTATGCCACACTTCTTCAATTATTTTTTATCTAGTTCTTAGGGATAAATCACATAACAGTAATTTTGAAAAAAAGCATATATTATCTTTTATTTTTTTACTTAAATTCAAGATTTTTAAAACGCAGCTTTCTCTAGCTATAATCAGTAGTGTCTTGGCTACTTGTGCCATAAAAAAAAATTATTTTATTAAAGGAACTGATGTTAATATAGGATTATCTATAACTTTCTATCCCATTTAACCTTCTCTCCCCATTGATTTATGTGGGTAATAAATTTTATAAACTAAATAAATTTTATTTATTCGCAAACATTTTCGTGAAGGAAAAGTGGGTTTTAATGACTTACGTAGAAACTATAACTTCCCAAACATATTTGGACATATTTCTAAAATTACTCAACTAGCTGTTATAGTTACAGACACAAATGTAAATTTCAAAAATAGGGTCGTTTATATAAAATTAATAATCATTTGCTATCAAAGAAATCTGGGACTTCTTTCGATATTTATTGCTACTACTAATTCCAAATTTATTATGGATATTCCTGGAAAATAAGATTGATTTAAAATTTCTGCCGAAAGATACATGTTACAGCGTGTAATCAGGTAGCTGGTATGTCTTGTACAATAGAAGGTCGAATTTTCCTCTTCTAATGCTAGTAAAGGACAATATAACCATTTCCTTTGCTGAATATTTATGTCCTACATAAGCTTTTAAATAATTTAGCACGGCAACTATATGGACATGAAAAGGAAAAAATTAAAACTCTAAATTTGTTTGCTTTTGTATGATTTTATGGTTAAAGTAGAAAATGGAATCATATTTTTGTTGAACATATATCTATTATCATAAGGTTTGAAATTCATGAGAATATTTATATCCATGTAGTTGAGTAATAGAAACTAATCCAATATATTACAATTACAGGCTGACCTAACCCCTGACGAAAAAATAAAACTGCAAGCCACTGGCGTACAATGTGTTGGTGAAACTGGAGTAGATCCAGTGCTTGTCCAAAACGCTCGTAAAGGAATTTTCAGCGATGATCCAAAACTAACAGCCTTCGGAAATTGCATGTCTAAAAAAATAGGATTCCAAAATGAAGCTGGTGAAGTTCAAACTGAGGTAGTAAGAGCGAAAATAGCCCAAGTCATTAATGATCCTCAGTTAGCTAACGAACTCTTCGAGAAATGCTTAGACAGAAGAAATGTTGCAGAATCTGCTGCTGAAACTTTCAAATGCTACTACAAAAACGTTCCTGATCACAATATTCTTTAAAATCGTTTTTTATCTATTTTAATATTATCTTATACCTAAATTTTAGTTGTAATGAATTATATATCAAATTAGTAAAAAATTGATATAAGAAAAAAATAGTATTTATTTTATGTTATCCTTTCTGATATTCAAATACTGCTTTTGTACTTCATCCAATAAAACATTGGAACCGCTGTGGAAAAGATTTTTTATTAACAAGTAATTATTTGAATTATTTACTGAAAATATGAATACAAAGATTTAATTCAATCTACTAGTAACAGTTTCTAATAAGATTTAAAATGATAGTATAATAGTACTGAACAATTATCATCTTAAATTTATAAACAATATCTTCAAAAGAAGAATTTACAAATTTTACAACAACCTGAATCCACAACACCAAAAAATAAAACAACAAAATCAATACGTCCATACCATATGTATCACAACTTTCAGAAAAACTTCTTAATATCCCCAAGAACCATAATATTACCGTTAGTCAGAAAGGACAAAATCTATTAAAAAACAATTTCAGCGACTCAAAACTTAAAATATCTAAGGACAAAAAAACATGTAGCATATGAGATCCTGTGTAAAAATTGTGATGGAGTTTACATCGGCTAAACGAATCAACATCTAAAAACCAGAATAAATGGATACAAATATGACAAACAAAATAAAATCACATTGACAAACTATATTACAGAAAAACAACACACTTTGAATTTTAAAAATGTAAAAATCCTCAAAACAGAAAACAATTCAGAAAAAAGTGAATTTTACGAAATTATCGCAATCCAAAAAATAAGAATTCTATAAATACGAAAGCTGATACAAAACAACCAAGCAAAATATATTATAGTGTCCTAATATATATATATATATATATATATATATATATATATATATATATATATATATATATATATATACAGGGTGATTCAAAAATCGATCACGAAACTTAAGGGGGTGATTCTACTTGACAAAATAAGGGTAGAGCTTCATATAATTCTTTTTCAAAATGTCATTCGTTTTCGAGTTACAAGCCGTCCAAGTTCAAGTTTTTATTTTTTGTTTTTTGAATTACTCGCTTACAGGAAAACCGATTTGACTAATATTTGAAAGATAGGCTAAGTCTTCTGCGCTTCATCATTTTAGTAACAATTCACATTGATTGTTTGCCGCTAGAGGGCACTTTACCTACATTGAAAATTGTTTTTTTGTCATAATTTTTTAGTGTTGACAGCTACAGTAGTTTTTGGCATAATTTCTGAAAGACTGATGCCAGGCCTTTAAAAAAGGTGCTCTTTATTTACATCGCTAAACCCAACGGTTTAGACGTAAATCACCCTTAAAAATTAAGTGGTAAATTTACTTTTCTCATTTCATTACCACCAGCTACCAGGTAAATAGCTATCAAAGTATACTAGAGCTGTCAGTTTAACATCAAATAAATTCGCTTTTTAAACTATTTAATTTATAATCTTAAAATAACTAATAATGGCTAATCAGTAAATATTCATATTATGGATTATTGCGATATACATTTAATTGATAAAAATTAATGAAACAGTACTAAACAAACTAAAAAAGATTCTCAAAATGTCCCCCATTTTCTTCCATACATTTCCTAACACTCTTCAAAAAATGTCGCCTAACTCGATGAAAAATTCCTGGTGTTTCTTTAATAATTTGGCACTTTTCGATTATCCTGAAGCGAATATCCTCGACGTTGATTACTGAAATATCGTACACTAGTTGTTTCAAATGACCCCAAAAGAAAAAATCCATAGGATTAAGGTCTGGTGACCTCGCTGCCCATGCCAATGGTCCACTTCGTCCTATCCATCGCTCAGGATACGTTGCATTCAAATACTGTCGGACACGTATACTAAAGTGGAGCGGAGCTCCGTCTTGGAGGATCCACATGTTGGCCCTTACTTCCAATGGCACATCTTCCAGATACAATGGGAGACGATTTTGGATAAAATCTAAGTATACGTCACCAGTTAATGGGCCATCAAAGAAATGAGGACCAATAAGGTAATCTCCTATTATCCCTGCCCACACATTTAGTGAAAATCTACGCTGATGTTTCGCTTCTACCACATTGTTTGGGTTCTCGTAAGCATATGTGTGGATGTTGTGTAGATTTGTTATGCCATCACGAGTGAAACCAGCTTCGTCAGTGAATAATATGACGCCAATTAATCGATTATCGTGTTCATACTTAGCTAGGATCTGATTGCACATTTCCAACCGTCTCGGCCGATCATCGTCATAAAGAGCCTGCACCTTTTTTGAATGAAACGGGTAGAGTTGTTCTTCTCTTAGTATCCTCCATGAACTAGCCTGACAGAGCCGCACTTCATTACCAATTTTTCTAGTACTAATACCTGGATTATCTTCAATAATTTCAAGCACTCTTTCTTCTTGTTGCACGTTTCTAGCAGTTCTAGGTCTTCCCCTATTTCCATTATAACTTTTAAAGGAACCACATTCCGCAAGCCTCCTGTGCACACTGGAAAATGTTTGAGCATGAGGGATATTTCTTTCCGGATAACTCTCCATATAATATCTTCTTGCCAACTCTGCATTACCATTTGCTTTTCCATAACAAAAATGGATATCACAATATTCGATATTTGAATATTGGTGATTAGCCATTATTAGTTATTTTAAGATTATAAATTAAATAGTTTAAAAAGCGAATTTATTTGATGTTAAACTGACAGCTCTAGTATACTTTGATAGCTATTTACCTGGTAGCTGGTGGTAATGAAATGAGAAAAGTAAATTTACCACTTAATTTTTAAGGGTGATTTACGTCTAAACCGTTGGGTTTAGTGATGTAAATAAAGAGCACCTTTTTTAAAGGCCTGGCATCAGTCTTTTAGAAATTATGCCAAAAACTACTGTAGCTGTCAACACTAAAAAATTATGACAAAAAAACAATTTTCAATGTAGGTAAAGTGCCGTCTAGCGGCAAACAATCAATGTGAATTGTTACTAAAATGATGAAGCGCAGAAGACTTAGCCTATCTTTCAAATATTAGTCAAATCGGTTTTCCTGTAAGCGAGTAATTCAAAAAACAAAAAATAAAAACTTGAACTTGGACGGCTTGTAACTCGAAAACGAATGACATTTTGAAAAAAAATTATATGAAGCTCTACCCTTATTTTGTCAAGTAGAATCACCCACTTAAGTTTCGTGATCGATTTTTGAGTCACCGTGTATATATATATATATATATATATATATATATATATATATATATATATATATATATATATATATATATATATAAATAGATAAGTTTATGTCCGTGTAATTTAAAATAAAATAGAATCAAATATTGGCGAAGCGGACGTGAAAATTTGTCAATCTACATGATTCTCGTGTTAAAAAGTGCGGAGCACTCCAAAAATATGGAAAAACTCCGGGTCCGACAGATGGCGACAGCGCTGTTTCGTCCTAATATGGGACTCGTCAGGCCACCGCATTCGGTACAAACCATCATCTCGCCCTTGCATCCTATAAACCTGAGTTTAAACTCAAAAAACAGCGAACAAGACGACAAAGGCGATATCTCGATGGTCTACTCGATAACACAAGAAACACACAGATTAACAAAGTTTGTTTTTGATTTTAAGCTCAGGTTTATAGGATGCAAGGGCGAGATGATGGTTTGTACCGAATGCGGTGGCCTGACGAGTCCCATATTAGGACGAAACAGCGCTGTCGCCATCTGTCGGACCCGGAGTTTCTCCATATTTTTGGAATGTTTCGCACTTTTTAACACGAGAATCATGTAGATTGACAAATTTTCACGTCCGCTTCGCCAATATTTGATTCTATTTTATTTTAAATTACACGGACAAAAACTTACCTATTTATTTATTTACTTGTTTAGCTTTGAAACACGCTGAACGATGCTCTCATGGTGGGATCGTTTGGTGCGACACGTGGCTTTGGCTGCTAAAATAAGCGGTAGGATTGGTTGCCAGTACCGAAAAATGCGACCCCTGTCCTTTGGGCAGCGCGTTTCGTATGCTCGATTTTACATATTCTGTTTTAATTCACCGTCGCGCCACCATATGGCAGTTATTTTACAAACTTTGTTAATCTGTGTGTTTCTTGTATTATCGAGTAGACCATCGAGATGTCGCCTTTGTCGTCCGCTTCGCTAATTGATCCTATTTTATTTAATATATATATATATATATATATATATATATATATATATATATATATATATATATATATATATATATATATATATTTATATATATATATATATATATATATATATATATATACTGGTTTTCTTATTCCGTTTTATTAATTAAACTACATATGTTTCGGTCACCGTTGACCAGAATATTCTGGAATTAATTAAAGGTTTCTTTCCAAACCGCGTCAGAAACAGTTTCTGACCGTCAGGATTCTGCGCATTAACTTAAATATAATGTGTAATAAGTCAATGCCCAGAATCCTGACGATCAGACACTGTTTCTGACGGGGGATGGAACGAACCTTTAAATATGTGTTTTTTTAAACATACCCTGCAGAAGTTTTTTATAAACATTTTTTCCAAATTATGACTTATTAAAACATTAAATTTCATATACATACACAATATTGTGGTTTAATTTTACACTGAAAACGTATACAGCAAAAATATGCACTATACTTTAGATCTCAACTAACTGAAAGAGGCTCATTATATAAAGACAGACTTTGTTTTCACACCTTCTCAAACAAATCATTATCTCAAATTGCGTGGAACTACAAGGAAAGAGAGTAATCATCTCTTACGGTGGTATACCGCCACCACGATTATAAAAGAAACAAATGTAATATTAATAAAAAAAAAATTTATATAGGACATGATGAATCGAAGCCCAAAAATTAAGTTTTGATATCTTGAAATTAATCGAGATTTTACATTTTTGCTCATTTGTGAATAAAAAAAAGAGAATTTTTTTCTTGTATTTTTAAGGTTCAAACTTGATGAACTGATTTTTGCTTTTAAAATTTTGAACCTTTGATTGTCAATTTAAACCAGTTTTAAATTAGATCTTATTAAGATATTATGGGATAAATTTTAAGCTCACTCTTAAAGATCTTGTGACTTTATTAACGAGTGAAACTATTAAAATGTATTGGACAGTTTAAAGAAATAATTTTCGGAAACTCTAATTTTTTTTCGCAAATTCTCCTCATGTTCATCATTTATAAGGAAGAGCTTCCATTAATAAAAAAAAATTGTCATTTACAAGTTAATCTTTTGTACATATTATAAAAAATTCATCTTTTGTTAATTTAAATAATTAAATAGCAGATCAGTATAAAAATTTTGGCAATCCGTACCCAAAGAGTTTTTTTTTTGATGAAGACTTTGTGATAATATGAATTATGACTGGCATATACACCCAATTTTTCTTATTATATCAAAAATGTGAAAGACTTTATCGGCATGAGGCACTCAGACAGTAACTAATTTTTTTTAATTAAAAATAGTAAAAATTTGTCTGATTTTAAACTTAAAAAGTCCTATTCGGATAATTCAACTAACAGAAAAAATGGGAAAAAACAAAATTGGTATTTTTGAAACAAAATACTTTTATATAAAAGTTTTAAACAGAAAAAATGTTTAAATAATATTACCATTTCAAAAACAATTGCTGTTCGTCTAATAACGATCATAGAAACGCATAGATACCAGAAAACAAATCTTGCTGATTTTAACTGGTAGATATCCGATCCTTTGATCTCTGCCTGCAGTCTCAATTTAAGGTGCGTGATCGGATATGTTTTCAAATAAACGATTGGGTATTGTTCATAATAATTGTTTGACAAAATTGTAGCCAGATCTTTAATTGTAAGGCAAAAATAATAACCGAATAAGAATTTTAGAAAAAAAACAAACGAATTTTTTAGCTGAAAAAAAAACTCGAAAAAACTTTAATTTAGAGCCGTTTTGTAACAAAACAATATTCTCTAGGAAACAGTAATTCTTAATATTATTTTTTTGCTTGAAGGTCGTACGTTCTAGGAAACACTGCATGTTACTACAAAATACAAAATATAAAGAATACAAGAACCGTTCTTCTCGCTTTTTTTCCAAGATAAAGTGATTTTTTCTCAAATTAAATTGGTAAACTTTTTTATTATATTACTTATATTTTTCGACCATATTCCTGGAATTTCTGAACAATAACTACTTTATTAATAACTCTTTTTATTCGTTGTATTCAAAGTTCACCTAGGCGTCTTAAATCATAACGCAATGAATTAGCAGTTCTTAGGTTCATGGTTCACATTTTTGCCCCTGAAGATTTGACATAAATCGGAGAGATGGAAGATACATAATAGATAAGTGACATATGACTTATATAAAAGCGTTGAGTTAAATATGAATTAATATATTATATTCAGTTATTTTGAATAAGCTTGAACCAAAAGAAGTACTAACCATTATATTTAACAATGAAGATTTTCATCGCCGCTGTTGTTTTAATTGGAGTTTTCTGTGTTAATGTAAGTTTAACATAAATATAGAAAATTAATAATATATATATATATATATATATATATATATATATATATATATATATATATATATATATATACCTATAGTTCCTGAGATGTTTAATTAAAAATATTTTCAAAATTCTTTTGTCAGATAAAGGGAAAACAATATTAAAATATTAATTGATTTTCGTCATATTCTTAATTAATAGAAGAATTTTAATCAGCCGTGTTTAGCTTTCAGTTGTTTTAGAGATATTTTCGTTTTGAGCGCTTTAATTTTCGATCATATCAGTAAATTTAAACAAAAATAAATTTGTATTAACGTTATTTATGATGGGTGGGGCAGGAGCTTTTTTGATGTTCAACGGAGACAAATTGTTTTCATTTAATTGACTCCTTTGGGTAGTTTTAAGTGTTAAAAATTACTGTTAATGCAGAATTTATAATAAATGTCAACAAAAGAGGATTTAAAAACTTATTTTTAGCGGTAAATATCGTTAGATATTATTTACATATTAAAAATAACCTAGTAATTCAGGCAACCAGATGTTCATACTTTTAATTTATTTTCGGTTATTTTATCCTCGAATTCTAATTTTCCAGATCTTCATAAGAGTATTACTCTGCATATGTTTCGTCTTATTAGAGCTTCCTCAATAATACTTAAACTATACTAAAGTTTCATTTGACAAAATCTACCTATTTTTATGGCTTTTTACTTATTGTTTATTACTGGGTTATATTGGAGTTCCCAGCTGTTTGTAATTATTTGTCTATAATTATGGTATCTTGAAAATTTTTTTGGTCATAAATATTTATAACTTAATTGTCTTTTAGAGACTTTTTGTTTATAATTGTTTTTGTTTCGGAATGGAAGAGATGGATATTATTCAAATCGATATAGTGATATTTGTCAATGCAATGGGTTGGCATACTTGAGGATTTTTAATTAATTAATATAAGTTTGTTATCTTCTTTCAATCTAGAGTTAATTTTTCTTCTATTTGGGCTTAGTAAACAGCTGGGCGATTCTTGTAAGGTACAGATGTAAATCAATACTCTAATGTAAGCTTGGAATATAAAACGGTAAAAATGTGATTTTAATCATTATTTTAAAAATGCTTCCTAAAGAACTCGCTGCAGATACAGTCAAATATACTAATGTTGTACTTCTCTTTAGCAACTTGAACTTCATATATCAGAGATAGGACACTTTGTTACCTACTTCTAAGTTCTTTATCCTCCCAATTACAATAATTAACGTTTCTCATTAATCCCGTATTATTTTTAAAAAATGTTATTTTTCATATATTTTATATAAAATTTCTATACTTTAGCATTTTATATATCTCTAACTGAAAATTAAATCTTACTAACCCACCGACTTTACATTAAATTCAATTTGACTTTAACTAAAAATAAAATAATAATTCATGTAGATCATGTATTTCCAAAACTTGACTTGACAATAAAATTAAATTGCTTTTAGCTACACCATGTAGAGCGGCATGTGTGCGATAAGTCCTGAGTCGAATTTTATAGTAGTAACAAGTATTATGCCACACTTCTTTAATTATTTTTCATCTAGTTTTTTGGGATAAACCTTATAACAATAATTTTGAAAAAATCATACGTTGTCTTTTATTTTTTTGCTTAAATTCAAGATTTTTAAAACGCAGCTTTCTCTAGCTAAAATCAGGAGTGTCTTGGCTAATTGTGCAATTAAAAAATTATTTTATGAAAGGAACTAATGTTAATATAGGATTATCTATAATTTTTTATCCCGTTTAACCTTCTCTACCCATTGATTTATGTGAGTAATAAATTTTGTAAACTAAAAATATTTGATTTATTCGCAAACATTGCCGTGAAGGAAATGCGGGTATAAATGGTATACATGGAAACTATAACTTCTCAAATATATTTGGACATTGAAATGGAATTTCTTGATAGTCTTGAATATAAAAGATTTTAAAAAAATTTCTACAACTACTCAGCTAGCTGTTATAGTTGCAGATACAAATATAAATTTTAAAAATAGGGTCGTTTATATAAAATTATTAAGCATTTGCTATCAAAGAAATCTGGGACTTCTTGCGATATTTATTGCTTGCCTAGTAATTTCAAATTCATTATGGATATTCCTGGCAAATAAGGTTGATTTAATATTGCTGCCGCAAGATACATGTTACAATGTGTAATCACGTAGCTAGTAGGTCTTGTACAGTAGAAGCTCGAATTTTCCTCTTCTGAGACAATTAAAGAACAATATAACCATTTCCTTTTGTGACTGTTTGTTCTACATAAGCTTTTAAATAATTTTGCACGACAACTACATGGACATGAAAATAAAAAAATGAAAACTCTAAATTTGTTTTCTTTTGAATGATTTTATGTTCAGAAATGAAAATGGAATCTTATTTTTGTTAAATATATATCTACTATCATAAAGTTTGAAATTCAAGAAAATATTTCTATTCATGTAGTTCAGTAACAGAAACTAATCCAATATATTACAATTACAGGCTGATTTAACCCCTGAAGAAAAAATAAAACTGCAAGCCACTGGCGTACAATGTGTTGATGAAACTGGAGTAGATCCAGTGCTTGTCCAAAATGCTCGTAAAGGAATTTTCAGCGATGATCCAAAACTAACAGCCTTCGGAAATTGCATGTCTAAAAAAATTGGATTCCAAAATGAAGCTGGTGAAGTTCAAACTGAGGTAGTAAGAGCAAAAATAGCCCAAGTCATTAATGATCCTAAGTTAGCTAACGAACTCTTCGAGAAATGCTTAGACAGAAGAAATGTTGCAGAATCTGCTGCTGAAACTTTCAAATGCTACTATAAAAATGTTCCTGATCACAATATTCTTTAAAATGTTCTATTTCAGTATTATCTTATACCTAAATTTTAGGTGTAATCAATTGTATCTCAAATTAATAAAAAATTAATAAAAGAAAAAGATAGTATTTATTTTATGTTGTCCTTTCTAATATTCAAATACTGCTTTGGTACTTCATTCAATAAAGCATTGGAGTCGCTGTAGAAAAAATTTTATATTAACTAATAATTATGTGAATTATTTTCTGAAAATATCAACACAAAGATTTAATTTTATCTGCAAGTAACAATTTCTAATTAGACTTAAAATAATAATATAATAGTATTGAACAATTATCTTCCTAAATTTATAAACAATAGCTCAAATTTTGCAACAACCTGAACCCACAACACCAAAAAATAAAACAACAAAATCCACCTTATCATATGTACTACAACTTTCAGAAAAACTTCAAAATGTCCTCAAAAGTCATTATATTACTATTAGTCATAAAGAACAAAATCTATAAAAAAGCAATTTCAGCAACTTAAAATCCAAAATACCTAAAGACAAAAAAAAACATGTAGCATATGATATCCCGTGTAACAATTGCGATGGAGTTTATATCGGCCAAACCAGTCAACATCTAAAAAACCAAATAAATGGACACAAATATGACAAACATAATAAGACCGCATTGAGAAACTACATTACAGAAAAACAGCTTAGTTTGAATTTTGAAAATGTAAAAATCATCAAAACAAAAAGCGAAACAAAAAAAACCGACAATTTTACAAAATTATCGCAATCCAAAAAATAAGAATCCTATAAATACGAAAGCTGATACAAAATAACTAAGCAATATATATATATATATATATATATATATATATATATATATATATATATATATATATATATATATATATGTTTCTGCGGCTTTCACGGATTCACCCGTGTGAGATGCAATACCAGTGGATATATCCACATTATGCCCTACTTGTACCACCATACCGAGAAGAAAGTGAAAACTTACCCTCCCCGCTACAGTAATACGGCAGAGATACATGTTTCGTCTCTACTAGACTCATCAGGGTACCGACATGCATGTATCACTGTAGCGGGGAGGGTAAGTTTTGACTTTCTTCTCGGTATGGTGGTGCAGGTAGGCCATCATCTCGATGGTGGTGGAATAGGATAAATTGGCGTTTTATACCAATTTAGTCTAACTGTGCAACCTCTAACACAGAAAGGATAAGATGGGGAGAGGTTTGCATTTACTGTTCGTATTTTACTTCATATATATATATATATATATATATATATATATATATATATATATATATATATATATATATATATATATATATATAATTTCTTGGGGGTAACACCTGTGTTATTAATTAAACTATAAATATTTTAGTTATTATGCATATTTATTGACGTTTCGGTCACCTTTGACCTTCCTTAGAATATTTTTTTGTAAAATATAACAGAAAATTGTTGCTAAATTATGAACATCAAATTAGCTAGTTTATTGTAAAACATACCTTATATATTATATAGTTTTCACAAGGAGCACACATAACAATAAATACATATTGGTAACACATTTAACACGATACAACAAAAACTTTGCTTTAGTCTCACATCTTTATTTGAACTAATTTTATGCCGTGGGTTCCGGTAGTCAAGGGTTTGGATTTTTCTACCTTAAGAGTCCTTGCCTGATTATTATTTTCTTCCTTATTTCGGAGACATTTTTTTAAATTCTGTATATAAAGGGTGTTTTTCATAGAATTATAAAACTTTAAGTTGGCAACACTTTTTTAACTGGCGGCCATTTTGTCAGCTGTCAAGTGATTTATGTTTAGTTTGGTTTGGCATTTCAACATGAATAGACTGACGCCTGAACAACGCTTCCAAATTGTGCAAATTGATTTTGAAAATCATGGTTCTGTTCGAAATACGTATCGCGCACTACGTCCATTTTACGGTCAACATAATCGTCCATCAGAGCAATTAATTCGATTAACTATGGAACGTTTTCGCACCACGTTTACTCTAAATGATAATATGCATCCACAGAGACGTCGTACAGTGCGTACAGAAGAAGTCATTGCTGCTGTAGAGCGTAGCGTAGAGGAAGACCCGAATCAGTCTATCCGCCATCGTGCACAGGAATTGGATATGTGTCCATTCACTTTATGGAAGATTTTGCGGAAAGATCTTGGTTTGCGTGCTTACAAAATCCAACTCGTGGAAGAATTGAAGCCACACGATCACCTAACAAGGCGTAGATTCGGTGAATGTGCCCAAAACAAGATTGCCGTTGATCCCGATTCTCATAAGCGAATTTTGTTTAGCGATGAAGCGCACTTTTGTTTGAATGGATACGTCAATAAACAAAACTGCCGTATTTGGAGTGATGATAATCCTCAACTGTATGTTGAGACACCGTTACATCCAGAAAAACTGACTGTTTGGTGTGCTTTATGGCTGGTGGAATCATTGGTCCGTACTTCTTTAAAAACGATGCTGGTCAGAACGTTACAGTCAATGGTGACCGCTATAGAGCCATGATTACTGATTTTTTCGTTCATCAATTGAACAACCATGATGTGCAGGAACTGTGGTTTCAACAAGACGGCGCAACATGTCACACAGCTCGTGCCACAATTGATTTATTGAAGGAAACGTTTGGTAACCGCATAGTTTCGCGTTTTGGACCCGTGAATTGGCCTCCAAGATCGTGCGACTTAACGCCACTACACTATTTTCTGTGGGAATATGTGAAGTCGCTAGTCTACGCCGATAAGCCCAAAACGATTGATCACTTGGAGGACAACATTCGCCGCGTTATTGCCGATATACGGTCACAAATGTTGGAAAAAGTCATCGAAAATTGGACCTCCAGATTAGACTACGTCCGAGCAAGCCGTGGCGGTCATATGCCAGAAATCATATTTAAATTATAATGCCAGAAGGTTATCTTTCGAATAAAGTAAATTTTATGTCAATTTAAAAAATTCATCTTTGTTTTATTCCATTTAAAAGTTCTATACCTCTATAAAAAACACCCTTTATTATACTTTTTTTGATTTTTATATGATGCTTATGTGTATAGTTTAATTTGTTATGGGAACTATTGCGATAATTTAGTAGAACTGGCGTTTTTTTGTATTGTTTTCTGTTTTGATAATTTTTACATTTTCAAAATTCAAGGTATATTATTTTTCTGTAATGTAGTTAGTTAATGCGGTCTTATTATGTTTGTCATATTTGTGTAGATTTATTCCGTGTTTTAGATGTTGACTGGTTTTATCCAATGTAAACTCCATTGCAATTTTCACACGGGATCTCATATGCTACACGTTTTTTTTTTGTCCTTAGGCATTTTGGATTTTAGGTTGCTAAAAATTATATTTTAATAGATTTTGTCCTTTATGACTAATAGTAAGATTATGGTTTTTGAGGACAGTTGTGGTACATATGGTATGGAGACATATTGATTTCATTGTTTTATTTTTTGGCGTTATGGGTTCAAGTTGTTATTGTAAAATTTGTAAATTCTTTTTTTTAAGATATTGTATATAAATTTAGGAAGATACTTGTTCAATATTATTATACTATCATTTTAGGTCTAATTACAAACTGCTACTAGCAGACAGAATTAAATCTTTGTGTTGGTATTTTCAGAAAGTAATTCACATAATTACTAGTTAATATAAAGTCTTTTTCACAGCGACTCCAATGTTTTATTGAATGAAGTATAAAAGTAGTATTTGATTATTAGAAAGGACAACATAAAATAAATACTATCTTTTTCTTTTATTAATTTTTTGTTAATTTATATACAATTGATTACACCTAAAATTTAGGTATAAGATAATACTGAAATAGAACATTTTAAAGAATATTGTGATCAGGAACATTTTTATAATAGCATTTGAAAGTTTCAGCAGCAGATTCTGCAACATTTCTTCTGTCTAAGCATTTCTCGAAGAGTTCGTTAGCTAACTGAGGATCATTAATGACTTGGGCTATTTTCGCTCTTACAACCTCAGTTTGAACTTCACCAGCTTCATTTTGGAATCCAATTTTTTTTGACATGCAATTTCCGAAGGCTGTTAGTTTTGGATCATCGCTGAAAACTCCTTTACGAGCGTTTTGAACAAGTACTGGATCTACACCAGTTTCATCTACACATTGTACGCCAGTGGCTCGCAGTTTTATTTTTTCTTCAGGGGTTAGGTCAGCCTGTAATTGTAATATATTGGATTAATTTCTATTACTCAACTACATGGATATAAATATTCTCTTGAATTTCAAACCGTATGATAATAGATATATGTTCAACAATAATAAGGTTTCATTTTCAATTCTAAACATAAAAATCATACAAAAGAAAACAAATTTACAGTGTTCATTTTTTTATTTTCATGTCTATGTAGGTGCCGTGTATAATTATTTAAAAGCTTATTTAAAACATAAAGATACACAAAAGAAAATTGTAATATTGTGCTTTACTAGTCCCAGAATAGGGAAATTCAAGCTTCTACTTTACAAGACATTCCAGCTGCACGATTACATATTGTAACTTGTATCAAATTTATTTTCCAGGAATATGCATAGTAAATTTGGAATTAGTAGGCGAGCAATAAATATTGAAAGAATATTTCTTTGATAGCAAATGATTATTAATTTTATATAAACAACCCTATTTTTAAAATTTGTGTCTGCAACTATAACAGCTGGCTGAGTAATTGTAGAAATATTTTTAAAATCTTTTATACTCAAGACTACCAAGAAATTTTATTTCAATGTCCAAATATGTTTGGGAAGTTATAGTTTCTACGTAAGCGATTTATACCCACTTTTCCTTTACGACAATGTTTGCGAAAAAATCTAATTTATTTAGTTTACAAAATTTATTACCCACATAAATTAATGGGGCGAGAAAGTTAAACAGGATAGAAAACTATAGATAATCTTATACTAACATCAGTTCCTTTAATAAAATAACTTTTTAATGACACAAGTAGCCAAGATACTCCTGATTTTAGCTAGAAAAAGCTGCGTTTTCAAAATCTTGAGTTTAAGTAAAAAAAGTAAAGGGCAACGTATGTTTTTTTTTCAAAATTATTGTTATGTGGTTTATCTCAAAAAACTAGATGGAAAATAATTAATGAAGTGTGGCCTAATATTTGTTACTAACATAAAAATCGACTCAGGACTTATCCGACACACATGCAGTTCTACATGCTATAGCTAAAAGTAATTTAAATATATTATCAAATCGATGCCGAATTTGGACTGTCCTGAGTATAACTTTCAGATTTTTAAAATTTCGGGAATACATGATTTATATGAATTATTATTTTATTTTTAGTTAAAATATAAGTAATCAACTTGAATATAATGTAAAGTCGGTGGGTTAGTAAGATTTTATTTTCAGTTACAGATATCATTGATTTAGATATAAAAAATTTAAATTAAATGTTTATTCAATAAATGTAAGTTCTTAAACTTATCTCCTACTAAAACGAGAAACAAGAAGCCATTATAATAGAGACATATATTAAATTGACACAATATTAAAATGCGAAAGTATACAACTTTTGTGTACAATATAGTAAAAATAACATTCTTTAAAGATAATATGGAATTAATGGGAAGCACTAATTATTTTAATTGGGAGGATTGAAGACTAAGAAGTAGGTAACAAAGTGTATTTATATTAATATCTAGCATCGTTCTACCTCTGATATATGAAGTTTAAGTTGCTAAAGAGAAGTACAACGTTAGTATTTTTGATGGTATCTGCAGCGGGTTCTTTAGGAAGCATTTTTGAAATAATGATTAAAATTACATTTTTACCGTCTAATGTTCCGGATTTTCATTAGAGTATTGATCCACATCTGTACCTTACAATAATTGCCCAGTTTTTTACACAAGCCCAAATGGAAGAAAGATTAACTCTAGATTGAAAGAACATAAAAACTCCATATTATTCAAATAAAAATCCTCATGTATGTCATCCCATTGTATTGGCAATAATCACTTTATCGATTTAAGTAATACCCAGCTCTTCCACTCCGAAACAAGAAGTAAAAAACTAAACTTTTTCGAACAACGAGAAATTAAAAGTCTCTAAAGACAATTCAGTTATAAATACTTATGGCCAATAAAATTTTCAAGATACCATAATTATAAGTAAATACTTATAAACAGCTGTGAACTTCAATATAGCCTATCAACAAACAGTAGGTTAAAAGCCATAAAAATAGGTAGATTTTGTCAAACGAATCTCTTAGTATAATTTAATTAATATTGAAGAAGCTCTAAAAAGACGAAACATAAGTAAAGTAATACTCTAAGAAAATCTGGAAGATGAGAGAGCAAAAATGATATTTTTATTCATTATAAGATGTAATTGTTTTACTGAGCACCCAAAATCGAACCATTTATACTCAATCCTTTTTTAACTTTAATATTTACACTAGTATAACAAGTGACGAAATTTACTATGTTATATTTAATATGTAAGTAATATCAACAATATTTGCCGATAAAAATAAGTTTTTGAATCCTCTTTTTCATGATATTAATTATAAACTTTGCAATAATATTAATTTTTAACACTTAAAACTACACAAAGAGGTCACGAAAAGCAAAATTAAATGGAAAAAATTAGTTTTCGTCAAATATCAAAGAAGCTCCTTCCCCATCCACCATAACAACGTTCATACAAATTTATTGTTATTTAAATCTACTGGCATGATCGAAAATTAAAAGGCTGAAAATATCTTTAAAATAACTAAAAGCTAAACACTGCTGATTAAAATTCTTCTTTCAATTATGAATATGATGAAAATCAATTAATATTTTAATATTTATTTTTTCCTTATATCTGATAAAAGAATTTTAAAAATATTTTCAATTAACCATCTTAGGTACTATACATATACTTACATTAACGTAGAAAACTCCAACTAAAAGAACAGCGGCAATGAAAGTCTTCATTGTTAAATATAACGATTAGTACTACTTTTGGTTCTAGTGTATACCAGATAACTGAATATAGTTAACTATTTATTATTTAAATCAACGCTTTTATATAAATCTTATTTCTGTTGTGAACCTTCCATCTCTCCGATTTGTGTCAAATCTTCAGGGGCAAAAATGTGAACCGTGAACCTAAGAACTGCTAATTCACTGCGTTATGGTTTAAGATGCCTAGGTGAACTTTGAATACAACGAGTAAGAAGTGTTTTTAATAAATTAGTTATTGTTCAGAAATTCCGGGAATATGGTCGGAAAAAATATAAGTTATGTATTAAAAAAGTTTATCAATTTAGTTTGAGAAAAAATCACTTCATCCTGGAAAAAAACCAAAAAGAACGGTTCATGTATTCCTTGTAATATTTTGGGTTCTGTAATAACATACAGTACTTCTAGAAAATGAAACCTTCAGGCAAAAAAAAAATTAAGAATTAGGGTTTCCTCGATAATAAAGTCTTGTTGCAAAACGGCTCTAAATAAAAGTTTTTCGATTATTTAAGAAATATGTTCTGTTTTTTTCTAAAATTCTCATTCGATTTTTATTACTGTCTTACCAATAAAGATCTGACTACCATCTCGTGAAACAGTTATTATAAACACTGTCCTAATCGTACGGAAACATATTTGCAGAGGAATTCTGTGTTACATAGAATTCTACACGTAATTTTATACTCTCGATCTCTATCGCAGAAAGCGATAATAACATTTGTCGCCATTCTGTGTTTCTATCGTCTATATCTGGGGCATTTTCGGATATCGTACTATCCAAATGAAAAACATTATTGTAAACTTGTGAGATCTAGTAAATATTTATTTTAATTCGCCATCAATGTCAACGTTTGGCAATTTTTTTATTGTTTTTCAAAAATAAAGCCATATGATACAAAGTTGTCCGTATTTTTTGAAGTTTAGAATGTTACCATCTGCGGATCAACTCTGAACAAGAAATGAGGTTAGATTATGCGATTGCGACAGATCGCTTCCTGGCGACAGAAAGAATCGATATCAGGAGATTATTCTGCAACACAAAATACCAGACGTATAGAATTAAAGCGATTAATAGAATTCTATATGACACAGAATCCGGCTGTTGGTCACGCGCCTTAAATTGAGACTACAGGCAAGAGATCAAAGAGTCCGACAGCTATTCAGCTAAAATCAGCAAGATATTTTTTCTATTGTCTGCGCCTTTTTGTGATGGTTATTAGACGAACAACCATTGTTTTTGAAATGTTAATATTGTTTAAACATTTTTTTCTATTTAAAACTTTTATATAAAACTATTTAAGTTTAAAAATACCAATTTAGTTTTTTTCTATTTTTCTGTATTTATTGAATTATCCGAATAAGAATTTTTAAATTAAAAATCAGACAAATTTTTACTGTTTTTAATTAAAAAAAAATAAGTTATTACTTTAGTACTCCATTGATAATGTCTTTAAAATTTTTGATATAATAAGATAAATTGGGTGTTGCTAACCACAGTATTATAGACCAGTAGTAATTCATATTATCACAAAGGCTTTTAGCAAAGAAACCTTTTTGGGTACGGATTGACACAATTTTGATACTGATCTGCTATTTAACTATTTAAATTGAAAAAATTGGATTTTTAATACTATGAACAAAATATTAACTTGTAAATGATATTTTTTTTATAAATGGAAACTCTTCCTTGTAAATGATCAACAGGAGGAGATTTCGTAGAGAAAAATTAGAGTTTCCAAAAATTATTTCTTAAAATTGTCCAACACATTTTAAGAGTTTCGCTCTTTATTAAAGCCACAAGATCTTTGACAGCAAGCTTAAAAATTTATGCAATAATATCCTAACAAGATTTAATTTAAATCTGGTTTAAATTGACAATCAAGAAAGGTTCAAAATTTTAAAAGCCAAACCAGTTAACCAAGTTTGAACCTTAAAAATACAAGAAAAAAATACTTTTCTCTTTTATTCACAAACGAGCAAAAATGTAAAATACTGATTAATTTTAATATTTTAGAACTTTGGGCTTTGATCCTTAGTATCCTATATAAATTTTTTATTTATAAATTTTGCGTTTGTCTGTTTTATAATCGTTGTGGCGGTTCACTGCCGTAAGAGACGTTTATACTCTTTCCTTCTAGTTCCTTGCAAACTGAGCTAGTGATTTGTTTGTGACTGTATGAGAACAAAGTCCATCTTTAAATTATAAGGCTGTTTTAGTTAGTAGAGATCCCAAGTATAGTGCATACTTTTACTTTTTGTGTTTTCAGTGTAAAACTAAACTACAATGTTGTGTGCATATATGAAATTAAATGTTTTAATAAGTGATGAATTGAAAAGAAACGCCCATAAAAAACTTCTGAAAGGTACGTTTTAGATATTAAAAATGTAAAACACATATTTTAATTGATTTCAGAATATTCTGATGAAAGCTAAGTACACCGAAACTTAATAAAATGAAAAAAAAGTGTATGTAATTGCAATAAAGAATGGATTTAATTCCCAAAAACCAAAAAATTTTTAGGAATATAAAAATTCTAATTCTCCTTAGAATATATATATATATATATATATATATATATATATATATATATATATATATATATATATATATATATATATATATATAGAAAACATTTACAAATTTTTCACGAAAATTTTATAATCACTGTGACGAGAAATAATTATAAAAATACGGTAGCTCATTTTCCCCCGAGATGATTTTTATGTTACGTTATCAAATACAGGTAAATTGTGTTAGTGAGCGCTCTTCTTCCCAAGCAAAATTAATGAAGAGTTATTTAATATTTTCAGTTGTTCGCCACATAAAAGTTTAAAAGCGAAATCTTAAAAAGTGGGATATTCTTTTAAAGCCTTATAACTTTTAGTTATTTATAAATGATGCAAATCACCTAACTAAATGTGTATTTAAAAAAAGGTATCAAATCAGTTGTCCTATTTCTTTGAAAAGTAATAATTATTTTAGGGCATATCCTTTATGATATTACATTTAAATTTGACCAATTTACATATTATCTCGATAATTGAGCGTTGAGTTTTCTGTTGAATAATTAAATATAAATACTTAAAAATAAAATATGAAAAAAAATCATTTTCAAACTGGTATGCAAAGAGAAAAAATCACAATACGTTCCAAGAATCATAATATAAAGTTCCTTCATAAATTTCTCGTTCAGAATTCAAAACAGAAGAACTTTGATCTTTTAGGTTTATTTAATTTTTAATCATCGTGTAAGTAAATACAAAAATCTTTTAAGTTAAAAAGGGGAATTCCAGTCAACAGTCAACTAAAAGCTATTTATTTTGTATACTGGAAAATTTTTATAATTGTAATAAAAGCGATCTTATGAAATAAAATATATTTGTCGCTGAGTCAAACATAGTCCACATTAGCAACAATTTATGTGATGTTATTATTAACAGAATTATTTTTTTGCTATATATATAATTTATTTTTGTATCTTAAACTTTTTGTTAACATTTTTCATTAATATTTTCTTGGTTATAAGTTTTTTTATTTAAAGATTGAAAAACACACACACATATATATATATATATATATATATATATATATATATATATATATACCATAACTTTGAAGAAGCTCACTATATAGAGGGAGGACATCAGAAAAATTGTCGTTTTTTAATCTTCAAATAAGAAAACTTATACCCAAGAAAATATTAATGAATATATATATATATATATATATATATATATATATATATATATATATATATATATATATATATATATAATTTGAAATTTGACTTCGGCAACAATTTCTGCCTCAATCGAGATGAAAATTAACCAAAAAAATACTAGTCACGTACTTAGCATTATCTGTCCACTTTTAATTTTTTCCAAAAGAAATTCAAAAGCGTGGTTATATCTCAAAATATCGAACAAAAAAACTATTAGAATAAGTTTTTTCAAATGCAATTTTTTGCCAATATGCAAAATTTTTGCTGTATAGGATAATTTAGATTTTTTGCCCATTTTTTGTAAATTGCACCAAATAAGCCTAATATTAAATGTGCATTTTTCTACAAAATCCAAATAGGGCTATTAAAATTTGGTCACATGTGATGCAAAGTAGCTTGTGTCTAAGAGTAATATACAATAATATTAAGGAAATGGAAAAGACTCTAATTTTCTAATAAAAAATCATAATATAAAAATTAAACGAATTTAAAATTTATTTTCCACATAATGTAGACTTTTCTGAAAACACTGTGTACTTGTTTGTCTTAAATATAATATGTATTACTTTTAGACAGAAACTAAGTGTTCAAAAATAGTTATTTTATGAAGTTACCTTATACAGGGTTAAAAACAAATAAACTTTGCATCACATATGACCAAATTTTAATAGCCCTATTTGTATTTTGTAGAAAAACACACATTTATTATGGCTCTACTTTAAACAAAATATGTCTGGGATGAAGCATTGTCAAAAATTAGAAGTTTTATGTAGGTTGCGTTGAGTCTTATTTTGCAACAATTTATAAAAAATTGGCAAAAAATTTAAATTATCTTATACAGTTGAAATTTTGCATATGGGATAAAAATTGCATTTAGAAAATCTATGAACGTGAATTTTGTAAAGAAGTTTCTGTACTAAGAAGGTATTTCTCATGATTTTTAAGAATTCTGTTTGTAAATAAACCAGTTTTAAAACAATTACGTCTTCGACAATTTATTATTAAGTGAATGGTTACTAATTTTTAACATATGACAAAATTTATTTGGTTTGTTTCAATATACTTTAAAACTGGAGATTATTTTCGAGTTGATTTGTCAAAACTGTCTATTTAAAACGCAGCCTTTTTAAAAACGTGCAATAATATTTCAATAAACTTCTAAGAAAACAGGTTATTTTGAATAAAGTTTCTTTTAATTTTTTCATTGTTGTAGGGAACCCCTGTTTATATGAAAGTAGGAACATGCCGCTCTTTTATAGCCTTGATTCGTCATTTTATAAATGAAAAGTATTGCCATAGATACAAATATGTACATATATTTATTCTTATAATTACACAGGTCTACAAGGTTCCATTGTTGGGCAACTGGGGATCATTTTGCAAATTATTTGCAGCATAGAATCCAAGTCCGAGGTCAGAATTAGACCATCATGCCAGGATTTTGAGATATTTGAAGGATTTCTTGACCTTTTTTATTCAAGGTAGTGCACTATTATCGTTGATGTTTTTGTTTTTTATTTAATAAACTTTTTAACAGTAAAATTCCACTGCATAAAACTAACAAAGCAGCTGTTTATTCTTCATCGTCAGACATGGCAGGGCAGGTATATCTCCTTCGCTCACTTTGTATGAACTAAAACGTTCGTAAGAAATTTGTATCATATGCTCCACTTCAACCGCAACAAGGCTGCCGTTTATTTTTTGTTACCAATCAGTTCAATTTAAAAAAAAATACTTTAAACCTGGTCATATTCTTTACCAAAATTGTTTGTACTACTACTACGATACTCACTAAATAAGAAATTTGAGTATCCGCAAAAATGCCACGTATTTTAAATTTTCAAAATTTGCAAATACTGATAAATACTCGGTCTACAAATATTAATATATTTTTATTTACTTTTATCCTTTGTTCGTTCACACCGCCCAAACGTTTTTAAATATCTCCTTTGGCATCAGCCGCTGAGAGTACAAGAGTTCAATCGAACCGGTAAACATCAAAGAAGGTTCGTTGTAAGTTCGAGACAAGCTCGTCACTGGCCCGTCACGTGCTCGGCTCGACATATCTATAGGTACCTTAAGAATTTGGAAAGCGGCATTATTTATAAAACCTGTTCCGAGAATTGCTACACCTTTGATTTATGGTCCTACACGAATACACAAATATTTTTCTTCTACCACTGAAAAACAATTTTAGCTTTTTTAGTTTTATGAAGTAGGATTTTACATTCATCAAATTTATCAAACAAAAAACAAAAACCCCGCCGATAATGGCGCACTCTTGTATAAAAACAGTAAGGATTGAAACTTCTAGCAGATTTAAAGTTCCAACGTATTAGGGGACAATACAAAAATGTCATGATTTTGAATATTTCTTAAACAAAATAGACCCAGTTATTTTCAAAAGAGAAATATATTTTTAACTGCACATTTCCATTTGACAGACAAACTTGAAATTTCTTCCTCGCAGGTCTCTACAAACTTTCTGACACAATTTCATTTCACAGATCCACTTTCTTTTGTTCTTGAACATCTTTATCTCTTACTCACAAATACACTCCTCTAAATTCAACGTTTTTTCTTTAGATCACTCGATATTCATTAACCAATAACATTTAATCAATGCGTGTAACCAAATGCTAAATAAATTTTATTTCATTCCCAAAAAAATGTCATCAATCTCTCTGCAAGATAATTTTTTTTGAAAGAGTGCGCCACAAATCCGTCATACTAAAGAAAAAAAACAATAAATAAAATTTTTATAAAAAAATTGAACCGACTTCTAAAAGTGCGCCAAAAAGTGAAAAATATCTATAAATTTTTATATGAAATTGAATTTTTTGAAGTCGGCGCCAAACTAATACCTGACAAAATGTGATTGGACAGATTAAAAATACTTTTTTTGTAATTTCTTTCTTACCATAATTTGTATATATTAGTAGTTATTTATTTTATTTACAAATAATTTGACGCCGACTTCAAAAAGTTCAATTTCATATAAAAATTTATAGTTATTTTTCATTTTTCAGCGCACTTTTAGAAGTCGGTTAAATTTTTTATAAAAATTTTATTTTTATATTTTTAGTTTTGGAATTCACTATGATATCGATAAATTATTTGAACTCCTCGCTATGACTCCAAAGTGGCAAAAAAGTATCCATTTTATCCATAGTTGTAAATTACCCTAAAATGAATCACTAAAAATTCTTTGGTTCTTAGAGTTTTCCAAATACCAGTAAAATTGTGTCACACAAGTCTGTCATAGTAAATCCACTATCTTAAATTTCAAATTAATTTTAGATCGGTAATATAGGCCCCAAAACCTTCCAATATCGATGTTTAAAGAACTTGAGATGTAAATTTCTTAGCTCGATATATTTTATACTGCCTATTAAGTTTGTATACGCCTCAAGAACCCTACAAATTCAATTTTCAATATTTAAAGAACCTGAGATGTAAATTTCTTAGCTCGATATATTTTATACTGCATATTGAGTTTGTATACGCCTCAAGAACAACACAATATCAATTTTAGATAAAATCGGAATATGTAAAATTTTCTGTTCCTTATATTGTATCTTATCAACCTAATAGTTGTAAAAAATTAACTTCATATTCGTAATACACTACCCCGAAAACCCCCTATTACCAAATCTGAGAAAATGCGAATAAGGTAAAATTTTCAACCCACCATATTGCATCCGCTATATTAAATTTCAAAAAAATTATTTTAAGCCCTAATCTAATCTTAATCTAAACCCTTCAAATCCCCCTAGTACCAATTTTGGATGACATCTGGAAATTTAAAATTTCTAGACTTATATTCGCCATTTACAATCTCAAAAACGATTCAGTCCCACCTTTAAACATAATCGAAAAATTTAAAATTTTTAGGACACGATATTGAATCTGCCAGATTGAATTATTCAAAAAATATTTTAAATTCATAATTAACACTAACAAAATTAACCCAATACTGATTTTAGACAAAATCGGGAGATGTAGAATCTTTAATCTTGGATCCGCCATATTGAATTTTTTAAAAATAATTTGGATCAATTATGGGCGACCCCGAAAACTGCCCCACACCAATTTTGGAGAAAATCAAACAAAATTAATTTTTTTGGTCGACATATTGTTAGCGCCATCTTGAATATTACTGTACCAATTTCGTCCGAAAAAGTATGTGACCACCGCAGCAACTTCCTGAACATAACGTAAAAAATTTCATTCAAATCGGTGCTACCGTTCCGGAGTAATCGGTGTACATACATAAAAAAAAAACATACATAGTCGACGAAGTGAGAACCTCCTTCTTTTAGAAATCGGTTAAAAAAGGATCATTGCGAGCCTCGGTCGCGCTGCTTGCAAACCATAGAATATGATGAAACTGACCTGTTTTAAGCTCATAGGCGCTTTACCAGCGCATTGTAAGGTTGGCGTGCTGTACTTGTCAACAAATTCTCTGAAAATTTAACTAAAATTTAATACAATATAGGATCAACTCGCAATCGTTACGTGCTCGTCACGGGCACCAGCCCGCTTAGGCTGACATAAGGAAAGGCCGCGTTGCGATATAATTGGCCTTGGTACTGTAAAGTATAGGCCACAATGTTTACTTACTAGATCCACATTTCAGAAACGATTGAAGCTTGTGAGAGCCCTCAAAAAGTGGTGGCTTTAGGTGAGCACCCTGAGCACCTTTATGTAAATCCTGTCTTCTTCGATCTGCCCTCTATTTACTTTACAGAGTAGAACCTGCCTGGACCTTTGCCCCTTGCATATATTACACATGCTTCAAGTACCCTTACGAGATTCCTGAGAATAATACCAGCCAGCAAATCATGCCACTTGATGAACTATGGAATACTTATTAGAAATTTACGAAAAAAAAAACATTCAAATATGTACTATGTACGGTGATATTTTTTTGTTTGTTTATATTCTATTTTAAACATAATAATGTAACATCAAATAACTGCAAATCATTATTAGCTAGTTAGGTGAGTTGAAGGACTACTGGAATATCTTGCAATCTAAAAAAACAGATATTTGCATCAGGAAATTGTTAATATTTTTTACATGTCATTTTATATAAATAATATTTAAACATTATTTCAAGTAATATTCATAGATTTAGGACTACTGCTTAGAATTATAAATCATTTAGTCTATTTTAAATTTCTGGTAGATCTTAACGGGGAACCTTTTAGTATGGAAGCTTTACTACTTTTATTAAGAAAGCTTGAAGACGTAGTGTTCCAATAAGGTTTTACTATAAAGGTATTGCAGACTTTATAGTGATCATTTATGATTTTCTGTTATAGATAATTTTTGTTTACATTTTAATAACGATATTTTATCAGAAGCAGCTGTAAAGCCTGTAGATTAATTTAATAACTATTCTGCACTGGTTAAAAAATGGTTAGACACATATTAATAAAAAAAAATTTATATAAAGAAAGTAAAAAACAACTATAAACTTTTATATGAAATTTGAAATTTTTGACGTCGGCACCAAACTAATACTCGGGAAAATGGGATAGATTAAAAATAATTTATTTGTAATTGCTTTCTTACTAGAGTTTGTGTATATCTGGTATTGGTAGTTATTTGTTTCATTTGGAAATAATTTGGCTCCGACTTCAAAAATTGCAATTTTATATACTTCACTTTTTAGCGCATTTTTAAGTTGGTTCAATTTTTTTTTAATTTTATTTTTCGGTTTTTATTTTTAAATTCATTATGATATCTATAAATTATCTGAACTAAGTACTAATCGAGATTAGTGTACCTTGCTGTGACTCCAAGGTGGCGAAAAAGTAGCCATATTATCCAAAGTCGTAAATCATCCTAAAATGAACAACCAACAATTCTTTGATCTTTAGAATTCTTCAAACACCAGTCTTAATTAGTCTGTCATAGTAAATCTGCGATTTTAAATTTTAAATTATTTTTCGATTGGTAATATAGGTCCCCAAAATCTTCCAATGCTAAAAACATAAGACGCAAATTTCTTAGCCCGATATATTTTATCCTGCATATTGAGTTTGTATACGCCCCAAGAACACTATAATATGAATATTAGAGAAAATCGTAAAAATGTAATATTTCTAAGTATCTTGTATCTTGTATCTGCCAAATTAAGTTGTAAAAAATTACCCCGAAACCCCTTAATACCAAATTTGAAAATGCGAATAAGGTAAAATTTTCAGCCCACCATATTGGATCCGCCATACTGAATTTCAAAAAAATAATTTTAACGTATTAATCTAATCTAAATCTAAACTCTTGGAAGCCCCCTAGTACCAATTTCGGATGAAATCCGGAAATTAATAATTTTTATTCCATCATATTGCATCTGACATATTAGATTTTCTTAAAATAATTTTATATCTGCTATTTACATCCTCGAAAACGATACAGTCCTTCCTTTCAACAAAATCGAAAAATGTTAAATTTTTGTCCGCTATATTCGATTCGCCATATTGAATCCTGAAAAAATAATTTTAAATTCATAATTTACACCCTTAAGAACCCCTTATGTCGGTTTTGGAGAAAATCGAAACATGCAAAATTTTTAGGACGCCATATTGGGTCCGCCAGACTGAGTTTATCGAAAATAATTTTAATACCAACAAAAATTCCCCAGTACCATATTGTCAATTGTAAACACTTAATTATTATTACTTTTTTACTTTAAACAACACTGTGGAAATTTAGTTGCAAAGAAACAAAAACCACATTATTTCAGAAAACTAAAATAACAAAAACAAAAAGAAACTGAAACTAAAAACAACCAAGATTTTTTTTATAGATGGTTTTCAAAATGACAGCCGTTTTCTCGAATGCAATATCGGCACAGTTTTGTTATTCTTATAATTGCATTTAAAGGATGATTCCTATGTCTATTATGAAGAGCTTGGAAGGCCAAACCAATTGCCTTACGAAATTCTGCTATAGATTCATGTCATGTCTTATACACTTGATTTGCATAAAACCCCACAAAAAAATCCAAAACGGAAAGATCGGGAGATCGTGAGAGCTATCTCACTGGCCCATTGGTACCTATCCATCTTTGACGAAAGTTATTGTTCAGAAACGGTCTTAACAGCCTAGAGTTCTGATTCGGGATATCATCTCGTTGAAGATAAATGGAACTGAAATGGGCCAATGGAACATTTTCAAGCAATTCTGGAATAATTTCCTCAAGTATTTATAGGTATCTACATGCTGTGAGACCCACTTCATACATCCTGTAGGCTATGCGTCACCTAAAATAAAACACGAGATATCAACCCCGAAGCGTCCTTGTTGTGCTTTTCGAAAATTAAATGGTAATTTTCTGCAGACCAACGTCTCGTGTTGTAACTATTAAAAATTCTCGCACTTGGAAAATAACATTCGTCAGACCGTCAAAAGATTTGTTGGTGGCGATTTGTTCTAAAAGCTATTAGCAAAACGTTACTCGGCGCTCATCACCTCCAGGGTGTAAATATTGCACTAATTTAAATAGATATGGATGGTATTTATACTTTTTCAAAATTGTTTCAGCGTCAGATTTTTCTATAGCAACTTCTTCCTCTATTTTTCTACAAGATGATAAATTTCTGGCTGCTGCGTAAAATAACACACTTGTTTCTTTTCTGTCACGGTCTTCTTTGACGTATGTTTTGGGACGCGACTGAATAAAAGATCCGTTTTCAACTAAATTTCTTTTTAAACGAGGAGCAAATATGTTTGATTAGGCTTGCTTTCTTACTGGATACCTAACATGAACAAAAGTGATCGCCAGATTGCCAGATATGAGAAGTTATCCTAATGGTAATGCTTTAAATACATTACCTATTGAAATACAACTCAGAAACTCCTTAGAGACTTTCATTGCTTTGTATAAAACATACCAACACATCATACTTTTCATAATTATCATAAATGGCCATTATAAATGCAAAATATATAAAAAATAAAATAAAAACATCTACGTAATAAAAATATTTCATAAATAATAAAAATCTGACAAAACTATGAAGTTTTCGAC
Organism: Diaprepes abbreviatus; assembly: GCA_034092305.1. Classification (NCBI taxonomy): domain Eukaryota; kingdom Metazoa; phylum Arthropoda; class Insecta; order Coleoptera; family Curculionidae; genus Diaprepes; species Diaprepes abbreviatus. Next base: position 18,776,233 of record JASJET010000057.1, on the reverse strand, counting down.
ATCTGCCTTTTATTTCTTATAAATGGACCAGGGCTTACTGTATCGAATTCTGACCTTGTTTTTCAAAATAAAAGAAACACATTATATGTTTTTAAAAAGCCTAAATTATACTTAATCAATATCTAAAATAATGTACTGGGTGTCCTATTAAAGAAATCATAAGTTTGGTAGAGATATCAAATACTAGACTTTTTAGAAGCAACCGGGCTGCACTACTGAATTCTACGTAAGAAACTATATAATCAATATTTCTTTTTGATAAATTAACACATACCGAAAATACGAAAGGTGCCTAAAAAACAAGGATTTTCAAAATCACCCTGTAGAATAAAAACTAGGAGAGCCACGACAAATTTGACACCGGAATCTTTCGTTTCGTTAAAAAGTAGGATAATAACTCCAGCACTTCCTAAAAGTGTCGAAAATGGGACAACCCGGACACAGATAAAAAAAGATACATAGTCGACGAATTGAGAATCTCCTTCTTTTAGAAATCGGTTAAAAAAATGTCACATGTTCCTTTTGAAATAAGGAATTGCGATTTGATTGTACAGGGTGAGTCAACGATTGGATGAAGTAGGTTTGTGCCTTTTCGGTGAAATTAACAAAGAAACTATATTTATTGTTTGATACAGTTTATTTTTACGCAGATTTTAAAAATATTTAGGACTCTACAGGGTGAGCCAAAAAACTAGGACAGTATAAAGTTGTATTTTTTAAAATAGAACACCCTATATACGAATCGTATTTTCGATTTAGCTTATAATTTTAAATCTTTTTTATTAAGGGTTTACTATAACAAAACTTTATAGTTTCTGAGATAATTAAGTTTAAAGAAAAAAAGTCACATTTTCAAGCATCAATTCAATCCTAAATAACGTTTTCAATTTTGTGACAAATATATTCAAATTTGGAATATAGCAAGGCCAAGGATAAGTTAATATAATTTTTACCTAATATTTGCAATAAAAGCTACAGGGTGTTGAACACATCGGCTCAAATTTGAACAAGTTTAAATGAATAAATATCTTTTTTTTAAATGGTACATCCTGTATATTTTTATGTTATTTAATAGAGTAATAAAAACCCTAAAAGTTTTGTTCAATATATCCTATACCTATTTATAATAGTTTTTGAGATATTTCAGTTTTTCTTATTTTCCATACTTTTTTACAGAAATAGTCTTCATTATCTTAGTAGCCATGTAAAATAATAAAAAGAAACTACAGAAACAAACAGAATGTGGTTAAATATGATGAAATACATTATTCGTTATATTACAACGGCAATAGTTTAATTAAACATAATGTGAAAAAATTAACACAACAATAACGACAAGGCAAATACATATCTACTTTTATACTAAATTGAAACAAAAAAATTACCTATTAAATACTGAGATTAATTATTTCTTTTTAATAAGTGTTCGAATAAACGACCCTCTTGTGGAATGCACAAATTTGGTATTTTTTGCAGATTTTCTCGGACCCTGGACAAAATTAGTGGCGTTATTGTTCTACAGGTATCCCTAATCCTGTTTCGCATATCTTCCACTGTTGTTGGTGGATTAACATACACCTTATTTTTAATATAACCTCATAGGAAGAAATCTAATGGGGTGATGTCGCAAGACCTTGGTGGCCACTCAATGAAACCCCCACGTCCAATCCATTTTTGCGGATATCGTTGGTCCAAAAACGCACGAACTTCACGATGGTAATGCGGAGGCGCACCATCGTGCTGGAACCACATACTATCGAGCTCATCCCTATCGAGACCTTGAAGCAGTTGGGGTAGTTCTTCTTGTAGAAAGTTCAGGTAACTATGGCCATTTCGTGGTTCATTAAAAAAAGGGGGTCCAATAATTCGATTATGATGAATACCACACCAAACATTTAATGACCAGTGGTTTTGATGTTGCACCTCTCTAATCCAAAATGGGTTTTCTGTGGCATAATAATGCATGTTGCGTCTATTTACGGCACCGTTACTTCTAAAAGTAGCTTCATCACTAAACATTACCTTGCATAATAAATTTGGATTTAATTGAATCTCCGCATTTATTGTACGACAAAAGTTTACACGACTTTCAAAATCCTGTCCATGCAATTCTTGGTGTAATTCCATGTGATATGGATGATACCTATATTTCTTGGTAGTACGATTAGCGGTGGACTGTGATATTTCACATAATGCTGTTAACTGACGGCTACCAATATAAGGATTTTCCTGAACATTTAACAATACTTGTAGTTCTTTTTCTTCATTAGTTACTGGTTTGTTGACCACTTTACGTTTTGGATAATCAACAGTACCAGAAGAATCAAATCTTTGCATTAAGTTTTGAAAAGTATGGGTATTAGGCTGGCGTCGATCAGGATACTTCATTTTGTAAATTCTTTGAGCAAGAAGGCAATTTTTTGAGCCTCTCCTATTGTATAAATCATATCTATTAACTCATTCTTTGGAAAATTCATTTTACAATATAAGATGAATGCAAAAAAAAACCAAACTACACTACATAAAAACCAAAAGAAGCGATTGCGGTTATAAATTTGACACACAGAAAAATGTTCTTTTACATTGTTTTTGCCATGGCTACTATGATAATGAAGACTATTTCTGTAAAAAAGTATGGAAAATAAGAAAAACTGAAATATCTCAAAAACTATTATAAATAGGTATAGGATATATTGAACAAAACTTTTAGGGTTTTTATTACTCTATTAAATAACATGAAAATATACAGGGTGTACCATTTAAAAAAAAAGATATTTATTCATTTAAACTTGTTCAAATTTGAGCCGATGTGTTCAACTCCCTGTAGCTTTTATTGCAAATATTAGGTAAAAATTATGTTAACTTGTCCTTGGCCTTGCTAAATTCCAAATTTGAATATATTTGTCACAAAATTGGAAACGTTATTTAGGATTGAATTGATGCTTGAAAATGTGACTTTTTTTCTTTAAACTTAATTATCTCAGAAACTATAAAGTTTTGTTATAGTAAACACTTAATAAAAAAGATTCAAAATTATAAGCTAAATCGAAAATATGATTCGTATATAGGGTGTTCTATTTAAAAAAATACAACTTTATGCTGTCCTAGTTTTTTGGCTCACCCTGTAGAGTCCTAAATATTTTTAAAATCTGCGTAAAAATAAACTGTATCAAACAATAAATATAGTTTCTTTGTAAATTTCTCCGAAAAGGCACAAACTTACTTCATCCAATCGTTGACTCACCCTGTATATACGAAAAATTAATGTATATATTTATTATGTTTTGTACGAAGTCCTAAACGCATAACACAAATTTAGTTATAGTACGCTTTTCAGAAACTTATTGTTTTGTTACTGGGTGTACATTATACCACTTCCTTACGGTTCTACCTGGCAAAAATGTAATGAATTATCTCTATCGTAACTCTTAATAAAGGGACACCAAGATGCTCCTTTCAATTCAATATTAATCAATCATTTCAAAATATTGCTGGGTCCACTACGTTTCCTGGAATGCGGCATTTTATTTGACAGTTTATTGCGTGGAAATTTTATGATGACAAAAAAGGTAAGAGGGTATGGAAAGGGAACTTAAATGTGAAAAATGTGGATCCACTTTTTACGAAACGAAATACTATTTAATATAATGAAAAAAGGATATATAAAAAAACCCTATTGAAATGGAATAAATAATACTCTGACTTTAGAACGAAACTTCAGCTTTGAACTTTTCTAGAGATGAAATAATTTTAATTTTTAACTTTCCTGAACGTCCTAGACTGTGCCTTATGTGAAGGTGTTTAAACTCGAGGTAAAAGTCTCAAATATCAGTTTGCTTGAAAGTACAATAGTCCATATTTACTTTTGAATTTCTCGTCAATACGAATAATGGAAAGTTCTTAGAAGTTTGCCATCGTTTTTTGTCTCATTCTGATGATAACTTCCAATTAGCAAAAACAGTAAGGGTTTGCTTTATGTTTTTTCATAGGGAGAACAAGCTATTTCTAACCGACTTCTCAAAGAAAGAAATTCTACATTCGACGGTTGTGTATTTTTTTATGTATATACGTGGATTACTTCAGAACGGTGGCACCAATTTGAATTAAATTATATTCAAGAAGTTGATTTAGTAAAATCTAAGAATACACTGATAACAAAAAAATTATTTTGTCCGATTTTCTCCAAATTTCGGGGTCGCAAATAACAAATCTAAAATTATTTTTAAAAAATTCAATATGTTTCATTAAAATTTTTACATCTCTCGATTTTGTTCAAAATTAGTATCTTACTTACTTACTTACTTACTCCATGGCTTACAAACCTGGGTGGGTCTTTGCCGACTTCACAATATTCCTCCATTGCTGCCTGTCTGCCATGGCATCTAGCGGATTATCAATATTTATTGCCTTTAGATCTTTGGCAATATTGTCTTTCCATCGGAGGCGAGGGCGTCCCAATGGTCTTTTCTCTACCGGTGCTTCCTCCCACGCGAGTTTGACTGTGCGACCATCTGGTAGTCTTCTTACGTATCCCGCCCACTGCAGTCGCTTAGATTTTATTTTTCGTACAATATTAATGTCTTTATATAGATCCTCCAGTTCTTTATTGATACGGATTCTGTATCGTCCTGTTGTTGCATCCACTGTTGGGCCATATATTTTTCTAAGAATTCTTCTTTCGAAGACTCGGAGCCGTTCTTCATTTGTTACCGTTAATATCCAAGCTTCGCACCCATACACCACTACAGGTCTTATTATTGTTTTGTATATGTTTATTTTGATACGTCTTGTTGTTAACTTGGATTTTAGGAGGTCTTGTATTGTGTATAGGCACCTATTATCTGCTTGGATTATAGATTGAACTCTTTGACGCGTTCAAAGTTATAGTCCCCCATTGTGATGTTTTGGCCTAGTCTGTCTCTGTGTTGGTTGTTTCTAGTGGAATACAGATATTTAGTTTTCTCTTCGTTAATTTTAAGCCCTATGCTACTCGCACTTTTTTCAAAGTTATTGAAGGTTGTTTTGATATCCAGCGTGCTGTTTCCCACAATGTCTATATCATCTTCAAAAGCCAAAAGTAAGTTTGGACCATTATGATAAAACATTGCTGTTGGTGGTTGGATTTTCGCCTTTCTGCTGACGTATTCTAGAGCTACATTAAAAAGCAACGGGGATATAGCGTCACCCTGCTTGAGACCGTCATTTATATTGAACACCTCTGAAAGGTCTTGTCCAATTCTCACTTTTGAGCCTCCAACACACACCTGGGTTAGTCTGATCAATTTCTTTGGGAAGCCTATATTGCTTGCCACAACTTAACCCTATGGATGGTGGCATACGCCTGTCTAAAATCCACTAATAGTCCCCTATATTTTCCTCTGCATAGGGTTTAAGTTTTCCTACGAGTACAATTGCGAGTACTTTATAGGCCGTATTAAGCAGAGTAATGCCTCGATAGTTGGCGCATTTCATCTTGTCACCCTTCTTATATATGGTGACGATGACCTCTTTTTTCCATTCATTTGGTATTTCTTCTGTAAGCCATATAGCTTCTATCAGCTGGTGAGTGATTCGATAGAGGGCTTCTCCACCATATTTTAGGCATTCGGCGGGAATATTGTCACTTTCAGGCCCCTTGTTATTTTTAAGTTTAGTTATGGCTTTTTGGATCTCTTCGTAGGTTGGTAAAGGATCTGAAATTTCAGCTATTTGTACTGTGCTTATGAGAGTTTTGTCGTTGTTATCCGGGTTCAGTAGTTGCTGGAAATGTTCACGCCATGTGTTCATGACCTCTGTACATTCCGTTATAAGCTGTCCATTGTCTGTTCTTATAAAATTTCTTGCTCTTGGTTGGTATCCTTTTTTTATATTTGAGATTCCCCTATAGTATGCCCTTATATTGCTGCTTTGTCCATTTTGCTCTATTTCTTCTATTTGTATAAAACGAAATTAGTATCTTGGAAATTTAAATTTATTTTTAAAAAATTTGGTATTACGAAATCAATACGGTGAACTAAAAATTTAATATATCTCGATTTTGCTCAACATTTATTGCTGGGTATTCCTAAGAGTGTAAATAACGAATTTAAAAATGTTATTAAAAAAATTCAGTGTGGCACATAACCATATGACGATCTAAAAACTTTATGTTTCCGGATTATGAACAAAATTTGTACTAGGGGGGTGGGGGCATATTCGAGGGTGTAGATCAAGATTAGATTAAGGCTTCAAAATTATTTTTTTGAAATTGAATATGGTGAATCCAATACAGTGGATTGAAAATTTTACGTCATTCGCAGTTTCTCAGAATTGGTATTAGGGGGTTTTCGAAATTTAAGTATGTGAATCTGAAGTTAAATTTTTACCATTGAATATGGTAGATGCAATATGGGGGATTAAAAATTTTATATTTCAGTGCGTCAAAACCACAAAAATTCCAATTTCAGATGGAATTTTATAGAATTATTTTTTTTTTCAAAGAGGTCCAAATTAGATTAAAATTTTATTATTCGATTTTTAGTTTAATTTATAATTGAAGTTATCTCAATACCCTTAAATTAATATACTATACAGGCACTAATCGATATGTGTATTATATTTCGTGATGTTTATAAGTTAGCACAAGTTACTATGTTAACCAAAATTATGCAAAAGGAATGGTCCCATTTAAATGGAATAAAGAATACTGTAACTTCAGTACGAAACTTCGGCTTTGAACTATTATAGAGATAGTATAATTTTAACCTTTAACCTTTCTGAATGTCCTAGACTGTGCCCTATGTGAATCTCACATGATCAAGGAGTAATTCTATAATTATTTATCTAATGATTTTGATGTCTTCATTGCAGGACGGACCAACATCTGACATAAGAGGTTCCTTTTTATTTAATCTTTCAATGATAATTTCTTTTTAGGTGCTTAAATTCGAGGCATAAATTTCAAATGTCAGACTGCTTGAAAGTACAATAGTTTATATTTATTTTTGATATTCTCGTTAATACTAATAATGGAAAGTTCTCAGAAGTTTGCCATCGATTTTTGTCTCATTCTGATGATAACTCCCTCCCAATTAGCAAAAGCAATAAGGGCTTGCTTTGTGTTTTTCCATAGGGAGAACAGGCTATTTCTAACCAACTTCTCAAACAAAGAGATTCTGCATTCGACGGTTGTGTCAATTTGAATGAAATTATGTTCAGGAAGTTGGTTTAGTAAAATCTAAGAATGCACTGATAATATGGCGGACAAAAAAAAAATTTTTGTCCTATTTTCTCCAAATTTCGTGGTCATAAATAACAAGTCTAAAATTATTTTTAAAAAATTCAATATGGCTGATTAAAAATTTTACATCTCTCGATTTTGTTCAAAATTAGTATCTTGGAAATTTAAATTTATTTCTAAATAATTTAGAATTACAGAACCAATATAGTATACCAAAAATTTAGGATATCTCGATTTTGTTCAACATTTGTTTCCGGGTATTTCTGAGAGTGCAAATAACGAATTTAAAAATGTTTTTAAAACTTTCAATGTGGCAGATAATAATATGACCATCTGAAAATTTTATTTTTTCGTATTATGAACAAAATTGCTACTGAAGGGTATTCGAGGGTGTAGATAAAGATTAGATTATGAGTTGAAAATTATTTTTTTGAAATTCAATATATCGGATTCAATATACTGGGTTGAAAATTTTACGTCATTCACAGTTTCTCGGAATTGGTATCAGGGGGTTTTCGGCTGTGAATCTGAAGTAAATTATTTACCATTTAAAACGGCAGATATAATATAGAGGATCAAAAATTTTACATTTCAGTGCATCACAACCGCAATAATTCCAACCTGAGATGAAAACTTATAGAATTTTTTTTTTTCAATAAGATCTTAATTTAATTTAAATTTTATTATTCGATTTTAGTTTAATTTATAAGTAAAGTTATCGCCATATTCTTAAATACATGTACTATCCAGACGCTAATCGAGATGTGTAGTGTGATTTGTGATGTTTTCAAAATAGCAACAAGTTACTATTTTAATCATAATTATGCACAAGAAATGATCCAGTAAAAATGTTTTGATCCAAGAACCACCAATATGAATTTTTAAAGAAATTGAACAAAGCATTTAGTTAATTTCCCATAGTGAATTTTAGGGAATTAACATTGGATTCGAAATTTGCTTCTTGGAGGACCTATTATCAACTTCGGAAGAATTTATTTCAATTCGTGACGGTACTGAAGTAAATAGTAAATTGAGATTACGTTTCGTCCTAAAAGATGGTTAATTAATGAAACTGAATACTTCAAATTTTTTTATAGATGAATAGATTTTAAAGAAAAATTTGAATATACGATTCCGGAATGTCCTCAAAATCACTGAAGTCTTCATATTATTATAGATAAATCCAAATTTATATAATTTCAGATACTAAAAAATATAATTATAAATAACAAGCTTCCTGATGCAAACTTTTTTTTTAATGCCAAACATTGTTCTACAAAACACCCGACTAGTTTTATAATGATTTGCGGTTTTCTATGTTCAATTATTATGCTTAAATTAGAATATACATTAGCAAAAAAATATAGGAAGTTCATAGTACATTTCAGGAGAACCGTTGTGTTATTTTTAAATTTATTATTCTTATGAGTTTCGTAAAGGTTCTTAGGTCACATATAATATAAGTGAGTATGACTGCTGAGAAACAAAAAGGCATTCAATTAAGAAGATGGTAAATTGAAGACGCACTTAGACTTTTTTGACAATTTTCAAATAACTTTAGTGTGTATTATTGTAATATTATTGAATAAATAATTATGAAGATCCTTTCATCTTTAGTACCTAGACTTATTCGTATCTTTTATATTATACTATGATCACCAGTTCTTCGATGCCGAACGCCGTTCCGAATTCACGCCTCCTCGTTACCAGCGTGACTGCGTCAGGAGACCATTCTGAATCTCCAAAATGCCTTAGTCTCAGTCTTTCGAGTAAAGGAACAATACGATCAACACTCTCCTTTAAATATTATTTGCCCATACTGGGTCATTCTTAATACCAACCTAATGAAAATGACCTCGCAAGTGGCAAGTTCCTGTGTGTATGAGTAGAATAGCTAATTATTTTTCCTTCTGATAAAGTGTGCATTAAGTTTGATTGTATATTCCATAGCACGATTCATTTCCAGGCTTCCCTCCAAACAATAGTTTCAGTTTCCTTTTACCAACCGTAGTTGGAACAGATATAATTAGTTAAGCTCGAGTTGATTCGACCATTTTCATATATAACATATCGCCCCCCCCCCAAGAGCTTTAAGTTCAGGAAAATAGATCCGATTTTGCCTCTTATAATATAGTTTATTCAAGAACTAGAGAGAGTAATAAATCTTTTTTTAACCTTTTTTTTTCGCAAAATACCCGTGTTTTTTAGTCCGGTGTCTTTAGCAAAATCTGTTAGACGCATATATTTTTCATAGAAATGGATTAGAAATTTTATAATCACAAATACCGATTTATAATAATGGACTATGTGGGTTGGATAACAATAGATATTTGGATATGTGAAGTGCTAAAAAGGATTTTAATCTTTGTCATAGGCGTCGGAAGGAGATTTATTTTATCACTAAGTATTTATGACATAGAATATTATTTCAGTAATAAACTTAAAAAGTTTGTATAATATTATTTTATTTCTTATAATTTCTTAATAATTCACATACATTAGATAATTTTGACAAATTTAACACAAAACACAACTGTATTTTTATTATTTTTAATTTTGGCACATGTTAGGCACATTCAGACTAAAACCTAGACTTTTTCTCTTATAATTTAAATACTTACAAAATACCCACTGTCAAAAATACAAGAAGTTAAACATATATAAAAAAATAAATTCGTCCATATAATATTAAAATTTTTTTGGGGCTCTCGGTCATTTTATTATTAATTAAAAACATTTTTAGGACATTTGACGTTTACGTTTAATTATTTGTGAAACCATCTGCAGAATTACAATTAAACACTAAAAAGGGATTCAAATGTAATTAATTTTTATATGTTACAGAAAATTTAAATAATAAATTGTATTTACGCTGGTAAACATTACGTATCTAATTCGTAATCAAAGTCATAAAAGCTCTCTTCGCTCAAATTAATTATAATTGGTTCTTCTATTTCACAGATTATGAGATCGAGTTTCCAAATTTTCTTTTATTCTTTTATTATATGGATTTTTTCCAACTTTCTGCAGTAACTTTATTAAAAAAATCTTTCAAAAGTTCAGTTAAATTACTAATTTTGTAAGTTGTGTTATTTCTAGCAATTCTACCTTTTACTTGAAAGAGATATTTCCTTCTCCAACGGACATTTTCCCGACGATCTATAACAACAGATTTCCTATCTGGTTTTCCCTGCAAAAATTATGTTGTCTGAGCAATTTCCAGAGCTCAGTTCTTTTAATTTCAGGTAAATCCAGGTCTTCATTGATTTTAGTTAGAATTCCAGTCGTTTTTTTCTCCTTCAGTATTCGGTATATAGTAGATTTCCCAACTTCTGTCATATTGGAATACATCTCAACAGAGCATTTAACATTATTATCTAGATATTGATATCTTAGGGCATCCTAAACATTCATCATAACAAGTTTTTTGTTGAGAAAAAAATGCCCTGGTTTAACGATTTTGGAATAAATATAGTTGTGGAAGCCATATCTTTTGGGTATCTCACTAATCTCAAATAATATATAAAAACAAGCAGAAACAAGATAAATTACTAAGGACACACTGTAAGATGTACTTTGCTCACTGACAGAAATTAAATTGAACTATCAGAAATGTTATTGTTGCAGTAAATTTATAAAAGCTTATAATATTTAAATATAATTAAATATAATTAGATTTACGGTAGTCCTCAGTTACCTGCGGTACTGGAGCAGGTACGTTGGAGGTTTCGGTAACAGGTTTATTACTCTCTTCAATTCTTGAATAGAGTATAGGAATGTGAATGGTTGCGATCGCTCTCCTCCTTCCCAAGAACTTTGAGTTCAGGAAAATAGAAGCGATTCTACCTTTTATATTAGAAATGTGTATATTGCTGGCACTCCCCCCACCCCTGTTGACAACTTATTTTTCTTTGTATAGCCCCTGCCCCAAGAGCTTTGAGTTCAGGAATATAGACCCAATTCTGTCTCTTATACTAGGAATGTGTATGCTGCTCGTATCCTCTCCCACTATCGGCAACTTCATTTTTCTTGTGATCGCCCTCCCCTCTCCAAAACCTTCAAATTCAGAAAAATAGACCCGACCCTGCCTTTTACACTAGAAATGGGAATGTTGCTGGTGTCTCCCCCCTCCTCCCAGTCAGCAACTTGCTTTCGCTTGCCATACTGTACTTTTGTGATATCACGCCCCCCCCCCCCCTAAAGAGAGAGGCTGAATCCGCCCCGGCATTGAGGTACCAGTCATAAAGTTACAACCTCACACCTTAGGAGGAATACTTGAACTCTGCTGCCTGAACGTATACTCATGATCTTACTATTGTTTCTATTTTTCGGACAGTCATTCTTAAAATAGTAATAATTTACGCTTGAAAGACTCTCGCATAGTCTCTCAGAGAGTAAAACTCTCTGATTTTTTTTATTCTTACCGAACTCTAGTTATTTCGTCGTGTCTAAATCCGTATCAGTCATTTCTAATAAAAGTGTCTCATTAGAGTGGTTATATTTTCGAACTGGGCAGACTGTTAGCAGAATTGCTTTTTCGACTACTTCTTGAGACAGTTTGTTGAGAGCAGTTTTCAATCGGTCATTTTTCTGATTCTTTCCATAGCTAGCTGTTTTTGGGCGCCAACAATCAGTCGTTTTCGTTCGACAAGAATTTATTTTCAATTTTTTCTATACAAAATTTAATAATGTCTACTGCAGTTAAAAAATGTATTCCTATAAGTTTACAAATACTAACAATATTGATCCTCCGTTAGCAAAGATGTATATTTACTTTTTAGAAGTAGAGTGAAATATTTTACAATACCCTGGAAAATTGCGGTTCCTGCAAAAACAGTTTAATGGTAGTCATCAGCCTCTCGATAAATTTAATAATAGCCTGGATGCTAGCAACAATTTGATGGAAGTAATCATTAAGAATCTGACAATTTTCATGGTAACATTAGTGGTGGCCTATGGATTTTCTAATTTATCTGTTAAGTATTCGATACACCTAATAATTCCTATTATAGCTCTGATTTGTTGGAGTATCCGTAAAACAGTCCGTAAATTTAAAGTTTCGTAAAGAAAAGCTGGAGATTTGAAAATATAAGAATGGATTTTGGCAATATCGCTTTCAAAACCATTAGAAAGAAAGGCATAATAGAGATGGATTTCAAATTATCTTGCACATCGTAAGGGAAACTTTGGTATTACAACAGAATAGCATATCTATGCAATAACCTATGGCTAGATAGAGGTTTCCGCGTCTGCTAGCTAAACTGATAGCAAAAAGTAAAAGATTTAAAATAATCAATTTTTTACATTATTTTCAAAGAGGGGATAAAATGTTAAAAATCAATGAATATACTCTAGTACCAAACATTTCATCTGGACATGTCTTTACTGCACTTTCTGAAAAACTGAATTAAGAGCTGCGGCAATACTGATGCTCGTGCGATATGTATAATTCCACCACAACATGCCCCCTAAGGCATTTGCTTTTCCGACTTTGACTATCGTAGAAAGTCCAAGCTGTAGAAGCACAGGCCTGGTGGTCTTTCAAAGGTAGGATACCGGCTTTAGCACAAAACCACGAATTGACTTCCTTACGTCGCATCGTCCCTGCTCGGGCACCATGTTGTAGTAATGCCCCTGATGTTTAGAGCATATAACTAACGAACTATTTCGACCACCGTCAAAATGTTAGCAAGTTTCGTTCTGGCATCAGTGAGATTCAACAGTGTCTTTCCCAGATATTCTTGTCATGCTTTCCACAACTTGAAACTCTTAAGCCAGATTTGTCGGAGAACAACGGTGGGATGTTCTTACCACAACAAAAGCTAGACCAACAAAAAAGAGTTTTCTTTCGTGGCTAACCATTCTTCTGACTACAGCCCCAAAAAAGAGCCTTAAATCTCTCGGTTTAGTGGGCTTTTTTTAACTAGTCCAGTCACGAGACTTCCTCCTTTTTAAATATATGTAAGTATGTATATATATATATATATATATATATATATATATATATATATATATATATATATATATATATATATATATATATTACGTCACATATACCATTATTATTCTTTTGCTTGTTCTGCAACTTGAATTAATTTGTTCCTCAAATTAAAATTTTAAACTTTAGTGTTATTATATAACTTTTGGTGTTCCGACCATATTCCTAGAATTTCTGAATTATAACAAATTTTAATTTTTGTTTTCAAAGTCCAGATAGGCAGTTAAACCATAATACAGTGAATTAACAATAAGTTCTAAGGTTCACGGTTCACATTTTTGCTCTTGATAATTTGATCCGGATGGAAGAGATTGAAGATTGGCAATAGATAAAAGAAATAGAAACTATATAAAAACATTAGTTTATATATTAAATATTCAACTAAATTTACAGTTAATTGGTATACACTAAACCAAAAGTAGTACTAATCGTTATATTCAACAATGAAGACTTTTATAACCGCTGTTGTTCTTATTGGTGTTATCTGTGTTGATGTAAGTATTTTTTGAATATAAATATAGAAAATTGTCCAAGAAAAAATATATTTATATTTTGACGTTTAATTTCTATGACACGAATATTTAAAAAATATTTTAATTTTCTTTCAATTTTTCGGATATGAGAAAAATATAAATATTAAAATATTAATTAATTTTGGTTATATCTTGAATTGATAGAAAATCTTATTTTGATCAACTATATCTAGCTTTCAATTAAAATAATGATATTTGAAATTTAAGCTATGTAAAGGTACCGTGGAACTTTAATTTTTATGCATGAAACTTTGTCCTATTTAAATCGAGCATTTAAACAAATATTTCTTTTTGCCAACAGGCTTGGTTAAAAAATAAAAGATATAAAAACAGATTCTTTCATAATTACATGGAGAAAGGAACTAAAATGTGATTCGATTAATATGAATATCAATATCTAAGTTATAGTATCAACAAGTAAAATAACTCTTTATAAGTTTTAAGAGGGATACAAGTATTTGTGTTTGCTTTTAGTCTCGTCTATGATATATAAAATTTTTACCGAAATTAAAAAAAAAATAAAGGCCTAGCATGACCATCTCCAATTTTTATATCTCTCGATTTTGTTCAAAATTGGTATTGGGGTGTTTCTAGGAAAGCAAATTATGAATTTAAAATTATTTTTCCAAAATTCAGTGTGACGGCTCCAATATGGCAGATTAAAAATTGAACATCTCTCGATGTTGTCCAAAATGAGTAATGAGGGATTTTTGGACGTGTAAATAAGAATATTAAATTATTTTTTTAAAATTCAATATTCAGTTACGTTTCTCGATTTTGTGCAGAATTGATTCAGTTTCTGTGGATGTCAATAACGAATTCAAAATTATTTTTAAACAATATGGCAGATACAATATGGCGGACTGAAAATTTATACGTCGAAGTTTTCGAGGGTGTATATTAAAATTAGATTAGGGGTTTAAAATATTTTTTTTTATTCAATATACTGGTTCCACTATGATGTGTTGAAAATTTTACGTATTCATATTTTTTCAATTTTTTTTTTAATTTAATCTGGTAACTACGATATAAAGAATTAAAAATTTAATATTTTTCCAATTTTGTCCAAAATTGATATTGGGGTTTCTTGGGGCGTATATTACGGATCTTAAATTAATTTCTTTAAACTTAATATGAAGGATATTTTGTTGAACTAAAAAAATTACATGTCTCAAGTTTTTTGGAGTTTAAAGGGTCTAAATTACCAATCTAAAATTAATCTCTTATAATTCAAGATAGCTGATTTAATATGGCAGACTTGAAATGTGTGTGGTACAATTTCATTTAAAACTAGCATTTGGATAATTTTCAAAACCAAAGAATTTTTTATTATTCATTTTAGTGTTTACTAGTTTGGTAAAACGGGCACCTTTTGGTGACTTTTCAAACATTATGAGGTACACCTCATATATTACTTAGTATTTAGTTCAACTAATTTATGAATCATAATTAGGTGAAACCTAAAAATCAAAAATAAAATGTTCATAAAATCATTGAACCATCATCTGAAAATGCACTAAAAGTCGAAAAATAAATTTTTATCTGAAATCGGGTATTAATTTGGTGTCACTTCAAAGATTTCAATTTCATATAAAAATTTATATTGTTATTTTTAATTTTTTAGTGTATTTTTAGAAATCGTTTAAATTTTTTTATCAAAATTTTATTGATACATACTAATCGCATACCAACAACAAATTCAAAATGGACATTTCCTCTTGTGTGTCGGTCTTTTCATCTCTGCATTTCTTTGGATATGGAATAGAAAAAAAAATTAAAAATAAAAATTTATGTTATTTTGTTTAAATTTGAGGTTAACAGTGGAATATGAAATCTTACTTTTGTTGAACAAATATGTATTCTCATACGCGAAAACTCTTAAAGGAAGGTGCTTTAGAAATACTGACGAGTTTTTCTATCCGCATGGTTGAGTAAAAAACATAATCCAATATATTTCAATTACAGGCTGATCTGACACCTGAACAAAAACTAAAACTTCGAGCAGTTGGCATGCAATGTATTGCTGAAACTGGAGTAGATCCAGTGCTTGTCAAAAATGCTCGTGAAGGAAAATTCAGCGATGATCCAAAACTAAAAGCTTTCGGAAATTGCATGGCTAAAAAGATTGGATTCCAAAATGAAGCTGGCCAAGTTCAAACTGAGGTTGTAAAAGAGAAATTAGCCCAAGTAATTAACGATCCTAAGTTAGCTAATGAACTTTTCGAGAAATGCTTAGACACAAGAAATGTAGAAGAATCTGTTGCTGAAACTTTCAAATGCTACTACAAAAATATTCCTGCTAACATAGATATTTAGATTTATGTTGTATCTGGCTTTGACATGTAACTAATTATATCTCTAAAATAAATAGCATATAAAAATTGTATTTGTTTTTATCTTACCCTATCTGACAGTTAAATAGTGTTATTGGACGTGGGCTTGAACAAAAATTGAATTGTATTTTAACAACAAAAAACGTACTTAAATCCGAAAAAGAAGGTTACTAAACCACTAAATTAGTGGTTCATACTACAATAATTTATTCATAAGTAGGAGGAATGATATAAGAAAACAATTTTTTCTAGTATTTTAATAAGAGTGGTTTTACGGGATGAGGTGCAGCACGGTATAAAGGCTTCAAGAAACCATTTTTTTCCTAAAATTGGTAATATCCTATAAAGAAAATTTACTCCAGAAGTCTTAAGTTTGGAAGTGGACTGAAATAAACTCATTTAGTAAGCATGTAAATCAAGGCAAACTAAATTATATAACTATTTCCTTCGACATTAGTACAATATATTGGAACAAGCTCAAATACTCTAAATAAATCTTCATCTGTAATTGAGCGATAAAACTTTGGAAAAAGAAGTTCCTTAAAGTTCTGATCCAGCTTTAAATTGTAACAAAACAATTTTCTTACGGAATTCATATACAGTTTCGATGACCAGTTCTTAAATAGTACTCAATATGACATACCAGAGAACATTTTTGAAAGAATAAGCCAGACCTCTTTGATACATACACAACCAACTCTACTATCACTACCAGTTGAAGACAACAAGGCAGTTGAACGATTTATCTACATGAAAATTTAACTCCAGGCTTAGAAAAGTTTTCCAAAATGGAACTTCCACTGCAACTGAACAAATTAAAACAATCGCGTTACTCTATTCTATAACAAAAAGACCTATCTCACTGAAAGAAAACTGGAACATTATTTATAAGATCCCATGCCTAAATTGTGATCAAATTTTTATAGGCCAAACGTCTAGAAATCTTTCAGGTAGAATAAATTTTCATAAAAGCGATTGTAACAGAGGAGTGGCTTCTTGTGTTCTTGCAGTGCATCTACTAAATAAGGGCCATATAATGAACTTTGAGACACCGAAAATCCTGGCAAAAGAAAATAATCTCCATATGAGAGTCTTCCTAGAAATGGTTTATATAAACAACGACCCACTTTCCATGAAGAAAAGAGGAGACATAGAAAACCTCAGCGTAATTTACAATTATATATTACAACTAGAAATCAATGGAACTCGATCCCCCACTTTTCAATTTTCTCAGTCAGATACTTTTTAACCACTGTTTTGAATGTTATTATCACCCTTGTCCAACTGGGTGTATAGGTCACCTTTCTTGATATCTAAATTGCATTTCACTTTGATTGTCTTTACAGATTTGAGTCATAATTTTCACTTTTCATTGCTTTTACGCTTAATAACATAATACTTTTCATGAACAGTTACCTCCGCTCCCAGAACGGTTATCTATTCTTGAGCAGTGTACACTTTACCTATTAAAACAGGCTTTGAACGTCAACTGTATATATATATATATATATATATATATATATATATATATATATATATATATATAAATTGAAGGCAATTTGGCTAAAATAGTTTCAAGATGGTGGTACTGTTATATCGAAATTTGATGCCTTCTTGCTTATTTTAAATGGAACATCCTATATGCTACTTTATTTTTAGATTTTACGTAAAATTATTTTAGGTATAATTTTATGTATAATGTCCTGTCCCTAGATGAAGATGTAAAGACAAATTGTATGATACAGCAGGTCACGAATGAGAGAACCTTAGACTATAGCCTACAGACTTATTGTGTTGGCAGCTATATCGGTTCTAGGTGAACAGGTTAGTTGCATTGATCACGTCTCGCCGCCTGATCTCTAGTTTATCCTTTGGGTGCCTTCCGGATAAACTGATCCCTGAAGATCTCTACTAATCTACTTGATTATCAATAAACCAACAAGGAGAAGTTATCCTTGATGCAGAAGATGTAACTATATTGGGGAGCTTTTTTATGACATCAGAGATGGGTCCATAGAATTATTGACAGAGGGATTTGATATAACAGATCAGAGGTGGAACACGCAATACGCCTTCCAAAAAATGGTAAGGCACCAGGACCCGATGAAATACATTCAAAATTGCTAAAGCTACTACTAGAAGAGCAATCACTCCATATTTTAGTAAGTCTGTTTAATTTAATCTACAAAAGTGGCAAAATTTCTAAAGATTGATTAATTTCTACCTTGGTGACAATTCCAAAGAAGCGTAACGCCAAATGCTGTAATGAATACCGCACAATCAGTGTAATGAGTCATGTTTTGAAGGCATTCCTGCAAATCATTCATGCCCATGTTTACAGCAAATGCGAAGAAAACATGAGCAACACACAGTTTGGGTTGAGAAATGGGATGGGTACACGTGAGGCTTCGTTCAGCATGCAGGTGTTGGTGCAGAGATATCGAGATGTGTTCGCGAATTTTAAACAATACGAAAAGGCTTTTGATACCGTCTAAAACAGAAAACTTATTGAAATATTAAGAAAACAGAATCTGATTGATCGAGATATCAAAATAATAGTAAATCTCTGCCAACACTAGAAAGCAAAAATAACAATAGAAGGAGAGATATCAGATGAGAAATAAATAATGCGCTATATGAAAAACACCAAGGCATTATTATTGACGGTACAGTTATAAATAATCTTAAATACACAGACGATACTATACTTCTCGCGAATACATTGGAAGACCTACAAGAACTTTTAAACTGCGTAGCAGACAAGAGTGTAGAGATGGGGCTTAAGTTGAACATCAAGAAGACAAAGTGGCTGATAGTAAACAAACAGATGTGTTCGGTTGTTTAGAATATGACGGAAAACCCATAGAACGTGTTTAACAATACAAGTATTTGAGATGTATATTCAATGAAAACGGGGACAACACACAAGAGATAAGGTCCCGAATAGAACAGGCTCGAAGCGCCAAAATGGAGACCGTACTATGTATGCAGCAGTGATATTGGTCTACCTTAAGGACACGTAGTCTTAGATGCTATGTCTTCAGTATACTCTTATATGGAGCGGAATCATGAACACTCACAGATGCCATGTGTAAAAGACTGGAGGCCTTCGAAATGTGGACTTACCGGAGTATAATGCAAATTTTGTGGATGGACAGAGTACGAAATACAGGAGTTCTAAACCGAATGAACAAATAAACAGAAATCATACACACCATCAAAAATAGAAAATTAGAATATTTCGAACATATTTTACGTAATGCGAAATACCAAGGGCTTCAACTTGTTATGCATGGTAAAACTGATGGCAAAAGAGGTCCAGGCCGTCGCAGAATATCTTGGCTGAAGAACTTACGGCAATGGTATGGATCCACCACAAGTACGCTTTTTAGAAAAGCAGCGGACAGAGTTCAGATAGCGCCGCCGATGATTGCCAACGTTCGATAGGACAAGGCACGTTAAGAAGAACCAGTACGAATATTTTCCTTGTCGAATGTAGAAAAATGTGCCCATTCTTATTGTGAAATGAAAAATATCGATGACGTTTTAATTTCTTTTTGAGTTACCTTGTATATTTCGTATTACCCAAAAAAACTCTAAACTAAAAATTCGAAGGGTTCTAGCGTTCTGTCAAACAAGTATCCATTTTTTATATTTAATTTAGCGGATATATATATATATATATATATATATATATATATATATATATATATATATATTTATTCTAAACCAGAGATCAAGGTGTACAAGAAGTTCTTAAATAATAATTTTTGTGGCGCACATAAAATATTCGGAAAAATACATATACCATTATTATTCTTCAGTTTATTCTGTGACGAACTAATTTGTTCCTCAAATTAAAATCGTATACCTTTGTGTTATTATATAACTTTTGATGTTCGGACCATTTTTGTTTCCAAAGTCCAGATAGGCAGTTAAACCATTACGCAATGAATTAACAATAAGTTCTAAGGTTCACGGTTCACATTTTTGCTCCTGATAATTCGATCCGGATGAAGACATGGATGATTTACAATAGATAAAGGAATAGAAACTATATAAAAACATTAGTTTATATAGCAAATAGTTAATTAAATTCACAGTTAGCTGGTATACACTAAACCAAAACTAGTACTAAACTTTATATTCAGCAATGAAGACTTTTATAACCGCTGTTGTTCTTATTGGTGTTATCTGTGTTGATGTAAGTATTTTTTGGATATAAATATAGAAAATTCTACAATAAAATATTTATTTCTATGAGATGAAGATGTGAAAAATATTTTAAATTTCTTTCAATTTTTCGAATATGGGAAAATATAAATATTAAAGTGTCAATTTAATTTGGTTATATCTTGAATTAATAGAAAATCTTATTTTGATCAACTATATCTAGCTTTCAAGTTATATAATGATTTAAGAAATTTAAGCTTTTTCATGGTACCGTGAGCTCTAAATTTTATTGAAACAAATATTTCTTTTTATCAAGAGGCTGGGTTAAAAAATAAAAGGAATAAAAACCGATTCTTTCATAATTACATGAAGAAAGAAACTAAAATGTGATTCGATTAACATTTATATCCATATCTAAATTATAGTATCAGTATGTATTCTAAATCATTGTATTTGGGTTTGTGTTTAGTGTCGTCTCTTTCTTGATATATAAAGTTTGTACCAAATTTAAAGAAAAAATAAGGGTCTAGCGCGACAATCTCCAATTTTTACACGTGGCGATTTTGTCCAAAACTGGTATTGGGGTGTCAATTACGAATTTAATATTATTTTTCCAATATTCAGTATGGCGGGTACAATACGGAGGATTAAAAATTGAACATGTCCCGATGTTGTCCAAAATGGGGAATGGGGGATTTTTTGAGATGTAAATTACGAATTTAAAACTATTTTTGTAAAACTTAATATGGCGGAGTAAAAATTGTACATCTCTCGATGTTGTCCAAAATCAGTATTTAGGGATTCTTGTAGGTGTAAATTACGAATATAAAATTATTTTATAAAAATTCAGTATCAATTACGGTTCTCGATTTTGTTCAGAATTGATACAGATAAGTTTTTAAGGGTGTCAATAATGAATTCAAAATTATTTTTAAACAATTCAATATAGCATATACAATATGGCTGTCTGAAAATTTGGACTTCCGGGTTAAGTCCAAAATTAGATTAGGAGTTTCAAACAATTTTTTTGAAATTCAATATAACGGATCCAAAATGGTGTGTTAAAAATTTTACGTATTCATATTTTTTCAAAATTTTAGATAATTTCATCTGACAGATACGATATAAAGGACTAGAAATTTCAAATTTTTCCAATTTTGTCCAAAACTGATATTGGGGCTTCTTGGGGCGTATATTCTGAATCTTGAATGAAGTTCTTTAAACTCAATATGAAAGATAAAATACGTCGAACTAAAAAATTTACATGTCTCAAGTTTTTTAAATATTGATATTTGGGGCTTAAGGGGTGTAAATTACCAATTTAAAATTAATGTCTTAAAATTCAAGATAGCTGATTTAATATGGCAGACTAGATATGTGTGTGGTGCATTCAAAACTGGCAATTGGAGAATTTTCGGGATCAAAGAATTTTTTATTATCCATTTTAGTGTTTACAACTTTGGACAAAATGGACACCTTTTTGTGACTTTTGAACCATTACGACGCACACTGCGTATATCACTTATTACTTAGTTCAACTAATTTAAGGATCATAATTAGTTGAAACCTAAAAATCAAAAATAAAATTTTCATAAAAACATTGAACCATCGTCTTAAGATGTACTAAAAGTCGAAAGATAACAATATATTTTTTTTTCTGAAATAAGGTATTAATTTGGTGTCGACTTCAAAATTTTCAATTTTATACCAAAATTTATATTGTTATTTTTCATTTTTTAGCGCATTTTTAGAAATCGGTTGAATTTTTTTAACAAAATTTTATTGATACATACCGATCGTCTACTAACAACAAATTCAAAACGAACATTTCCTCTTGCGTGTCAGTTTTATTTATCTCAGCATCTCTTTGGATATGGATCAGAAAAAAAATTAAAAATAATAATTTGTGTTATTTTGTATAAATTTGAGGTTAACAGTTGAATATAAAATCTTACTTTTGTTGAACGAAAATTCTTAAAGGAAGGTGCTTTAGAATCTCAGACGAATTTTTCTATCCGCAATGTTTAATAACAGAAATAATCCAATATATTTCAATTACAGGCTGACCTGACACTTGAACAAAAACTAAAACTTCGAGCAGTTGGCATGCAATGTATTGTTGAAACTGGAGTAGATCCAGAGCTTGTGAAAAATGCTCGTGAAGGAAAATTCAGCGATGATCCAAAACTAACAGCTTTTGGAAATTGCATGGCTAAAAAGATTGGATTCCAAAATGAAGCTGGTCAAGTTCAACCTGAGGTTGTAAAAGAAAAATTAGCCCAAGTAATTAATGATCCTATGTTAGCTAATGGACTTTTCCAGAAATGTTTAGACACAAGAAATGTTGAAGAATCTGTTGCTGAAACTTTCAAATGCTACTACAAAAATATTCCTGGTAACATAGATATTTAGGTTCATGTTATATCTGGCTTTGACATCTAATTAATTATATCTCTATTTAGGGAAAAATAAATAGTATAAAAAAATTGTATTTGTTTTATTTTACCCTTTCTGACCGTTAAATATTGTTATTGGACGTTGGCTTGGCACAAAAACTGAATTGTTTTTTAACAACACAAAACTTACTCACAGTTGAAAAAAAAGTGTACTTTTATCTATATTAATATAGCTAATAAAAATTAGTGGTTCATACAAGAATAATTTGTTCGTAAGTAGAAGGAACGATATTCATACTAGAATAATTTATTCGTAAGTAGAAGGAACGATATAAAAAACAATTTTGTTCTACTATTTTAAAAAGAGTGGTTTTAAGGGGAAGAGAGGTGCAACACGGTATAATGGCTTCAAAAAACCGTTTCTTTAACTTAAATTTTTCGTACCCTATATAGAAAATTTGCTCCAGAAGTCTTAAGTTTGGAAGTATATCAAAATAGACTGAAATGAGCTCATTTAGTCAGCATGTAAATTAAGTCAAACTAAATCCTATAGCTACTGCCTTCGACATTAGTACAATGTATTGAAACATGCCTCAAATAGTCCAAATAAATCTTCATCTGTAATTGGGCGATAAGATTTCGGAACAAGAGGTTGTTTAAAATTCTGATCCAGCTATCACTGCGGTATGAACAGATGAAGGTAGAAGATTAGTAAAAGTTTGTCTTCGATTAACCCATAAAGAATACGTTCATAATAATTGTATAATGGTACTGTTTGATCTTGTTTAATGGCAAAAGAGTAAAAATAATAAAATAAGAATTTTAAAACGCATATATGTATATATATATATATATATATATATATATTATATATATATATATATATATATATATATATATATGTATATATATATATATATATATATATATATATATATATATATATGTATATATATATATATATATATATATATATATATATATATATATATTTAGTTGGTTATTTTCTTGGGAATATGGTTCATTTTATATTGAAACTACATATATAAAGTAGTCATATTTATTGTATATATATATTTTTATTTTTCAGAACGTTTCGATTCTTTCGAATCTTTTTCAACTGACGGTTTCGGCGAATGCTACAAAAATGTACATTTTTAATATTATTATATATGGAATAGGAGGTTAAAAACTTACCATTTGTAGCATTCGCCGAAATCGTCAGTTGAAAAAGATTCGAAAGAATCGAAACGTTCTGAAAAATAAAAATATATATATACAATAAGTATGACTACTTTATATATGTAGTTTCAATATAAAATGAACCATATTCCCAAGAAAATAACCAACTAAAAATATATTTAATGGTTCAAGAAAAATTAATTCCTATACTATATATATATATATATATATATATATATATATATATATATATATATATATATATATATATATATATATATATATAAAATATATAAAATCGAAGGGCAATTCGGCTAAAATAGTTTCAAGATGGTGGCATTTCCGGTGTTATTCCGGAAGGTAATGCATTCTTGCTTATTTGAAATGGAACACTCTATATGCTATTTTATTTTTAGATTATAAGCAAAATTATACACATATTTTATGTATAATGTCCTATATCTAGACGTAAATGTAGATGCAAATTGTATGATACTGCAGGCCAAGGTAGAGAGGCCCTTAGACTGCAGCTTTCAGACTTTTTATGTTGCCCGCTATATCGGTTCTAGGTGAACAGGTTATTTGGCTTGATCAGGTTTCGCACACTGCTCTCTAGTTTATCCTCTGGCTATAAGCCTTCTGGATAAATTGATCCCTAAAGATATCTTTATCACATAGTCTACATAGTAGTTCTTCGCTGAAGGTACCCGTTGTATGTAGATATTTTCTTAAGCTGTATTTGACGTCTTAGTTTGCCAGATGATCTACTCAGCAATAGCTTACTGTGTCTCTACCCCACAATGTCTTTCCAGTGGATCTGATGTTGATTTGTCCACCAGGACAGCCACCCATAAGTATCAGACTTTGTAATTCCAAAAACTTGCTCTGATCTAATAAACGGAGTGGCAGACCCGTGTCTTGCAATTTGATCTACTTTTTCATTTTCTGGGATACCCTTGTGCCCTGGAACCGATGCGAAAGTGACCTTGTTGTATTTTGCCAGGTTGATAAGGCTTTAAAGATAGTCTCGGACCTGTTTTGATATTATCTAATTGCACCATAGATAATTCAGTGCTGTCTGACTGTCAGGGAAGATGAGGATGGTCCTGTCCCTGTAATTCCTTCTTAAATTCTCCCGAAGGCAGGCATCGATAGCGTGGATTTCTGCCTGAAATACTGTGGTATGCTGCCCCAGTGCTACACTAATATTTAGTCTAGGTGTATCACCGTGTATTTCGGCGTCTGTACCATAGTCAGTTTTGGATCCGTCCGTGTACCAGACGAGGTTTCCTAGCTGACTCATTATTTAGCCATATTCCGCCTTCCACATCAAGCTGAATGGTATAAAGTCTTTCAAAATTGTAAATTCCAGGCATGGTGTCACATCTCATTTCTATTAATAAGTTCGTTACCACGCCTTGGATGCTGGTGTGTCCGAGGGCAGGTCCAATCCACCGGACGTTGTTTCTTTCCAGCCTGTAAGACCCTTTTGTATAGCTATCACTTCCAGAATTTCTCGTTTTTGTGTGTGGTTTTTAGTTTTTAAGATTTAAACACTCTCATGCTATGTGTTGTTAATACCGTTTTATTTTTTTTTGTCGTATTTGTGCCCATTTAATCGTTTTTTTGTTAAATGTTGGCTTGTTTGATCTATGTATTCTCTATTGAAGTCTTTGCATGGTATATTGTAAACGACATGTCTTTTTTTTAATTTTGGTAATTCAGATTTTAGTTTACTATAGCAATTTTTTAGGAAGTTGCGAACCTTATGGCTGACAGTAACGTTATGTTTCTTGAACGCATTTTGGAGTTTTTCTGAGTGAGTGATACGTATTTTTCGTTTTTCTGTTTTATTTTGGTGTTTGATGAGTTTTTGTTATAAAATTTATGAATTTTTTTTATGATATTGTATATTAGGTTTTCGGGATAGCTGTTCATTTTCAAGGCTTCTTTTGCTTTCTGGATAGCCTATTTTCGATATTCAGGATCCGACAGCTTAATGTTACGATCCGCGAAGCCTATTACAACCGTTTTTTTGTGAGAGAGAGGGCGTTGGGATTTAAAATGTAAATATTTGGAGGACTATCGTTTCTTAGTATAGCATTCTGTTTTCAAGGCATTGTGAATGTGATATAAGATTAGGTCCAGTAAATTGATTTTATTTTTTTTCCCTCTTTCTATTGTGAACTGTAGTTTAACGTGGTGGAAGTTAAATTTTTTTAATACTTAGTTACATATATTTTGGGTTACTACTGTGGTACATTCGTCAACGTATTTATCGACAAAGGGCAATTTAAACTCAGGATTTTTATTACAGCTTCTTCAAGATCCTCTAATTCAAGCTGTACTATAACAGAAGAAATGGAAACTCCCATTGCGCATCCATCTATTTGTTTATAAAAATTTTAATTGTGTATGAAGTATGTGGAGTTTAAAGTTAGTTCAACTGCGTCTAAGAATTCATTTAAGGATATATGGGTAAAAGATTTAATTTGGTTCAATTTTTTTGTTATTATTTTTTTTTTGCTAAGTTGATTGGTAATTTTGTGTATAAGGAAACATCGGATCTTTTACATATTCTGTTTTGGTTAACGATGTTTTGCAAAATGTTTCTGAGAAATTTTGAGAATTTTTCTAAGGGAGATTGAATACATGCTACGATGGGTCTTCGTGCAACTTTGAGAATCCATATATAGGTGGATGGAGGGTATTTTGAGTTCTTAAATATTTTGCTGTATTTGGTGATATATACATTTTGTTTTCCCAACAAGTTATTATTTCGTTGTTGTTTTTTTGTAAATAATCATTGGAACGTGCTTTAGTGCTTTATATGTGGTGTTATGTTGCAGTAAGGCATTCATCTTTTGATCATACTGAGCAATTTTATTGGATTTAACGGGTATTAGAATTTTTAAATGGTTATTTCCTTTTAAAAGGATTTGGTTTTTCTTACCTTTTTTATAATTCTTTTTGGACTTGTTGGTTGTACTGTTAGAAAAGTTGTTTTTGTGACGATGTTATAACAAGTAGATCTAATTTCGCTTTGGTTTCATTTGTAAAGTTTGTAAGTGGGGCTTCTATATTACTTATAATTTTTAGGATTGGTAAGCTTTTTCATTTTCAATTGGTCTTTTCAGTACTACTTCAACTTCAAAATGACGCACGTGGTCATCTTAATTCTGTTATTTTACAAAATCTACTTTTGTATTATAATATAGTAATAAATTGAATATATATATATATATATATATATATATATATATATATATATATATATATATACATATATATATATATACATATATATATATATATATATATATATATATATATATGTATATATTTATATATATGTATATATATATATATTTACATCATTCAGTAGATAGGTCCTCCTCATGTGGCGCATCTTTAGGTCATCCACCAGAAATAGTGAATATATATATAATTTGTGTCATGTATATAGAGTACTTTGTTATTCTTATTATAAATCCATTAAAATAATAACAAAAAAATTTTTTAATTTTCACATAAATCCCTATCTTTACGTCCACCAACGAAATCACGGTATTTATATCATCCGGGCGTATACTCCTTTTTCACAATCGAAGCGATACATCCTCCGATATATAGTAATTTTATAGATTACAATGGATCGCTAGCCCGACAACGTTGCCATTGTTTAGTAATCTAAGGTAATGATTTCGTGTTCAGTTCTCAGTATAAGAATTGCACTAGAAGAAGGGTATTACTAAATGTAAAAGGTAAATACGTATTTTGTTAAAATAAAATGGATTAAGAAATGAATATATGCCAAAATATATGTAGGGTGCGTTGAATCTTATTTTGCAATTGCAGTAGTACAATTTACAAAAAATAGTCAAAAATTTAAAATTATCTTATACAGCTGAAATTTTGCGTATGGGCTAAAAATTGCACTCAGAAAAACTATTTTTCATAACTTTTTTCGATATTTTGGGATATAACCTCACCTTTGGATTTTTTTTGGAATGAAATTTAAATTTGACAGAAAATGCTCATCACGTGACTACTATTTTTTGGTTAGTTTTCATCTCGATCAAAGCAGAAATTGATGTCAAAGTTAAATTTCGAATAAAGCTATTAATAATTAATAGTTTTTGACTCCGACTCCACGCCTACTGATGATCCTGAAGATTCTGATTTTAATCCTTCAGAATATGACTGTTCTTCGATATGTTTTAGTTTCATTTTTGTAAGAATTAAACTAAATAATATTCTTTAAGGACATACCGATGACCTCCCCTCAAATATGTGATACACCACCTTCTCCCGAAATTTTGCCTCAGAATAAAAATAATAAATTTGATGGTAAAAGTACTGAACCAACTGCAACTCCATATAACATCGAAAATTAAGAATATTCTAAAATGAAGACTGCAGATGAATATGCAACCATGAATAATTTTGCTTACGAACTTAACAAAATAAAATTAGACTCTAGTTCTAAGAACACATTATTTTGTTATTATTGCGAAAAATATGTAATTCATTTTCCCAGACATTCATTTATAAATCACAAATTAGAAACAGAAGTGAAAAAGATTTTAGCACTACCATCTCTATGCAAGGAATGAAAAAAACTTGCTTTTTAGTCTAAGAAAGAAAGGTAATTACTTAACCAACAGTGAAGTAACAAAACCCTTAAGAAAAGGTGCTGAGATTACTAATTACCTTCCATGTACATACTGTTTGGGCTTTTACTCTGCTAGGAATCTACGGAGACATCGCAAAAATTGTGATGCGAATCCAAATAAAAGAACTTCTGAGAAAAATTCTCAAAGCAATGCGCAAAATTATTTAGTACGCAACTTAGGAGTGGATCCTCAATTAAACGAAAATGTATTTTTCCGTATGAGAGCTGATTAAATTTCTCTTGTAGCTAAGAAAGATCCCCTTATATGTGTTTTTGCAGCGAGATATTTAAACATTCATCGGAAAAATCATTCTGGTTGTTTCAAGGAAAATGCGTGAATTGGCCAAGCTTATTATTGAAGACAAAAAAATTAGACCTTCTCTAAGAGATCTTCTTGAAGCTCTTAAACCTGAACATTACGACATTTTGGTATCTGCCACAAAAGCAGCTTCAAAATATGATCCAGAAAATCACCTTTATCAATTTCCCACATTTGCTATGAATATGGGAACCACTTTAAAACAGTGTTGTGCTGTTGCGCTTATGCATGTATTTAAAAAATCAGAAACATCGATACTGTTAGCAAGTACTGAGGCCGATTTTAAAACCTTAATTCAGGTAATTTAAAGTCACTGGAAATTTGATGTTTCCAGTCAAGCAGCAAGTGACTTAAATTTACAAAAATGGAGTAAGGTAACTTGAGTGGCTCTAGCAAGCGATCTAAAGCTACTAAAAGAATGCTTTATTAACAAGGCAAATGATGCATTTTTCAAATGAAAAGAAAATAATGGAAACGAAAAAGCATATATCATCTTGTTGGAAAATTATTACTAAATAGAAGACGATCCGGTGAACTTCAAAGACTTTTCATAAATACATATAAATCTGCGCTTCTAAAGATAAATCAACAAGGTTACGAAGAATTTTCTGAAGTTGTTTCTGAAACACAAAAATATTAATCAATTCCTTCGAAAGAATTGTCATAAGGGATAAAAGGGGACAGTGTTATTAGTAAAGATTTCCAAGATCATTTAGAAATAGTTCTAAAATATCGAGATAATATTCTCAAAAAACCCAGTAGTTATCTGTTTGGAAATCCAAATACTGGGCAGCAATTTGTGGGTTATAAAGTTTTGAGAAAATATGTTACACTAAGTGTAGTTAAAAAACCCTGAAGCCCTCACATGTACTTGATTAAGGAAGCATTTGGCTACATTGACCCAGTTATTTAACATGAGTGAAAATGATATGGAGCAACAACCAACTTTATTGGTCCCACCTTAGGAATCCACCGATCATCTTACAGACTCCCTGATGATATTTACCAGACATCAAAAATATCCAAATTACTCATACTTATGAAAACGGAGGAAGCCTGTCAGTTTAAAGGCAAAAGTTTAGATGAAAATGATTTGAATTTAGAGGAAAATTTGCTCGAAAATGATGATTTAGTTTAGTTATTACAGAAGATCAAGATAGCGATTTTGAGTTGCTAGTTGAAAGAAATATTAACAATGTAATAAAAAAGAAGCAAACAGAACAGAAAAAAATGATAGATTTTGAAAAATTTTGTTACTATCCAAAAACTTAAGTTGAAAAAGGGCCAAAGCCGAAAAACAATTCTCCTCATTTTTCTATTTAAATGAGAGTTTTTACGTCGGCATAAAAATTTAAAAAATCAATTAACTGAAAAGCTACTCCACAACTTATTGCAAATATAAGCAGGCGTAATCATTTTTTAACTGATTTGTGGTCGATTTATTTTTTTATTCTATTTCGAAAAGCCTAACGGGAAGGTACTTGAAGTGTCCAGCTCCGATTTTCATGAAACTTCAGTATATTGTAGAGAGCACAAAAATAAGAAATACATTTTTTTTATTTGCGGAGATTCATTTTAACGGGGTAAAATCCGCACTTAAATATCACCCCTAAAAACAGTATTTTTGAAATATCTCATGTTCTAAGTGAGATATCTTTACAAAACAAAATGAAAATTACTTGTCGTTCGAAATGATGTTAAACTATTTTTTTTTCATCCCCAATGATAACATCCCTTATTTTTTATAAGGATAAACCATCTATTCGCGCACGTAATTTAATTATAAAAATTACAAAATCTGATATTTTGCTTGAAATTTTTTTTTTTCAGGAATGCTATAAGTTACTTAAGTTGACGGATTTCGGAGTTTCTAATAATAACTCGTAAAAAAGTGTGAACCACCCCCAAATATTTTTTTTTTCTTAAATCTCAACTTCTAATTGAGATATCTTTACAAAACGAAATGAAAATTACTTGTTACTTGAAATGATGTTAAACTAAGGTATTTTCATCGCCAAAAATACCATCCCTTATTTTTTAAAAGGGTAAACCGTCCATTAACGCATGTAATTTAATTCTAAAAATTTTGAAATTTATTGAAATGGTTTCAAAGTATTATTTTCACGAATAACATAACTAATTTAAGTTGACCTGTTTTGGAGTTTCAGAAAATAAAATAATAAAAGAGGGTGAATCACCCCCAAATACATTTTTTCAATTCTAATTGCGATATATTTACAAAACAAAGTGGATATTACTTTTTAGTTGAAACGAGGTTACACCATGTTGCTTTAACCCCATATATATCATCCCTTACTTTTTATGAGGGTTAGTCTTGTAATTCATTTACATAATTTAATTCTGGACATTACGAAATTAAACCAAATTTGTTGATAATATTTTTTTACGATTACAATAAGTAACTTACGTTGACGTATTTCGGGGTTTCCGAAAATAAACTAGTAATAGAGGGTGAGCAACCCCCAAATACTTTTTTTAATATCTCCAGTTCTAATTAAGGTATCTCTACAAAACAAAATTAAAATTACTTGTTATTCGAAATGATGTTAAATTAAAGTATTTTCACTCCCAAGGAAATTATTCTTTATTTTTTATAAAAGTAAACCATCATTTCATACATATATTATTATTCTTAAAATTGTCAAATTTTACTTTAAATGAACGTAACAGAATTAGACATCACAATTTGTATTTTGCATGAGAAGTACATTTTTTGTTAATTTTGAGGCGCTGAATACAAAAATGACAATGAAATTAAAAACTTACTGGCAATTTTCAAAAACAAGGTTTTTAATAACAATCACGTGCATTTTTGCGATTACATTGTTAATATATAGGGACACATAACATCACGTATCTCCAAAACTTGAACTAATATTAAGAAAATAAGTTTAGTTTCAGCTTTAGTAGACCAAAAATTGTAAGATTTAGTCGATTTTATTTTAGATATATTTTGGCTGTTGTCCAGTGTAATTTATAGACGTGAATGCTTAACCAATGAAATAAGTTTATACTTTCTTATTAATTAAAAGAAAAAAAATCAGTAAGCTCTGTAAGGTTCTGAAATTTGTCAATTTTAAGAATAATTATACATGTAAAAAATAACATTCTTGGAATGATATCTTTGGGGGTGAAAATACTATAATTTAACTTCATTTCAAATAATAAGTAATTTCCAATTTGTTTCGTAAAGTTATTTCAATTAGAACTTGAGATGTAAAAAAAAAGTATTTTGGGGTATCTTACTCTCTTTTACTAACTTATTTTTAGAAACCCTGAAACATCACAACTTAAGTGACTAATGGTATTCGTGAAAAAAATATTTTCAAACAATCCAATTAAATTTATTAATTTTTACAATTAAATTAAGTACGCAAATATATGGTTTACTCTAATAAAAAATAAGGGATGATATTCTTGGGGGAAAAATACCATAGTTTAATATCATTTCGAATAATAAATAATTTTCATTTTGTTTTGTAGAATTATCTTAATTAGAACTTGAGATATTAAAAAATATATATATTTTGGGGGTGATTCATCCTCTCATATTAGTTTAGTTTTGGAAACCCCGAAAGATGTCAACTTCAGTTAATTATATTATTCATGGAAAAAATATTTTCAAACAATTTCTTAATTTTTAGAATTAAATTACGTGCGAAAATGGATGGTTTACCCTTAAAAATATAAGAAATGATATTCTTAGGGATGAAAATAACTTAACACCTCAACATCATTTTAAATAACAAGTAATTTCAATTTTGTTTTGTAAATATATCTCAATTAGAACTTCAGGTTTAAGAAAAAAAGTATTTCGGGGTAGCTTACCTTCTTTTATTAGTTATTTTTAGAAACCCCAAAACCTTTCAAGTTAAGTTACTTATGGTATTTGTGAATATTTTCAAATAATTATATTAAATTTCGTAATTTTTAGAATTAAATTACGGGCGCGAATAGATGGTTTACCGTTTTAAAAAATAAGGGATGATATCCTTGGGATGAAACAGCTATAGTTCCACATCATTTCGAACAACAAGTAATTTTCGTTTTGTTTTGTAAAGATGTCTCACTTAGCACCTGAGATATTTCAAAAATACTGTTTTTAGGGATGAACTTTAAGGGCGGATTTTACCCTCTTAAAATGAATCTCCTCAGATAAAAAAAAAATACGTGTCTCTTATTTTTATACCCTCTACAACATATTAGAGTTTCATTGAAATCGGAGTAGGACTCTTCAGATACCTTCCTAGTAAGTCACACTCTAACGGTTGATTTTTGGAAGTATTTTAATATTTCTTAAATAATCGAGACAAACACAGTATTGCCATATTTTCGGAGGACCTATCCACCGCAAAGAAGGTAAATACTAGTATTCACGGAGGATATATCCGCTGCAGTTTATATACAAATATACAGATGAAATATACGCACTAAGGTGGCGCCACTTTTTTTATGTCAAAATCCTGAACTAAAATATACGAAATATCAAAAAAAACGTTATAAGTCATCCTTCTGAAAATTTGTCAGGAGTATCAGGATAATCCATAAACTTGTTTTACATGAAAAGCTATAGGTCATCCATATACGGATGACCTATCGCACCGGGATGACCTATTAAATGCAAATTGTCTATTAGCGGAGGACCTACCTACAGCAGGATATATATATATATATATATATATATATATATATATATATATATATATATATATATACATATATTACGTCAGAGGCAGATGTTCTTAAATATTAATTTTTGGGACGTACATAAAATATTAGTGGATTATTATATCTTTGTTATTCTTTGGCTTGATAATTGACTTGAACTAATTTGTTCCCCAAATTAAAATCGTAAACATTTCTGTTATTATACAACTTTTGGTATTCCAACCATATTCTCAGAATTTCTAAATTATAACAAATTTAATTTTTGTTGTCCAGAGTCCAGATAGGCTGTTAAACCATAATACAGTGAATTAACAAAAAGTTCTAAAGTTCACGGTTCACATTTTCGCTCCTGATAATGCGATCCGGATGAAGAGATGGCTGACTTACAATAGATAAAGGAATAGAAACTATATAAAAACATTGGTTTATATGTTAAATAGTTAATTAAATCCACAGCTAACTGGTATAAACTAAACCAAAAGTAGTACTATACGTTATATTCAACAATGAAGACCTTTATAGCCGCCGTTCTTCTTATTGGTGTTATATGGGTTGCTGTAAGTATTTTTTGGATAAATATAAAAAAGTTCTGCAATAAAATATTATTTGTATTTAGACGTTTAATTTCTATGAGATGAACAATTTTTCGGATACGGGAAAAATTTAAATATTAAAATGTCAGTTGATTATATCTTGAATTAATAAAAAGTCTTATTTTAATCAACTATATTTAGCTTTCAATTTATACAATGATATTAGAAATTTAAGCTATTTAATGGTACCGTGGAGTTTTAAATTTTGTTCGTGAAACTAATGTCCCGTTTAAATCAAGCATTTAAACCCATATTTTTTTTTCCAACAGGCTTGGTTAAAAAATACAAGGAATAAAAATAGATATTTTCATAATTAAATGGAGAAAGTAACTAAAATGTGATTTGATTAATACGAACTCCCATATTTAAATTATAGTATCAACAAGTAAAATTATTCTTTGTAAGTTTTAAGAGGGCCAAAAGCGGTGTCCTTTTTTATCCTTTGATATTTTAAATTTACTTTACTGTATCTTAAATAAAGGTATTTGAATTTGCGTTTACTGACGTCTCTTCCTTGATATATAAAGTTTATACTATCATAAAAGAAAATAAAAATCTAGCATAACAACCTCCAATTTTTACTTCTCTCGATTTTGTCCAAAATTGGTAGTGGGGTGTGCCTAAGGATATAAATTATGAATTCAAAATTATTTTCGCAAAATTCAATATGGCGGCTCCAATATGGCGGATTAAAAATTGAACCTCTCTCAATGTTGTCCACAATAGGTGTTGGAGGATATTTTGAGGAGTAAATTGCGACTTTAAAATTATTTTTGCAAAATCAATATGGCGGATTTAAAATTTTACATCTCTCAGTGTTATTCAAAATGGGTATTGGGGATCGTTGGAGGTGTAAATTACGAATATAAAAATATTTTTTAAAAATTTAATATTTTAATACATTTCTCGGTTTTATTCAGAATTGCTACAGGTAATTTTCCAAGGATGTCAATAACAAATTCAAAATTATTTTTAAATAATTCAATATGGTGGATGCAATATGACGGTCTGAAAATTTGCACTTTCGGATTATATGGAAAATTGATACTAAGGGGTATTCGAGGGTGTTAAAATTAATTAATTAATTAAAGTTATTTCTTTGAAATACCATATAGCGGATACACTTTGGTGTGTTGAACATTTTACGTATTCATATCTTTTGAAAATGTTTTATAATTTAATCTGGCAGATACAATATAGAAGACTAAAAATTTCACATTTTTCCAAAATTGATATTGGGGGTTCTTGGAGCCTATATGATGGATCCTAAATTAATTTCTTCAAACTCAAGATGCAGGATAAAATATGTCGGACTAAAAAATTTATATGTCTCAAGTTCCCAAAATATCGGTATTTGGGGCTTAAAGGGTTTAAATTACTAATCTAAAATTAATTTCTAAAAATTCAAGATAACTGATTTATAAACCAAAAGTGGATAATATACTTACAGTTGGGTGTATAAAAATACAATTATATAAGAGAAACTTAGCTCTCAACCAACTGAAAAAACCTTATACAATAAGGATAAACGTGCTCTGTTCTAACACAGTTAGAGACAAAGCACTATCTCAAATTGCAAGAATACCAGGAAAGGGTGGAAGCATTTCCAATGGTAGTGCACCGCCATCTGTAGACCGGTTTTGAACTTGTTAGTTCTCGTCAGTACAGAATAGGCTAGCGCACTTCAGCATCGGAAAAGTGTTAGAACAGAGCACGTTTGTCTTTATAGTATAAGGTTTTTTCAATTGGTTGAGAGCTAAGTTTCTCTTATATAATTGTATAGCTGATTTACTTTCGCAGACTCAATAATTGTGTAGTACAATTTCATTCAAAATTGGCATTTAGAAAATTTTCAAAATCAAAAAAATTTTTATAGTTCCATTTAGTGTTTACCACTTTGGACACATTTTTGTGACTTTTGAAACATTACGAGGTACACTGTATATACCAGAGACGGTATTCTTTTAGGTGGCGGTTATATCATAAAAGTACAGTATGGCAAGCGAAAGCAAGTTGTCGGCTGGAGGGGAGACGCCAGAAACATTCCCATTTCTTGTATAAAAGACAGGGTCGGGCCTATTTTTTTGAATTCAAAGCTGTTGGGGGAGGAGGGCGATCACAGAAAAAAACAAGTTGTCGAAAGGGAAGAAGATGCCAGCAGTAGTATAAAAGACAGAATCGGGTCTATTTTCCTGAACTCAAAGCTCTTGGGGGGGGGGGGGGGGGCGATCGACCCGGCACGTGGAATATACCACTTAGTATTTAGTTTAAATAATTTGTGGATCATAATTAGGTGAATCCCAAAAATCAAAAATGAACTTTTTATAAAAACATTGAAGCATCTTCTTAAGATGCGCTAAAAGTCGAAAAATAACAATATAAATTTATATCTGAAAAATGAGATATTTGAAATCTTCTCCAAATTATTGCTAAATTAAACAAATAACACCAACAGTAGATATATACAAGCTACGGTAAAGAAAAAATTACAAATCAAGTACTCTAATCTTTTTATGTGAATCACATTTTATCTGGTATTAATTTGGTGTCCACTTCAAAAATTTCAATTTCATATAAAAATTTATTTTGTTATTTTTCGTTTTTAGCGCATTTTTAGAAATCGGTTACATCTTTTTATAAAAATTTTATTGATATATATACCGATCGCCTACTAACATCAAATGCAAAACGGATCTTTCCTTTGTGTGTCAGTTTTATTCATCTCAGCATCTCTTTGGATATGAAACAGAAAAAAAAGTAAAAATAAAAATTGTGTTATTTTGTATAAATTTACGGTTAACAGTTGAATATGGAATCTTACTTTTGTTGCATGAATTCTCATACTTGAAAATTTGTAAAAAGAAGGTGCTTTAGAAATGCAGAAGAATTTTTCTATCCATGTAATTTAGTAACACAACATAGTCCAATATATTTCAATTCCAGGCTGACCTGACACCTGAAGAAAAACTAAAACTTCGAGCAGCTGGCATGCAATGTATTTCTGAAACTGGAGTAGATCCAGAGCTTGTGAAAAATGCTCGTGAAGGAAAATTCAGTGATGATACAAAACTAATAGCCTTCGGAAATTGCATGGCTAAAAAGATTGGATTCCAAAATGAAGCTGGTCAAGTTCAGATTGAAGTTGTAAGAGAAAAGTTAGCCCAAGTAATTAATGATGCTAAGTTAGCTAATGAACTCTTTGAGAAATGCTTAGACAGAAGAAATGTAGCAGAATCTGCTGCTGAAACTTTCAAATGCTACTACAAAAATATTCCTGCTCACATAGATATTTAGACTTATGTTATATCTGGCTTTGACATCTAATTAATTGTATCTCTAATCAAGGAAAAATAAACAGCATTTGAAAATGTATGTATTTGTTTTATCTTACCCTTTCTAACCATTAGATACTGTTACTGGACATTGACGTGGAACAAAAACTGAAATGTATTTTAACAACACACAATATACTCAAAGTTTAAAAAAAGTGTGGTTCTATTTATAGTAATATAACTAATAAAAATTAGAGATTAATATTAGCATAATTTATTCATAAGTCGAAGGAACGATATAAAAAACTATTTTCTCTACTATTTTGAGAACAGTGGTTTTAGGGTTTCAAAAAAAAAAACATTTTTTTACTTAAATTGGTAGTCCCCTATGTAGAAAAATTGCTCCAGAAGTCTTCAGTTTGGATATGTGTAAAAATAGGCTAAAATAAGCTCATTTAGTAAGCATGTAAATCAAATCAAATCATATCATATAACTATTTCCTTCGACATTAGTATAATGTATTGAAATTATCAACTAATGATCCGATTTCTTAAAATCAAAACAGAAACATTTACAACTGTACTAAAATAAACTTAAAATTACACAAAATAAGAATACTTTAGTTCAATAAAATATAATACATATTAAAAAGTTTATACAATGTTAAAAAACTTCGAGGGAGAACTCACCAAGAGAATAATATGGCATAATTACCAAGAACAGTAGCATTTTTTAAAAAATTTATTTCCGTTCGCAGCTCTTAATTCCATCTGTAGATGGTTAGAAATCTTTAAAGAGGTTATCAATGAACCCCTTGCGTACTAACTGGTCTGAGAAAAGGGAATGTACAAATTACCCCTATTTCTACACTCATAAAAGTTCACCTCTCTACACCTACTGAACAAATTCAAATTTGCTTTTACGTATGAAGCACTCTACAGAATATAAATATCAATAACTGTGCTCTCCTCAGCAAATTTACCTCTGCAGGAGGTCATTTGGTACATGCTACGAATTATCCTGTTCTGTATGGTCAAAACCGTTTGCATATGCACAGAGGTGCCCCAGCATATAATTCCATAACCCAGTGTAGAGTAAACACAGCCATAAAAAAATATTTTCAATACCTCCATGTGGACCTCTAAGCTGTAATATGGCAAAATTTCGAGAAACCAACTAGTTGCATCGTAGAATAACATGAGCATCCCATGACAAGTGTTGATCAATAGTGATCCCTAACAACTTATTTGTTTTATTTTTAATAATTATATTCCCTTGATACTTGACTATAAAATCAGAATCACATTTAACTCCTATAGGGTTTAATACCAATCTATTCCTTTCCGACCAAGTTGATATTTACTTTACACATTCAATGGCAGCTTCACTAAAAACATCCTCGTCATGACCTATATTTATCGCCGATATGTCATCTGCAGAACGTATTTTAAAGCTTTTACTATCGAACAATGGAAGGTCATTAATATAGATAAGAAACAAAATAGGACCCAAAATACTGCCCTGAAGTACTAATATTCACCACAGTCCTCCTGAGTTCAATTCTATTTATTTCCCCGCCCAAGACTACTGATTGGAATCTGTTTTCAATAAAAGATTGGATCCAGCTTAAGGTTGATCCTCTAGTTTCGTAATTATTCAGTTTATCCAATAGCATTGAATGGTTTATAATATCGAAAGCCTTCTTAAGGTCTAAAAATTTACCTCGAATTTTAAGCTTGGCTTCAGTTTTACTTAATACTTTCTGACAGAAAGTAAAAAAACATCTCCTATTGATTTACCTAGTCGAAAGCTATAGTGAGTGCCGATGAGTATTTTTTATTTTTTTTAAATATTCAACAAGTATAACCTTAAAGGCCTTTTCAAAAACCTTCCATACCACTGGCACCAATGTTATCAATCTGTATTTATCCATTCCAGTAACATCGCCCTGTTTAAAAATCGGTATAACAGAAGCATCCTTTAATATTTCGAGAGATAGTCTTTTTCTAACGATAAATTTACCAGCAAGGTAAAAGGACTGGCAATTGACTTTGCGCACTTACCGAGAAGATTACTGCAAATCCTGTCCGGTCCTGCAGTTTTCTTGTTACATACAGAAATTAATATTTTATTCATCTCATAGGCCGTTACTGGTTTGGGAAAATTGTATGAGTGCTATTTTTCTCTACTGAGTATGGCATGTTAATGGAAATTCTTAAATTGTAAGTCTTCTTATTTTTTTCAACTCATACATATAATAAAAAGTTTTGTGGGGAAAAAATTTAAAATAATAGAAATCGCGAAACATCCAACTTCCACATATTTCGATATAATGATTAAAAAAAATTAATGCTTTAATATGTATTCAAAAAATGATGAAATAAAAACAGGCCTAAAATAACCAATGGAAATAGGAACTTGGAATACAAGAAAACTGTATGGACTCGGACATTGGCAAATCGTACACAATAGGGAACCAGATTCGAAATAGATATGCTAAGTGTCGCTGAGACCTGTAGGTTTGGTGCGGATGAATGCAAGATGGAGGGTGGAAAGTTCTTCTACTCTAGCAATCTAGATCGAAATCATAGAAAAGGTGTAGGTTGTAAACATCCGACTTCCTTATACTTCGATATAATGATTATAAAAAAATGAATACTTTAAGGTGTATTCAAGAAATGGTGAAAAAAAACAGCCTAAGACAACCAATGAAAATTGGAATTTGGAATGCAAGAAACCTGTATGAGGCTGAGAAATTGCTTAATTTTGCACAGGAGCGGACCAGATTCAAAATGGATATCCTAGGTGTCGCTGAGACCTGGAGGTATAAATTGATAGTGATTTTAAACGTGCAGTAAGTAAATATCTACAAATTATTATAGTATTATAATATCGCCTTAAATATTGAATCTATTTTCTGACAATGATATTTTTGTTGATTTTGTTGCCACCCAATAGTTCATGGTTTGAGGGTAAATTATTAGGGAATTAGAGTAAATTAAAATTCCCTAACTGAAAAAATCATGCTCTATATTGATTTAATTTTATTTAAAATTTACCGTATGAGGGATAAATTGATTTTTGCTAATTTAATTCCTAAACAAATGTCAAAATTATTGTAAACAAATTTTTTACTAGAAGAAATAATTTTTCTAAAAAATTATTTGTTTCTCAGAAGGAATAGGTGCTGCAAACAAATAAATTTCACCAATCTTCTAGGCATTTATTTAAGTTTTAAAACATGTCATTAAATTCTCTAAAAAGTTCAACACGAAGTTTTGTTTTTCATAAACAAAAAAAAATATGCTCTTTTTCTAGTCCGGTCCTGCAGTACGACTCAAAATCAGGTTTTCTTATTATTTCAAATAAATCTAAAATCTTTTAATTCATATAAAATGGTAAAATTTGTGATTATAACTATCAAGCTTCCTGATAGAGATACCAAAACACACAAATCACCTGACTGTTTTAATGATGATTTGCAGTTTTATATGTTACATTATTATTATTATTGTTAAAATGGAATATATTGCAAGTACATAGATCATTTTGGGAGCGTTGTTGCGATAAATTTATATTAAATATGCCATAAGTAATTTGGTAGCATGATTTACTGACAATTATTATTGTGAGAAATCTTGTAATGGTGCTTGTAGGATTTGTAATATATCGAAGATCTCCAAGGGAAGAAAAGTCTAGGTTAAAGCTCTATTCAATTCAGTAAAGAGAAAATGGGAGATGGGCTCTGACTGAGAACGCAATTCGTCAATTTTTAAATAATTTTAGCATATACTTTTGTAATATTAATGAGTGAATAAATAAATAAGAGTAATGATATCAATTATGACCTTTGATGCTTATGCTTCGTTGGACCCAAACTCCTTTCACTACTATTATGGAGAAAATCAAATAAGAATAACTTTCTTGATAATTATTCTTTAACCTTCACCTTGTATTTTACCGAACTGCAGTAACTTTCTACATATATCGCTAAAAATTTTGTCTATATCGTTGGAGCTGTTCGGGAGCAACACATTAAAAAAAAAGTATGTCTTAAATTGACGATGGATATATAACGACATGCATACTGGTATTTGAACAATCTAAGTGGCCGAAATTATTTTTATACTCAAATAGATTTTAAACTATTAAATAAAATTAAACGAACGTAAATTTTTTATAAATTATATTAGGAGATACACAAGTCGCAAAATTACATATTGAAACTCAAAATTTTGAAGTATTTTCTTTTTCACTATCTAATGAGTTCATAATTGTGTTCGGCGCTGCAGACACGAGCATTTTATTAGTTTTCGGCAAAAAATAATCCAATTTCTTTGATTTTACGCACCTCTTGCTGCTCCCTGGAGGATCTGAATTCAAAAGTAACCGATTGAGTATATCTTGGTTACAGCTTTCTCTCGAAAATTTGCTAGAAAAATCTAGTCGGTAGGACCAAAAATGCTTGTTACATGTCTCTGATGATGCCTTCTCGGAAAGCTGGACA
The DNA here is from genome assembly GCA_034092305.1 of Diaprepes abbreviatus. Taxonomy (NCBI): domain Eukaryota; kingdom Metazoa; phylum Arthropoda; class Insecta; order Coleoptera; family Curculionidae; genus Diaprepes; species Diaprepes abbreviatus. The sequence goes on along the minus strand of JASJET010000057.1, from coordinate 18,734,343 downwards.
ATTGGTAATAAAGCGTATTTAATTATTACTGCACCGTCAATTAAAATTTTGTGCATCGTAGGCGTCATAGGATGCCCAGCATACAATTCCACAAGCTGTTTCAGTTGCATAATTTTTCATATATTTCCTGATCGCTTATATGTCCACTTGAATTGTTTCTAGTCTATATATAAGGTTGTAACTGATACCCGTTATTCCAGATGCTAATCTGGAATCGTAAAAAAATCTCCTGTTTGTGTTGCCGTTATTGGTGTTGCCAAAGTTAGCCAATTAATAAACCTATTTCATTGCGGAACAGGGTGTGGATTTCTATTTCTCTAGTTTTTTCCAATTGTTTTTCCTCTTCTGTTTTCCTTACTCTATATTTCATTACAGGTAGCTTATAAGTCAAATGAAGAATACTTTCAAATAGTCGTGTCCTGGCATATAGCACTAAGAGACCAAATTCAATTGCTTCACTATTCACGTCCCTTTTGTAGTTTAATCGGTTGAAGTTTTTGGAAGTTGCACCACAATCGTATCGATTTACTGATGTACCGGTGACTGCATTGCATACCTTTTCGTCGACCATGGTCATTATAAATTTATATTTTACAACAAACTTTTCTCCATTTAAATTAACCTCTGTGGAGACTTAAGACTTGATAAAATCGTTAACGTATTTGATTTCTTCTTCTGTAACATCGATACTCTCTTTCACAAAACGCAATTTTATTGGTCGACAGAATCGTGGGGAAGAGAATGTAGGATTTTGGCGTAATACATTTTCACTTTTTTCACCATATATTAGTTTTAAATGCATGAAGGAGCTCAGAAATAAGTTGACATCGGAATCGGCATCATTTTTTGTTTATATTGTGTTTGCTGAGAATCATCGCAACCCCCTTTGGATATTATTTTCAGAGTGTCCCGCTGTTGTTCCTCTACTGTTAACAATACCTCTTTCAGATATTTGGATAGGCGCCAAACGGCTTTGTCTATTAAAGGCTGTAATTGCCCTTCGGAACCGTTACGTTCCTTCTAGCCACGATTGATTGTATTTAAGAAATACGTCCTCTTTAATATGTGTTTTAGTCCATTTATGTTTTATTTCCGATTTAAAATATGCAAAGCTGCGTTTTAAGGTCTCAGTTTGGTCTTTAGCATATCCCATGCAAGATAAAAGTTGATCTTTTAAATAATTTAGTTTTTCTTCCAAACTGTACTAATTTTTGCTCTACATGCGATTAAATAGGTATTTTTTGGTCACGATCCTTATTCCCGAGGTACCAGGCGTACCTAAAACAAACACACATTATAAAAAAACATGTTTTAAAAAAATTGATTTTTTTGTCATTTTCATGTAAATATTTGAAATTACTAGAATATGGCTTATCTGGTCATCCGAATCCAATTTTTATATTAGCTTTTAGTAAAAACAACGAATTTTAAATAACAGTGAAAATTAAAGCTGGATCTACCCCGATAGCATAAGAAAAACCTTAATAATCGAAATATATTTCAAAAAAATAGCCTATAAAGGGATGAATAATTTTGTAATGTCAAAAAAATACTTTTGAATAATAAGTTGTGCAAAATTTTAGAATGGTATATAATCTTGTAATCTTACTTCTTTATCTAACATGTCAAATTCTATGTTACAGAGTCTGCTACCTTAAGATACACTTTACAAATGTATCTCTTACTATATTGCACCTTCCTATCAAGTATTAATCATTTCTTCCATCCATAGTGTTGGGCTGAATTAAGTAGCAGTAACATAGAATTTGACATTTTAGATAAAGAAGTAAGATTGCAAATAGAAGGAATTGTACACAAAAAGTTTTTAACACAAAAAAGAAAACTTGACAAATTAAATTGTACTACAAACATATCTGTTCATAAAGAACCAGTTAATAATTTTACTAATCACAAGTTTTACGATAGATTTGTAAAATTATCAGATACTGTATTTTCAAATGAAGAAACCACATTGTCAAGTAAGGGTTTTAATTAACGAAAACAGGGAATATTTAGGTGTTGAGTGTGAATTAGCATTAAATAATGATACAAATTGGAACTTGATAAGAATATTATTGCTAATATTATCAATCAAATAAATATAACTTACCTAAGGGCCAATTATCTCATGATCATAAAGTATTAAAATTAATTCAAAATAAAACCATATTAAACAGTATTATACAGACAAGGGCAGACAAAGGTAACACTGTCGTTGCCCTTAATAAAGAGCAATATGTATCCAAAACACAAACTTTCCTAAATCCAAAAAAATTTTTAAAAATAAATTTCGACCCAACTTTAACATTTCAAAAATTAATTAAAGGAATTATCAAAGATTCAAGTATTTTTAATAAAAAAAAAAGAAATTGAAACTTACAATTATGAAACCCCAATTGCCGAAATTGTATTCTTTAATCAAGTTACATAAACAGGACCTTCCAGTTAGACCCTTAGTTTCATATATTACTGCTCCTTCAGTAAAGTTGTTAACAAAACTGATAGAAATTCTCAAGAAATATTGTAATTTTGTTCCTAAATATAGTATAAAAAGCTCTTATGAACTAGTTGACAGGATTAAAAATATCATGATTCCTAATCATGCCAAACATGTTTCTTTTGACGTAAAAAATCTGTTCCCTAGTATACCTCCGAATGATATAATAAGTATTGTTGAAAACTTACTGATCAAAAATAATACAAACTTGATTGTACAACAAGATATTTTAGATACACTTTTTTTATGCTTAGACCAAAACTACTTTGAATTTAATAACAAAATTTATGTATCTAAGGAAGGGTTAATAATGGAAAATCCTTTGAGTCCGCTCCTTGCCGAAATATTTATGGATAACCTAGAAAACAAAATTTACCAAAATGATCAAATTAAAATTTTGCTTGTTTCGTGGGTACTGACAGAAATCTCTAAACCTTTCTTAATTTTATTAATAATTCACATCCAAATATAGAATTTACCTTAGAAATAAAACAAAACAACTCCATCAATTTTTTAGATTTAACAATAACTAAAATGAACAATAGACATGAAATCTCCATATCACAAACCTTCCCATAAAGATATTACAATACACAACACCTCTAATCACCCTCATACCCACAAAATTTCAGCATATAATTCATTCATTCAAAGACTAATTAATATTCCTATGGCACAAGAAAATTATAATAAAGAACTAAATATAATTAAACAAATAGTAATACACAATGGATATTAGGTTAATATAATTGACCAAATCGTCAATGAAAAACAATACAATAAAGCAATTAAATTAGCGTATCCAGTAACAGAAATCAAAACTAACATAGTGTATAAATTTCTTACGTATTCCAGTAAACTTACAAAACAAGTAGCCAAACTTTTGACCAAAAAAGGACTCAAGATTTCATACAGAACTAATAATACTCTAGGCAAATTAATAAAAAATAATAAAACGAAAACGAAAAAAGAAAATAAATGTGGTGTTGATAAATTAAAATGTGGAAGTTGCTCTAAAATATATATAGGGCAAACGGGCAGAAGCTTTATTAAAAGAATAAAAGAACATAAAACAAGTCATTTAAAAAAGCACACCAATTCTATCTACGCTTTACATTTAAACAATGAACAACACACTTTTAATGATGATTTTGATATTTTACATTTGGGAAATAAATCGTTAAAATTAAATCTATTAGAATACCTGGAAATCAACAAACATAAAAAACTACACATCTTATTAAATGACCAATTGGATTTAAATAGTTCCCCATTATTAAATATACAATTACAATAACCTGAACTAATAAAAATAATTTTATAGACGTGTAAATTTGGGGGACACAGGTAAATATCTTTTTGAATTTAGATTTAGAGTAGTTTTTACTTTGTTTAGTTGTTATCTACCATCTGAAGAAGACATTGTTTTTTGAAACTATTGTTATGGTTAATGTAATATAGTGGAAATTATAAAACGTTGTATTATTTAACTATAATTTACATATCGGTCTGACGATTAAGGTGACATCCATAACGGATATAACAATATTATTAATGTTTATCTAATCACAAACAATGCCATACTTCAATATAATTAATAATAATTTAAATATTTCTCTTTTTTTTTCATTAATAACGGTATTGGTATTAAGAACGACGCAGTTGCACGGTCTGACTTTTCACTTTGTTATAAGAAAACACTTTCCTAAAGAAACGAAATGAAACTAAGAGACTAAAAATAATAATTTTTACCTTCAGCTCTCAGACTATAATAGAAATATGTTTTCCTAACTTCATTTCAATATATTAAGAAATGCCTGAGTTATAAAAGCAAACGCGAAAATAAAAAATACCTATTGGCTTAATTTTTCTAAATGCCCTGTATATATAATGTCAAATTGACAATCACCTTGTATTAATGTTAAAAAATGGTATTATAGATATGAACCTTCCTTATGCAAATATTTTGTTCAGATACCAACAAATCACCTGACGTTAAGAAATGATTTGCAATTTTATGTGTTGTTGTTATTATTAAAATAAAATAGAGGTGGTAAAAAATATCGTAAGTACATAGTGCATTTTACGAGATTTGTTTTGATAAATTATGCAATAATTAGTTTGGTAGTATGACTTGCTAACATTTAATATTTTGAAGAATCTCGTAAGGGTAATTGCATGAGCATATCATACCGGGTACTTCCAAGGAGGAAGAGGTCTAAGTTAAGGCCTTATTGAATTAAGTAGAGAGAAAATCCGAGATGGACTCTGACAGGGAACGCATTTATTTGCCAATTTATAACTAATTTTAGCTTGTACTTTTGTCATATTATTTAACGAACAAATAAGAGTAATTATTTGAATCCTGATCTTTGATGCTTAACGTGGTTAAGCCCGAACACCCCTCCCCTCCTTCATAACTATACTGGAGAAAGTCGAATAATAACAATTTTTTTGCTTATCATATTCTTTCCTTCATCTTGTATTTTATAGAGCCGCAGTATCTTTCTAAATATACCACAAAAAAGTATCTTCATATTCTTGGAGCTGTTCTGTAATAATACATAAAAAATATTATACAGTATGTCCTAATTTACTATGCAGCATCTCATTTTGAAGTTGCTAATCAGCATAGATATTCCACTCTTGTATATAGCTACTTAAAACAGTTCTGTTAATGGCAGCCACTAGTCACCAACATTGTGTACTCAGAAGATCCCGTAGTACCCACAAAAGTTTATATCGTCCTTTGTGTGAGATGGGTCAGATAAATTCCAGTTATCTATTCTTAACAGGATTCCTAAGAGAATTTTATTATTAATTTAATAGTTTAGAAACTTTATAAATCCTCAAAAATATTAGAGTGACTTATTGCATTCCTGAACATTTTGTTAACCCAGAACCGTTTTATGGCGGCCATATTATTTTTTTATTGTTTTCGAAAGATTATTTCTTTAGCTTTCCAATAATACATTATCTTTTGTAAAAAGGTTAAATTTATATATACATTTAATAACATTACCCTATACAACAAGAAAACAGCCACAAGTGACAATATTGTATACACGAAATAACTGCTGAGTGCTGAGCACTCTCGGATGATCAACATTCTCCTTCAGACATTATCAGCATACTTGGTCATCAGTGATGCCAATCTTATGAAGATCGCTTCACAAGTGACAATATTCTGTCAACAGTTTTAGCACGATTCGAAGTTCTTTTTTGTGCTGGAGAAAAATTCCCTTGGAAAATATACAGGGTGAATCATTTTAGAGGTTTTTATGGACTATTTGGGAAATCGTAAAAACTTTTAAAATTTGATAAAACAGCTCTTTTTTGAGAAAATTATATTGGCGAAAACAAATTGTGGCTATCGCGATCCGTTTCGGATTTACAGGTCGATTTTCGAAATTTTCTATTTTCTAAACTCTCCTATATTTTATTTATCAAAGCAACGACGATAAAACTAATAAGACATTTTCGAGGTACTTTGTTCTGCAGAATCCAGTGGTACAGTAAGATTTTTAATTTTAGTCCTGCTTACGGAGATATAATACCAAGTTTTAACTTTTTAAATAGAACACCCCGTATTTTTTACCTATTTTTTTTTATTTTACATTTTCTTTAAGAATACATTATAATGTTAATATAAATTTAAAATACATAGGCTAAAAACAGTTTTTATTAAATATGTAAACGTTTTAAAAGAAGAACATCTATTAACGAAGGTTTATTAGCTTGTCAATTTGTAATCTGTCTGTTTAAAAACTCAAAATGGAAAAATTTCAAAATTTCGAAAAGTATAATATGATAGAATATTGTATTGAGCGTAATAAATAAAAGCAGAGAGCCTCTGATTTATATTTTGATTGATATTCGGAGCGCGAATAATCCAACCCAGCAATTTTCAATAGACTAGAAGGAAACAATTAATTTTAGATCCTTTAGAGAGCCATGGCCAAAGACGTATGAAAAAGGAGGTAAAGAGAATGAAATTATAAATGTAATTGCATTGTCAACGTCGAGCGGAACCATTGAAACGGATGTTGGAATTTCTCATAAAAAACTGTTAAAAATTTTAAAGGAAAATAAGTTTAAATGTTACAAGGCAAGAAAAACTCAGCTTCTTCTCCCTGGTGACCCTGAACGAAGACATAACTTCTGTAATTGGGATGTTGACTATTTATGGGAAAGTGTTTAAAACAATGCATAAGTACATAATGTAGCTGTGAATAGTAATTTTTTTTCTAATACAACTAGTACTTTAAAAATCACAATTTTTATATTTCGTTTCAAAATTCCGGCCACAACGCCAATACTTGTCACTTGACCGATGTGACGCCAAACTGGTAAACAGACAAGGATATATAAATCTTTTTTGTAATTTTTGAAATATAAGATGAGTTCTAAGTTATTTTAATTGTTGTGTGATGTCTCAGTGAACAAGTACTACAATTAGAACACCTGAAAAATTATTTATTCTCGTTCCACGTTTGGAAAATATTGGGAAAATGTGGCTTCAGCTAGCCCGGCGTTACTCGTTTTATTTTAGTTTTGAGCTTATAATTATCGATTAATACGATTATGTATTAATTATCCGGTGCGGAAATAACAATTCTTAATAAATTAGTTACATGGAGGTCTTCATATTTATAAATTCAGCAGAGTAGAAGTTACTGTTTGTTGCGAAAAAATTGGCCATCATAAAACAATCAATTCTCGCCAAATTCGAACTATTTACCTTAATAAATCTACTTTTCTTAGTGAAAAATTTCTTAAAATCGTTTTAAAAGGGAAAAGTAAACAAATTCCAAAAAAATACATGAAAATTAATATAAAATATGAACTAGGCAACTTAGCCCTTGACAGCGATCACGAATGTGACACAAAACCAAAAAATTTATATGTTGAGTTCGTGACAGCGATGACATTGGCTGTATCAAAGTGAAAAAAATGAAACTGATAACCATGCTCTTTTGAATATGCATTTGCTTGTCATTAGGTTGAAGTGATCACGATTACTTCAAGTGATACAACTGAAAGTAATAGTGACTCAAAAGAATAATCATATCAGGACGGAGTGCCAGCAATGACGTTAATATGGAGTGACATCCTTTACGTTGATTGGTATTCGTTGTCACGTGACTCGAAGGAGATTTAGTTACATTTTTATTATTAAATAAAAATAAATAAAAATATTGTTTTTTACGATTTCTATTCAATCAACATCCCATTTGGATTTGCTACAGAATAATGATTTTTTTTAATATTATTATGGACGGATAAGTCAAGAAAGTGATAGTATATTTAATCGCAATAATAATCATCTATGGGCATATCAGAACCCTCACCAACAAATAAATAGGGTAACACAAGGACGATTTGGATTTAAAGTGTGTATTGATTTGTTGGGAAATAGAATAGTGGCCTACGTGATATATGAAATGAATTTAAATAGTCAAGCTTACGTAGTAGTAGTAGTGGCTCATAATGCGGTAATTGTTGTTGAATGCCTTAACGCTAAGTTTGAATAGAAATGGAGAGCAAACAATGGACCAGTCAGGTGACCATCTAGGTCACCTTATCTTACCCCCTTAGATTTCTTTTTTTGCGGGTATATGAGAAACTTAAACTATCTTTTGTGCTGTGAACAGAGGAGTGCAAAGACGTTTCCAACTGTATCTGGATAACAACGGAGAATAGTTTGAATATTTAGTGTAGTTGCAACTTGGCTCCTTAAGAGTGCCTTATTAGTTTTATCGCAGTTATCTCGATAAAAAAATATAGGACATTTTAGAAAATGGGAAAATTCGAAAATCGCTCTGTAAATCCGAAACCTATCGCGATAGCGATTTTTTTTCGCCATTATAATATTCTCAAAAAAAAAACTCTGAAAAACTTCATCAGATTTTTTAAATCTTTTACAGTTTCCTAGAAAACCTATCAAATCATCCAGGACGATCCTCCCTGTACATTAAATCCAATTATACGTTTCATAGCATGCCTTATTCCAAGGGCTTCCATATAGCTTTAAATAATTTTGCTTTCAAGCAATATTTCAAGTTCCATCTTACCGACCATGTTTGCAACAGGTATAACTGCTGGGGGTCGATTTATTTCAGCCAAGGACTCCTCGATTTGCTTCCTCATACTCGAATGGTGCAGGCCCTAAATGAACTTGATTGTACAGTCCTCCTTTATAACGCTATCAAGAACATTTTTGCACTCAGGTAAAGATCGAAAAGTGCCTATATTGCAACCTTAGTGGTCTTTTGTCTTTTTCTGTTTCGCGTGTATCGCGTTCTTTAACTCCTGTGCTCATACTGAACCCTCCAACTCCAGATCTTTTTACCTAGAGAAAATACCCTATTTTTTTAAATTTCACCTCAAGTCTGTTTAAGTTAATGGAAAACATATTCCTGCAAAATTTCATTGCAAAAATTAAAAACTGACAAATTTGTAAAGCTGGAAAACAAGAACAAAAAGGCGGACTCACTAACGAACATGATGGAACCCAAACATCCTGCAAATATTTTGAGCCGTAGGGCAAATATATTAAAGCCATCAATTTTTGTTACCAGCTTTATTTTGCTGACGAACTCACGAATTCGCTGAAATCTGCACAATTTTGAAAAATTTCAGTTGACCAAATGACGTTTGAAAAAGGGTATTCTTGCGAACACTTTGAGTCTCGAGGCATAAATTTTAGGCCCATTAATTTTTACCAGCAGGTGCGTTTTTTTTTGTTATTCCTGCGAGTTCACCAAAACCCGCAATATTTTAAACACGTCATTAGAATAAATTTCAACGACCTAATAGAAGTTTGAATTAGGTATTTCTCACCACATTTTGAGCCCCGAGGTATATAACTTAATGCCATTAATTTTTGTTGCTAGACCCAAATCGCCGCATTTTGAAAACCTTTAAAAAACTAAAAGAAGTTTGAAAATAAATATTCCTGTAAGTCTCTAGGCAAATATTTTAAGGCCATATATTTTTCTTGGCAGCCGTATTTTGCTTTTATCCTGTAAATTCACTGGAAACTGTGTCATTTTAAAAGGTGTCAAACGACAGGGTATCTTCACGAACACTTTAAGCCCCACAAAATATATCTTCAACTCCCCCTCCCAAATATCTTGGAGAAAATCGAATAATAACAACTTTTGTTAACCATATTTTTAGTTTGATCGTGTATTTTATAGGAATGCAGTAAGTTTCTGAACATACCACAAAAAATTTGCTCATATTGATGGAGCTGTTTCGAAATAAACTATACATATATATATATATATATATATATATATATATATATATATATATATATATATATATATATATATTTATAATCTTTATTTCAAATTGAGATAAAATAAGTTTAACACAAAAACGTACTGCGCACAGAAAGTGTCATATAGTGACACCAATTATACTATGTAAAATTTAACATGTTAATTGCAAAGTCGTCTTTAATTGAGTAGGGTTCCATATCAATCAATAATTTTTTAATACGCTTTTATAATTTTTTTTCAGATATAATTGCATTACAATAATAAGAAAGATAATTAAACATTCTAAGACACACATAACTTGAGTTTTTTTCCATTAATGTTAACATATGAATTGGATAGTTTACATTTAATGTTTTTGTATTATATTCACGGAATGTCTGCAATTCGAAGCTGTTTCTATTTTTAAAAAAGAAGATCAAACATTCGTAAACATATACTACATACATTGTCATTATACCTTCAGCTTTGGATAACTCCCTGCAAATTTCACGATAATTAATTTTTGTTCTAACTACTCGTTTCTACACGACAAGTACATTTTCCATCAAACCATTTCTGCCCCAAAAGATTATGTCATATTTTATAATTGATTCAAAATTTGCAAAATACATAATTTTCTGGGTTTTTTTGCTCATATATTTCCCCACGACTCTGATTCCATAACAAACAGAACTGAGTTTATTTAAAAAATATTTTATAAGTTCCGACCTAAATCATCTATATGGATCTCCAAAAATTTTGTGTGTTTTATCATATCCAAATTTTCATTTTCAATCAAATTTTTGGAAGGTTTTTTCGCCCTACACAATTTTGTTCGAAAAAGCATACACTTTGTTTTTTCTTTATTTAAAGTTACCTTGTTTTTCATAAATCATTCGTTTGGTTTCATGAACAATTGTTCACTCTTATTTACCAATTACTAACCTGAACTAATAAGTTTGTATCATCCGCATAACATATTACATTTTCATTTAAGCCTTTTACTGTTGAACACAGATCATTTACAAATGACAATAAACAGGATAGGTCCAGTTCTACTTCCCTGTGCTGTGCCTATGGCTATTGATTAATATTTTCGAGGTATTTTTTTTTTGTATTCTAACTATTTCTTTTCTATTTGACAAATAGCTTGCAAATAATTTAAGTATGTACTCTTTTACCCCATATATATCAAATTTTTTAATAAGTAAATCTTTATTAATGCAGTCATATGCTTTTGACAAGTCTAGGTGTATTCCTAAAGATAAGTCATTATTTTCCAGATGTTTCAAAATGGTTCTGGTAAATTGAAAAAAGGCCGTTTGTGTGAATTTTCCTGCTAAGTATCTATGTTGGTGTTTATTAAAAATATTACATTTATTGCAAAAATCCATCAAGGATCTACAAATAGCCTGTTCAAATCATTTTGAAAAACTATGCAGAAGGCTTTTTGGTCTATAATTTTCCATTTGTTTGGGATTACCCTATTTATACAATGGTTTAATTAAAGACACCTTGAGTTATTAATATATATATATATATATATATATATATATATATATATATATATATATATATATTTATATATATATATATATATATATATATATATATATATATATATATTCTGGTTTAAAAGATAAGTTTTGTGGATTAATTTAGCCATTAGAGATAAGTTCGTATTACTGATCCGAGAACACTCTGGTCAGTTCTATGTTTAATTACAAGAAAATAATAATAACAAATAAAGAATCTTGAAACGAAACAAAACCTATTCATATTTCCCAGTTTAAAATCGAATATCTGAATCTGAATTATGAATTCAGAAAAACCATAATGTTCTTCAAAGTCAAGTGCATATTTTTACTGTAAAAAAATCTTGATTTAATAAAATTGTTTAGCTTCTTTATCTCGGAAATAGAAATTCTATATTTTTATGTGAACATGCTTTCTGAAACTCCCTTTGTATTATTACATTATACAAAATATTGGTAGGAATACATAAACCCTGTTTATTTTTAGGCTTTTCACTAGTTTGAAGTGATTTTTTTCTCCAGTTAAAATGGTAAATATTTTATTATTATATAACTTGTGGTTTTTTTGACAATTTTCCCAGAATTTCTGAACAAGAACCAAATTCTTAAAAATAATTTTTAATCTTTGTACCTTCAGTTTACTTAGTCGTTTTAAACCATTATTCAGTAGATTAACAGTAAGTTCTAAGGTTCACGGTTCACATTTTTGCCCTTGATAATTCGATCCGGATGGGAGAGATGGAAGATTTACATTCGATAGAAGAAATCGGAATTATATAAAAGCGTTAATGTATATATTGAATAGTTAATTGTATTCATTCTTATCTAGTATACGTTAGAATCTAAAGTAGTACTTCTCGTTATATTCAGCAATGAAGACTTTCATCGCCGCCGTTGTTCTTATTGGAGTTATTTGTGTAAATGTAAGTATTTTTATTGGATAAAAATGCAAAAAAATAACAAAGTAATAGGTATATCTTGATGCTCATTTTCTGATATTAGAAACATATAAAAATTGTTTTTTCAGATATAAGAAAAATACAAATATAAAATTGTCAATTTATTTTAGTTGCTTATATCTTGAATTAATAGTTATTTCACAGTTATCAGAAACTTGAGCTTCCTAATATTACTGTAGTGTTAAAATTACCACGTGAAACGATTGCCCCTTTTAAAGCTATATTATATGATATTTTTAACAGCAGGCTTAGTTAAAGAGTAAACATACTTTGCCGGTCAAAAACTTTAAATTAAGAAGGAAACAAAAATGTTGTGATTTAATTTTATATTTATTTCTTAAGAATATCACACATAAGTAAAATTACACTCCGAAAGTTTTAAGAGGGCTCGGGAGCGGTTTCCTTTTTTTTTAATATGTTATATTTCAAATTTACATCTTTAGTTTATCGTTAACAATTGCATTTGGGTGTGAGTTTAGCCATACCTTAATATTTTAAGATTATGCAAAGATAGGAAAATTAAGTCGACCAAATCTCTAATTTGGTAAATTTTTGCAGTTTTCATATTACACGCCTCCTGGTTAGGACATTTCATATCTGATTATCTTTTAAGAACATTATTTTTAATATATTAAATGTCAACATTTTAACAATTTGCCAATTCACTTCCCCAATTATGTCTGATCATACTGTATATCTTGGAAATATGGTTCATTTTTATATTGAAACTACATATATAAAGTAGTCATACTTATTGTATATATATATATATATATATATATATATATATATATATATATATATATATATATGGATGCTACAAATATGTACATTTTTAATATTATTATATATGGAATAAGAGGTTAAACACTTACCATTAAGAACAGAGATTTTTGTTATAAACAAAAATAATTATATCACAAACCAATTGTAATCAAAAATGGGAAAACAAACAATTTATTTCACCAAATGTAGCAAAAGACTTATTTACAAATAACGCTTCACTACCACGCATATATGGGCTACCTAAATTACATAAAAATTATTTTAGCCAGTGACATTTGCTAAGATATTTTTGAGATATTTTGAGAGTGCATTAAAAGGCGATTGTATACAAGATACAATTGGTCGAAGTGGAGTTCCGGGTTTATGTAATTTAGGTAGCCCATATATGCGTGGTGGTGAAGCGTTATTTGTAATTTAGTCTTTTGCTACATTTGGTGAAATAAACTGTTTGTTTTCCCATTTTTGATTACAATTGGTTTGTGATGTAATTAATTTTTGTTTAAAACAAAAATCTCTGTTCTTAATGGTAAGTGTTTAACCTCTTATTCCATATATAATAATATTAAAAATGTTCATTTTTGTAGCATCCGCCGAAACCCTCAGTTGAAAAAGTTTCGAAGGAATCGACACGTCCTGAAAAATAAATAAATATTTATTTATATATATATATATATATATATATATATATATATATATATATATATATACAATAAGTATGACTACTTTATATATGTAGTTTCAATATAAAAATGAACCATATTCCCAAGAAAATAACCAACTAAAAATATATTTAATGGTTCAAGAAAACTTAATTCCTATATTATATATATATATATATATATATATATATATATATATATATATATATATATATATATATATATATATAAATATATATATATATATATATATATAAATATATATATATATATATATATATATATATATATATATATATATATATATAAATATATATATATATATATATATATATATATATATATATATATATCACTACATAGTATAAAACAAAGTCGCTTTCTCTGTCCCTATGTCCCTTTGTATGCTTAAATCTTTAAAACTACGCACCGGATTTTGATGCGGTTTTTTTCAATAGATAGAGTGATTCAAGAGGAAGGTTTATATGTATAATAACATCCATTAAATAGTGGAGAAATACTGTTATTTTTGAGGTTTCTAATGTGATGTCGTTAATTATCATATTTTTTTTTCCGCTTACATTGCAAACGCAGGCTGAACCCTACGAGATTTATCAAAATAATGTACTAATTATTTGTACACATTGAAAAGGTCTACAGAAAACTCCGCGATGGTATATGTCTATCTCTTATGGATATCCCACAATAACATTTTTTTGTCATTTACTTTTTACGGCAAATAATGGCAAATTTTGAAGCGATTTTAACCAATACAGCATTAATCCTTATCCAATTAAATAGCTTAAATACATTGTTGATTTAATATAGATCTATATGGTCCTTTACAGCACAAGATTTAAATGAATATTTTCGAAGATATTACAGATTTAAAATTGCGGGAAGTAGTGCTTGCGGCGGTACTGGCCGACCGGGGCGGCGGCAGCGTGCCTAAATAGCGCGTCGGAGGCCGATGTAATAATTGTTGTAAAAATAAAATAAATAGTCACAGTTTTTCTGTAGTGTATTTAGTATCAGCATTGCACCCGTGCGAAGCCGGGGCGGGTCGCTAGTATATATATATATAATATGATTAGCATTATTTGTCAAATATTAATTTTTTTTCAGAAAAAAAAATTCAAAAGTGTGATTATAGCTCAAAATATCGAAAAAAAATATGTGAAAAAGTTTTTCTAACTACAATTCTTAGCCCATATGCAAAATTTCAGCTGTATAAATTAATTTAGATTTTTTGCCCATTTTTTGTAAATTGCACCACTGTTGCAAAATAAGATCAATGCAATCTACATGAAACTTCTTAGTTTTGAAAATGCTTCATCCTAGATATATTTTGTTTAAAGTATCCCCATATTAAATGTGTATTTTTTTACAAAATCCAAATAGGACTATTAAAATTTGGTCACATGTGATGCAAAATTTATTTGTTTTTGACCCTGTATAAGGAAACTTCATAAAATAACTATTTTTGAAAACGTAGTTTGTGTCTAAAAGTAATACACTTTATAATTAAGACAAATAAGTACAAAGTGTCATTAGTAAAATCGGCATTAGGTGAAAAAAATATTTTGATTTTTTTATTAGAAAATTTGAGTCTTCTCAATTAAACTATTTTCTTAATATTAATATGTATTACCTTTACACACAAAGTTATATTATGAAATTACCTTATACAGGGTCAAAAAGAAATAAACTTTGCATCACATGTGACCAAATTTTAATAGCCCTCTTTGGATTTTGTAGAAAACCACAGATTTAATATGGCGTTACTTTAAACAAAATACGTCTGGGATGAAGCATTGTCAAAAGTAAGAAGTTTTATGTAGGTTGCGTTGTGTCTTATTTTGCAACAGCGGTGCAATTTACAAAAAATGGGGAAAAAATCTAAATTAATTTTTGCAGCTGAAATTTTACATGTGGGCTAAGAATTGCATTTAGAAAAAATTTAACAGATAATACTAATCACGTGACTACTAATTTTTTTGGCGAATTTGCATCTCGATCGAAGAAGAAATTGTTGCCAAAGTCAAATTTCAAATAAAGCTATTAATAAAAAATATTTCATACATACTTCATTAATTTAATCCACATGGAAAAAAATTTGAAAACGCTGCTTTCTCCAGCAAAAATCGGAAGTATTTTAGATACTTGTGCTTATTGTTTATTTACTATCTAGTTTTATCATTTTTCTCTCCCTCTTAACTAATGTAGTTAATAAAGTTAGTAAACAATATGCATTTGATTTTTTCATAAACACTGTCATAAGAGAAAAGTGGGTATAAATTGCGCACATGAAAATATGACTTTCCGAACATATATGGACATTGAAATGAAATTTTTTTCCACTTGCTAAAAGCAAATTCACTACGGACATTTCTGGGAAAACTTAATAAAATTGATTTAATATTTCTATGCTGAGATACAGGTCAAAACGTGTATTCAAGTAGATATTATATCTTGTGTAGTAAAAACTTAATTTTTTCTTTTCTAAAATCAGCAAAATTCAATATATGTGTTTATAATTTTCTTTGATATGTATGTTTGCTCTGTATAATATTTTGCATAATGTTGCGCAGCCAGTCTATGGATATGGAACAAATAAAATTAAATAAAAATTTGTTGTATACCTTTTCTATGAATTTAATGTTGAAAAGAGAATTTTTGATTTTGTGAAATGGTATCTGGATATCATTTCTATCCGCGTAGTTTAGTAACAGAAACTAATCCAATATATTACAATTACAGGCTGATTTGACCGACGAACAAAAACAAAAGCTTCAAGTCGTTGGAAAACAATGTGTTGCTGAAACTGGAGTAGATCTAGAGCTTGTCCAAAACGCTCGTAAAGGAATTTTCAGCGATGATCCAAAACTAACAGCCTTCGGAAATTGTATGTCTAAAAAAATTGGATTCCAAAATGAAGCTGGTGAGGTTCAAACTGAGGTTGTAAGAGAAAAATTATCCCAAGCAATTAATGATCCTAAATTAGCTAATGAACTCTATGAGAAATGCTTAGACACAAGGAATGTTGAAGAATCTGCTGCCGAAACTTTCAAATGCTACTACAAAAATATTCCTGCTCATATAGATATTTAGTTTTATGTGATATCGATTTAATTGTAATTCTAATTAGGAAAAAATAAATAACATAACATAAATTTATTTGTTTTGTCTTTCCCTTTTAATGATTATTTTCAAGAACCTCACTATGAAACGAAAAATATGTTGTATTGCAAACATAATATTCAAATTTGAGAGAAAAAAGTGTGCCTCTTGTTAAATTGATATAACTAATTAAAATGAGTGGTTAATACTGGAATAATTTTATGGAAAGTATGAACGACGAAATAATAAACAGCTTTTTTAGAAACTACTTTATTTCAGTTTAAATACAATATTACAATATTATTTTATTTTTTAGATCAGTTAACACTTATTCCTGAAAATTAAAAATAAAATTATGGGACAAAATGAATCTTATAATTTTTTATTTCAGCTATAAATTTAATTTTTTGAATTTTTAAAAATACAATTTATCCTGCTAAGAACAGTTCCAAATTGAAAATAAAATAAATTGTAGTCCTTAGTAAAAAAAACATATAAAATAAATTGAAAAATTGGGAAATGCGTATTACTAGCTAACGAAATAACACACTTAGAATATATGATTGATGTATTCAACCTTGAAAATTTATTAATGGACTTTTAAAAGAAGGAGGTTCTCAATTCGATATCTATGTATTTTTTTATGTATATACCTTGATCACTCCGGAACGTTGGCACCGATTTGAACAAAATATTTTGCAATATTTTGGCCGAAATTCGTCCACTAAATTCAAGATGGCACAATTAATATGACGGACAAAAATATTAATTCTGTTCATTTTTCTCCAATACTAGTATGCGGGAGTTTTCGGGGTCGTACATAACGACTCTAGAATTATTTTTAGAAAAATCAATATGACGGATGCAATATGGCAAATAAAAAATTTTACGTCTCTCGATTTTGTCCAAAAACTAGTTTAGAGGAGTTTTTGAAAGTCTAGTTTGCGGACTTAAAATTATTAAAAAAAATTAATATGGCGAATCAAATAAGGCGGACTAAAAAATTCACAATTCTCGATTTTGTTCAAAATTGGTAATGGGGGTTCGTAAGAGTGTAAATAACGAATTTAAAATTGTTTTAAAAAATTCAATATGGTAGTTGTAATATGGTATTCTAAAAGTTTAATATACCGGATATTGTTCAAAATTGATGGGGTTTCAAAGGTGCAGATTAAGACTAGATTAAGAGTCTAATTTTTTTTAATTCAATATGGCAGATGATCCAATATGGGCGTTGAAAATTTTATATTTTTCACATTTTTTTAAAACTGGTATTATGGGATTTTCAGAATCGTAGGTTGCGAATTTAAAGTTAATTTCTTACAATTTAATACGACATTTCGAATATGAGGTACTAAAACTTTTCAATTTTTCTGATTTTTTATAAATTTATATTTTGAGGTATATTACGGATTCTAAATTAATTTCTTCAAACTTAATATGCAGGATACAATATGTGGGACTAAAAAATTTAAATGTCTTAAGGTCTCTCAGTACGGATATTGGAAGGTTTTGGGGGCCTGGGTTACGGGTGTAAAAGTAAGTTTTTTAAATTCAAGATAGCAGATTAAATATTTGTTTTGTACTATTTCTTTTAAAACTGATATCTGAATAATTATCACAATCAGAAAATTTTTTGTTATTTAATTTAGTATGGTCTACAACCATGGAAAAAATGGACACTTTTTGCCACTTTAGAAACTCAACTTAATTCAAAACTTAAAATCGAAAAATTAAATTTTTATAAAAAATTGAATCGACTTCTAAAAAAGCGCTCAAAAGTAAAAAATAACAATGTAAATTTTTATAAAAAATTAAAATTTTTGAAGTCAGCGCCAAATTATTGCTAAATGAAATGAATAACGAATAACACCAGGTACGTACAAGCTATGGTAAGAAAGCAATTACAAATAACGTATTTTTTAATATTTTTATGTGAATTACATTTGACGCCGACTCTAAAAACTTCAATTTTATATAAGATTTGTATTATTATTTTTCAAATTTTTGCTCTTTTTTAGAAGTCATTTTATTTTTTATAAAAATTTTATTTTTATTTTATGATATGCAAATGAAAAAAAAAGCCTTTAAAAAAATTCAAACAATGCATTGGTGAATACGAATACTAATATAATCAGTCCAATCTCTGGTATTTATCTATCCTTCTGTTTACCAAATCTTACAAATTTTTGAACAGAACGGAAAAAATTTTTCATTTGTGATTTAAAAAAACAAATGTGACATAACTGCAAAATTGAATATTGTTTTATATCGTTTTCTTTTTATTTATGGAGCTATATTTCACAATTTAATTGCAAAATCAATTTTAATTTCCGACCCACATGTGTATTCTAAATTTTATTGATTTTCCTCACCTTGGCTTTCTGATTTGATCATCTGAAACACCAGCTAGTTGGCGGACTTCCTAGAGAAGCGGTCATAACTATAAATAAGTAACCCTTTTCCTCAACAGAATATATTAATGTTTTGAGAACAAACATACTAAAACCCCCGAATTATAGAAAAAATTTTAACGAGCGTTTTGTTTGAATCATTTGCAATTTAGCAGGTTACCTATATGAATTAAAGATGACACTTACTGAGGTAGATTTAGAAGATTCTTTTGACTTTTTCAATAAGCCACTAAAGGTATGTAAAATTAGACAAGGACATTAAATACTCGAAATATAATTGAACATTGTTTTGACAAAATGGTGAACATTCACCAAAATTAAAATGTAATATACTTTTAATGTTCAAAATACTATTTATTATGTCAATAAAATTTAAAAGCAAGCAGCTAGATTAACCTTCAATTTTTATTTTTATGTGATTATCTCGCAAGGAAAATGGGGAAGGGTAAGTAGCCCAAAAGCTTTTATGGATTCCAGCTCAAGCAATTTTGGAGCGGAGATAACTGAGCTCATAATTTTATCGACTGAGCGTTTACAATTTAGGTATACACTAAGTCAGATAAAAAAAAAACACCAATTAAAAGTGCGATAAAAATTACATATTTTTTTTAATTTCTTACTCCTTACCTTAAAGGTAACCAAACTTTGGTTTGTTTTTCAAATTTTTAGTGGTTGGTGTTACTACAGTTGGGTTTGTTTACACTAGTTATCAACCTCTGGTACAAATATTTGCAAATTTTCACTAACTGACAATGTTTCGCAAGTAATTTCCAATTTGTGTTGTGAACATATATCGATTAGAACTTAAGGTATGAAACAAAAGTGTTTGGAGTTACTCAACTTCTTTGGTTTTCGAAAATTTTGAAACATGTCAACTTTAGTCATTTATGTTATACATAAAAATAAAACCATGAAGGAATTCCGTTTAATTTCATAATTTTTAGAATTATAATACTTGAATGAAATGCAGATTTACTCTTATAAAAATAAGGGATGATACGCGTGGAGGTGAAGTAACCGTAATTTTACTTCTTTTCAAAGAACAAGTTACTTCCAGTTTGTTTTGTAAAGATATCTTAATCATAACTTGAGATATTTGCAAAGAACTATTTTTAAGGGTGAACTTTAGGAACCTTTTTCTCCCTCATGAAATGGACCTCCGCTGATAAAAATAAAATTTTTGTCTCTTACTTTTGTGTCATCTATAATATATTATAATTTCCCAAAAATAGGAGCCGGATATCTTCCTTGTAAAAAAAGCTAGATTGCAATGATTATTAATATAATATGGAAAACTTGCCAAGTGTTTATCGAAAAAGACACAAAGTGTCAACAAAGTACGTCAAAGTGCTATCTTCGACTTTTGTTCGTATGAATGTACAGCACAATCAGATATTTTGGACCATTAGATTTTGTCATTTCTAGCAGTGACTACCGCTTCTGCATATGTAATATTGGCGGTCATAGGGAAGCTGTAACCCACAGCTCTTCAGAGAAATAGTCCATACGATGGGTCTGGAAAGGCACTGCTTTAGTTTTTATCAACTCAGCGGTATATTGAAGGAATTGAAAACCCTCACTTGTTGGTCTGCTTTCAAACACTTCCAAATAGCATTTTTTAACACACTCACAACAAAAAACTGCAACTTAAAACCCCATGAATAGGATATTGTGAGCTGAAAATAGTTTAGAGTATTACGTCATTAATATAATTTCTGAAGTGGCTCGTCAATGAGTTGAACATAAAAATATAAACAAGGTATTTTACATGCTTCTACATAATTAGTAGAATTTATGAAAATTACACAGTAAGTAGTTATCATATTAATGATTTGGGTGCGTAGCTGGTTTAGCTCGAGTTGCAGAGTAACTACTTTTTTGGACTTGTTCCGAAAACTACATACTACATGTCATTTGGTTTTTATGCTTCAGTTATCCTTGCGTGAACTTTTTCCTTCTCCTAAATTAAATGGCTTAGAGTAAGAAGCGTATAGTTGTTAAAAGCAAAAACAAAATATCTTTGCTCGCGTCTTTACTTAAACATCAACGAAGTACGCGCTTAGAATAGAGCGCTAATCAGTCTATCGGAATTGACATAATGAAATTATAGAATATGTTAGCATGGCCTGCAATCTTCTTTACTGTAATATAAATGGGCTTTTGGAAGATTTCGGCATTAAGCATAACCTCCAAGATGTATGTTTTCATAGATTTTTCCAAAATTAGTTTTGAAGCACGAATTTTACATTTTTGTAACAATTACCCCTCCATTCCTTTAGTTTACTCAGTTTCTACAATAGGAAATTATGAGAAACTGAAACTTTTGCAGGAAAAAAATTAAGTATAAATAATTTTTTGAAAATAGACACAGCCTTTAGACCTATTGTAATAGTTAAGTATTGTTGATTTTTATCTTTGGGATAGCTTTGACAGAGAGATAGCCCGGCACAAAGGATGGACTTTATGCACTACAAGGATAAAACAAGGATATAATTATGCCACCTCTGTATATAAAGTTAGGAATATTAAAAATTTTCTGAAACTACTAAACCGTAAAAGCTACACTTTCTGGATCTTAAAAGAAATTTACGAAAATGACACATGCAAAAATTTGTATGGATTTGACCGTTTAGTCATATAGCCAGTCACAAACATGATACATTAGAAACCAAAGCCGGATTCTCGGTGACGCGGAGCTGTAAAATTAAAAGAGAGGAGTGTTATAGGATTTCAAATAGAAAAGTTGATAAAAGATAAAACATTTGAAGTTAAATTGGGTTAGAACGAAAAAGAATCTGGAAAATGCATAATATGGATATTTCAATTTTTTTTTTAAACAGAAAATGATTCAGTATTCGTAAATTATATGTTCGTGGTCTTTGGTTTAAAACGTTCCTCAAAATATATATTCTGGACTTACATTTAGATTGTTGTCCATGAAATATGAAGGTGTTATCGATGAGCACGCTTTTGTAATGAGATATTGGGTATTTATGTTAAACTCAAAATCTAAAAAAATCTTTTTATTCAAATCTACAAAAAATTTGAGTAAACCTGACTGCAGAATATACAGTGGCGAATAAAAGTATTTGCAGATTACAGGTTTTTTGCATCAGAACAGTGTACAGGGTGAGTCAACGATTGGATGAAGTAAGTTTGTGCCTTTTCGGTGAAATTTACAAAGAAACTATATTTATTGTTTGATACAGTTTATTTCTACGCAGATTTTAAAAATATTTAGGACTCTACAGGGTAAGCCGAAAAACTAGGAAAGCATAAAGTTGTATTTTTTTAAATAGAACACCCTATATACGAATCGTATTTTCGATTTAGCTTATAATTCTAAATCTTTTTTATTAAGGGTTTACTATAACAAAACTTTATAGTTTCTGAGATAATTAAGTTTAAAGAAAAAAAGTCACATTTTCAAGCATCAATTCAATCCTAAATAACGTTTTCAATTTTGTGACAAATATATTCAAATGTGGAATTTAGCAAGGCCAAGGACAAGTTAACTTAATTTTTACCTAATATTAGCAATAAAAGCTACAGGGTGTTGAACACATCGGCTCAAATTTGAACAAGTTTAAATGAATAAATATCTTTTTTTTTAAATGGTACACCCTGTATATTTTCATGTTATTTAATAGAGTAATAAAAACCCTAAAAGTTTTGTTCAATATATCCTATACCTATTTATAATAGTTTTTGAGATATTTCAGTTTTTCTTATTTTCCATACTTTTTTACAGAAATAGTCTTCATTATCATAGTAGCCATGGCAAAAACAATGTAAAAGAACATTTTTCTGTGTGTCAAATTTATAACCGCAATCGCTTCTTTTGGTTTTTTTGTAGTGTAGTTTGTTTTTTTTGCATTCATCTTATATTGTAAAATGAATTTTCCAAAGAATGAGTTAATAGATATGATTTATACAATAGGAGAGGCTCAAAACAATTGCCTTCTTGCTCAAAGAATTTACAAAATGAAGTATCCTGATCGACGCCAGCCTAATACCCATACTTTTCAAAACTTAATGCAAAGATTTGATTCTTCTGGTACTGTTAATTATCCAACACGTAAAGTGGTCAACAAACCAGTAACTAATGAAGAAAAAGAACTACAAGTATTGTTAAATGTTCAGGAAAATCCTTATATTGGTAGCCGTCAGTTAGCAGTATTATGTGAAACATCACAATCCACCGCTAATCGTACTACCAAGAAATATAGGTATCATCCATATCACATGGAATTACACCAACAATTGCATGGACAGGATTTTGAAAGTCGTGTAAACTTTTGTGATACAATAAATGCGGAGATTCAATTAAATCCAAATTTATTATGCAAGGTAATGTTTAGTGATGAAGCTACTTTTAGAAGTAACGGTGCCGTAAATAGACGCAACATGCATTATTATGCCACAGAAAACCCATTTTGGATTAGAGAGGTGCAACATCAAAACCACTGGTCATTAAATGTTTGGTGTGGTATTCATCATAATCGAATTATTGAACCCCACTTTTTTAATGAACCACTAAATGACCATAGTTACCTGAACTTTCTACAAGAAGAACTACCCCAACTGCTTCAAGGTCTCGACAGGGATGAGCTCGACAGTATGTGGTTCCAGCACGATGGTGCGCCTCCGCATTACCATCGTGAAGTTCGTGCGTTTTTGGACCAACGATATCCGCAAAAATGGATTGGACGTGGGGGTTTCATTGAGTGGCCACCAAGGTCTTGCGACATCACCCCATTAGATTTCTTCCTATGGGGTTATATTAAAAATAAGGTGTATGTTAATCCACCAACAACAGTGGAAGATATGCGAAACAGGATTAGGGATACCTGTAGAACAATAACGCCACTAATTTTGTCCAGGGTCCGAGAGAATCTGCAAAAAAGACTAAATTTGTGCATTGCACAAGAGGGTCGTTTATTCGAACACTTATTAAAAAGAAATAATTAATCTCAGTCTTTAATAGGTAATTTTTTTGTTTCAATTTAGTATAAAAGTAAATATGTATTTGCCTTGTCGTTATTGTTGTGTTAATTTTTTCACATTATGTTTAATTAAACTATTGCCGTTTTAATATAACGAATAATGTATTTCATCATATTTAACCACATTCTGTTTGTTTCTGTAGTTTCTTTTTATTATTTTACATGGCTACTATGATAATGAAGACTATTTCTGTAAAAAAGTATGGAAAATAAGAAAAACTGAAATATCTCAAAAACTATTATAGATAGGTATAGGATATATTGAACAAAACTTTTAGGGTTTTTATTACTCTATTAAATAACATGAAAATATACAGGGTGTACCATTTAAAAAAAAGATATTTATTCATTTAAACTTGTTCAAATTTGAGCCGATGTGTTCAACACCCTGTAGCTTTTATTGCAAATATTAGGTAAAAATTATGTTAACTTGTCCTTGGCCTTGCTAAATTCCAAATTTGAATATATTTGTCACAAAATTGAAAACGTTATTTAGGATTGAATTGATGCTTGAAAATGTGACTTTTTTTTCTTTAAACTTAATTATCTCAGAAACTATAAAGTTTTGTTATAGTAAACCCTTAATAAAAAAGATTTAAAATTACAAGCTAAATCGAAAATACGATTCGTATATAGGGTGTTCTATTTAAAAAAATACAACTTTATGCTGTCCTAGTTTTTTGGCTCACCTTGTAGAGTCCTAAATATTTTTAAAATCTGCGTAAAAATAAACTATATCAAACAATAAATATAGTTTCTTTGTTAATTTCACCGAAAAGGCACAAACTTACTTCATCCAATCGGTGACTCACCCGGTACAATTGAACATTGTCTCTCTCAATGTAATTACCTTTGGAAAACACACAGCGTCGGAAATGAGTTTTCTAATCTAAATAGCTGGAACTTGGATACTGGATTTACCTTCAGCTGTTTAGTTACTGCGTCGAGTGTCCCAAAATAATGTCCCTTTAGGTGATTTTTCAGTCTCGGAAAAAGAAAAAAGCCACAAAATGTTAAGTCAAGCGAATAAGGAGGTAGGAGAAATGTTTTTACTAGACGAAAACTAGTCTATTGAAATTGCTGTGTGACAAGGCGCACTGTCGTGATATAACACTCAGTTGTTCTTGATGTTTGATATCACAAGCATTGCCCATTTTCGAGGTTTTTCAAGAACCTCACAGTAACAGTGTTGATTAGCCGTTTAACCTTGACTCTTTGTGGACGATTCCCTTACTACTAAACAAGCAAATTAGAACGCATTTGATCTTTGACTCGCTTATTCTTACTTTTCTGAACTTCAAAAAGTTTAACATCATAAGACTCGTCACCAATAAATGCTAAAGATTTTTTGGAATCATTTCTGCCCAACTTTCTCCTCAATCCCCAAATTCATTGATCAAACTCTGATGAACAGCAGTATAACTCAAATTCAACACTTCGCCCGATCATTATGACTGTCAGTCGATGATTCGAATGCATAACATTCCGGATTCTGTCAACTTTTTCATCGCTTCTTAAATGGGTTAAAGTGGGTCATCTTCAATGGACTGTCTTCCTTCTGAAAATGCCTTAAAACACTGGGCTCTTAACAAAACACGGTCTCCGTAGGCTTGCTGAAGTTTTGCAATAGTTTCCGTTGCACTATCCTCTAGTGCAAACGAAACTTGATAGCACAATGTTACTCCTTTTAAGAGCTCACTAGAAAAAACTGTTTCACGAAAATCGCAGTGTACATCCAATAGACTTTTGCGAATTCAAACTCGTAATAAAGACATATCACAAGTTCTCCTGCTGCCCTTTCAAGTCTCACTTTCCACAGGTTACCAAATCGATCAGTACGGTTCAAATTTCATTACTTAATTTACACACTTCATAACTCAAGAATAAAAGAACAAAAAAACAAATATTAATTTTTATAACATCCTTAACCAAAACGCGAAATTAAAAAAAAAATTAATAAGAAAAATAATTTTTTACAAAAATAAAATTGCCCTTTAAACTAAAGTGGTCAAAAGCATTGGTATAGCTAACTGAGAGGATAGCACTAAAGAAAAATTATTCTTTATTCAGTCTCTTCCTTTTGATGACTTCAGTGAGCCGTTTTTTCATGGAATAAACCACTTTTTGGGTAAATTACCTAAAAATTTAATTTTATGAAAAAGGATATTTGACTTTTACTCGAAATATGACGTTTCTAAATGCGTTTCCCCAACTCAATGGTGTTTAGGTTTGATGATTGTTGAGGATATTTATTGGTAGGATAGATTTTAAACTAGTGGTTGTTTTATAACTTAAGATGTGTACTATGCCATAAATTTTTCTTCAGACTATTTAAATAAAAAGTTTTATCCATTATTTGGTCGATAAAAATCAACTTATCAATTCCATCTGCTACCACACACCACCAAACCAGGATGCTCCGTCATGTAACTTAGTAAAGCTACTCAAAAACTGGGGGCTTGTCCGATTATGGAGGCAATGAAAGCAATTCAGCTTTCATGCTTACAAGTGCAGCTTTGATAAAGTCAAAACTGATCGAAACCCGAAACACCGTTGAAAAGGTGGGCACAATTAAAACCAATATGGAAGCTCTGATCACAAATACAGAAAAGTTATGAAACGCTTCATTAGAATGATTAACATGTTGATATGCACAGTCTAACTATCTTTTTGATTAACTTTGATATTTCAAGATTTCTTTCTAACAATTTTAGAACTATAATCTGCCTTATGCGATATTCTGCAAATTGTTTTCTCGACAACTTTTTTATTTTCCTGTTCTCTTAACACAGAACTAATTTCTGATGCTAAAGTTTGGGGACTTAATTGAACCTTCTGAACCATTTTCCTTTGCTCTTTTGCTAAAAACTTCGGTTGTCGACCCATTCTTGGTAAATTCTTCAAACCTTTGTTATCTTAAAATCCTTCCTATTTTAATATTGTGTTATCACACTTGGATAAATGGATGGTTAAATAAAAGTTAACGTTAGCTATATCTCAAAAACTGTTAATTGCACAGATCCAGAAATTTTTTTTTAAACGGCACTGAAAAGTCGCTGAAAATCATTTTCAAATTCCTATGACGATACCAAGAGAGCATAAGAACTACAGTCAATTAAAAAAAAAAGGATTTTTTCCTGAATTTGCCCAATGAAGTTTTTCTAATTCCTTTCGATATAAAAAGTTATGACTTAGAAGGGTGAGATAGGACCGGTAGAGGGAGTGGTGTAGTCTTTTATATCAAAAAATCATTGAGATATTCAGTGTTGGAGAACGTTGGGGGCACTGAATATAAGACTGGAGCAATTATGGATTACTGTAAATATCTCTGGCAAGAATGTATGTCGCGGAGCATAAATGTTTGGGCAGGTATCATTAATCGCTGCCTTATTGATCCTGTTATGATTTCACACATGATATATGGAAATATTTATTATTTTTTTTACAAAATACATTATCAGTTCTACTGGAAAATTTGCCTATTTTACTTCAGCTAGAACTATTTTTCGTTACTACTCGGCAATATTTACACGATCGATATCCCGACTGATCGTTTGGAAGAGGCAAGAGTAAGATAGCTACTATATTCTACAGAGTTAAATATATATGACTTCTTTTTGTGGGGTGCTCTTAAAACACAAGTATATCAAACTTCTGTAAACACCAGCGAAGAATTTACTAATGCACATTTCAAAAGCTAGCAACTTTTATAATAATCCTGAGATAATAGATAGAGCCCAATTTCATTTTTTAAAAAGTGTTAATAAGTATATTCAGCAAAATGACGACCATTTTATACATCTGCTTAATTATTGTTTTCTTTTTAGTTAGCTTTTTAAAATGCCTGCATGTACTTCCAACATTTATTTTAATAGTTGCTTTATTATTACAGCAAATTGGTGTATGCATATAAATAAAAAAAAATTTTCCTGACCAAACCGTAAATGAACCAATATAGGATAAAACTAGTATTATATTAAATGATTTAGAAATCACTGTTTTTTTAATTCCTTAATAACTACTAAATTGTAAACAGTAATAAAGAGGTAATATTTTTTTCTGCATGTCACCGGAAAGTTAAAAAATAAATAAATAATATATTCATGTAAATGTATTTACAAAACAGTTTATTAATATAAAAAATAATTATTTTTAATAGCATAATTTTATTATTTAAAGTGAATCATCAAAAAACTGTTATTGTGTTATTCTTGAGATGAATAAAACACCATAAATTTTCTATAGTTTTTAGTAATATAATTTTTAAAGTTTCCTGTGGTTTTGTGGTTTTTACTTTACCAATATTACAAGTATAATGGCAGTCAAAGTACAACCAAGATCATATTCAGATTAGATTTACGACTTAAATAAGCGATTGTTATGTAATAGTATCATTAAATGAGTAATGATTTTTTTAATAATGCCAATGTTTACACTTTATAGAGACAATTAAAAAATGATTTATATGAAATACACAAATCAATGAGGTGGACAGCTGAAGTTAAAAATACGAATGCATATGAAATATTAATAGTGTTAACCGCAAAATATAAACAAGAAATTGTTATATTATATGATAAAGATCTTCAAGGAAATTTTAATATAATATCTGAAAGAAGACGTCGTGAATTTTCAATCGTAAATAATTTTAAACTGAACCCTTTTCCACCATATTTACTGGTCTTACGTCTTCTCCTCACTTAGAATTTTGTTGACATTTTCCACTTTTTCACTAACGTTTTGATTTTTGTTTTGTACTTTTGGTATTTTTGACATTATAGAGATGCCGACATGCTGATAGACTATTTTATTAATTAAATAATTTTTCTGTTACTTAAAAAATGTATCTTGAAGAATTAGTACTTCTATCAATTAATTGTGGACTTGTAGTTCTCCTTTTACCGAAGCAACGTTTATGGTGGATTCGCCTTTTGCTGCAGTAGAAGAAAAAACAAATTTTGATGAACTATATAATCCATAAAAATATGTGTCTACCGAATGAGTAAAGCCACATTGGAACATTTACTTTAGGAGAATTGAACCTAAAATATTCTGACAGAATTGCCACAGTTGCAGAGGCCATAAAAAGGGATAAAAAAATCTAAAACATTGTAGACATCTTTTTTACACAAACCATTTCGCTTATGATAAGCTTATTATTACCCTCTGGTATCTTACAAAGCCTGTAATATTCCATTTAGGTTGCTGACTCAACTCAATTCAGATATAATACGTGAAGGACCGGAAATTTATATAGATTTACAGTACTCGTGTCTTGTGACGTCTCAATATGGATTGCATTTGTTTTACAATACATCTCTTTTTTTTTAAATCAGTTTACTGTTGTTTCAAACTTAAATGTATAAATACTCTCCGAACAAGAGAATAACAGCTAGCCCGAATACCAACATATTCATTTTTAAAATCCGTTGAAACAGCGTTTCAGGATGTTAAATTTAAAGAAATAAAATTTTGCTCTTCAACTTTATGATATGTCATTGTTTTTTAAATAAATCTTAAAGATAAATTGTGTATTTAAAATTTTTTCCACCGCTTATACTAAAGCTTCGAGGTATGGTGTTAAATATAAAAAACCTGTATGTGCCTGGAACTTTACTAGGTAATTTATTTAATGTAGATCAAGTATTTTCTCTAGAGTTCGTAGTAAGGAAATTAATAAATAAATTAGTATAAGTTTGAAAATTTGTTTTATTTTTTAGAATCCTTAAAAAAATTTATTAAATAATTTTCTTCATTCCCCTCCTGTTCTTATGCTCCAATAATTGAACTAATTATTGCTCTGTAAAAAATTAAGCTGCCGAATTTAAATATTTTTTCTCCTTTTTTCAGCATTTAAACTATTTTCTTAATATATATAAATATAAATATATATATATATATATATATATATATATATATATATATATATATAAATATATATATATATATATATATATATATATATATATATATATAAATATTTATGTATATATATATATATAAATATATATATATATATATATATATATATATATATACATAAATATTTATATATATATATATATATATATATATATATATATATATATATATATAAAGAACCTATTTCCTGGAAATACAAATCTGGTTCTCTCTCTCTCTCTCTTGTCAGTGGAGCCATATTAGATCAAGAGCATTAGCAGGAAATAATTATCTATATAAAATATAAAGTCCGAGATATGTCGGTAAGATATTAAATCGGCCGACTTTTCGATGTCACACTGAAAAATATCTCCAGTCCAACGGCATCTATACATTCACCGGAGTAGTGCAAAATTTAAAAATTAAGATATCAATAAGAAATAAATAAATCTATTTGCTGCCGCGTTTAAAAAATTGTTTATATTTATTCTTCGTTTTCCAAGCAGTTAAAGAAAAAAAATATGTACAAACAGTTTATTTCCTGCAAATAAAACTCTGGTTCTTTCTTTATACGAGTTATAATCGCCTAATGGTCTCTTCACTAGAGTTGTATCGAATCAAGAGCAATGTTCACAAGAAAGAAGTGCTTATATAAAATGTAAATTCCGACACATGTCGGCAGAATATAAAACTGACTTTTCGATGCAGACTAAAAAATATCGCCAGTCGAACGTTTAAGAATTAATATTTGAGTAAGAAATAAATAAGTCTATTTGCTGCCGAGTTTATTTATATATATTCTCATTTCGCCAAGCAGTTAAAGGAAACAATATATAAAAAAAAACAGTTTTTTTTTCTGTAAATATAACTCTAATTCTCACTCGATACGAGTTACGACATGGTGCTGATACAAAGGGATGGGGAGTGGTGGTGATCGAATTCAGAAAAATAGACCCAATCCTGTCTCTTACACTAGGAATGTGAATGCTGCTAGCATTTACCCGATCGACAACTCCTTTTGGATCGCCCCTCACAAGACCTTCCAATTCAGAAAAATAAACCCGATCCTTCCTCTTACATTAGGAATATGAATGCTGTTGGAATCTCCCCCCCCCCCCCGTTGATAACTTGTTTTCACTTACCATACTACTCTCTTGTAATATGACTCCCCCCCCTCCAAAGGGGAAAATTCAAGGGAAATAATTGTTTATATAAAATTTAACTTCCTAGACATGTCGGCATAATATTAAATGCTGAGAGTATTTGATCAATGCATATTGACGGTTATGACATACGAGTGTAATACATGGATATTAAAAAAAGAAGAAACCACAAAACTCCAAATCACTCAAAGAGCTATGGAAAAATGCACGCTAGGAATAACTAAAAGTGATCATAAACGAATAGATTAGATACGACAGAAAACCCGGGTAACTGATGTAATTCAAAAAATAAAATACCTAAAATAGCAACGGGCAGGACATATAGCAAAAGAACAGACAATACATGAACCACTAGGACAATTTTGTGGTATCCCAAAAACGTCAAGAGACCAAAGAGACGCCCGATTATAGTTAAGATAAGCTGCTCTAAAGATATTTAACTATCCTTGAAATTGTAGACCAATATTTAAGAGACGGGTATGCCTTGCCTGATAAAAATTTCCATTTGATTTTTTCATCATTTAAATGGTATATGATATCGAATTTATATTCTAATTTTAAAAGTCTTTAAACCATAGACGAATGTCCAACATAACCAACGTAACTAACTCTTGCACAGATTGATAATAACATAAATCTCTAAGTTTTACAAAAACGTCCTTTTTACAAAAATCTGATCAGAGATAACAATTAGTTAATTTGAGGAAATTTTATTTATTTATTTATTTATCTTTTACACTGCTCTACACGACCAGAGGTCTTATTAGTAGGCAGGAAATAGAATAAAGTTACATAAATTCTAAAATTATATACATAATACAGACAGTATAATAAGGATACAATAGTTTATAAACCAATCACGGATAATTGTAAATAAATTATTTGACAACAGAATAATTGCAGTAAAATATATCCAATTTGTCTTTCCGGAAATCATAAAGGAAACACATCGATTATAATGGGGACAATTGTAATACATTAGCTCTTCTTTTTCAAATGCATATCCACTAATGGATGTTTGCGATTACATTTTCCATTTCTTCCCTACTTCTCGCGGTGTGTATAGGTGTCTAAATATCGTGCAACCCCGTCCGCTGTCTGATATTACGGAGCCAGGACATTTTCTTTCTTCCAATTCCTCTATCTTGCCTTCAATCATCAACTGTAGGAATTGGTATCTCTCATTTCGCATGATGTGCCCAAGGTAGGCCGTCTTTCTTTATTATGTTGAATAGCTCACGTTCTTTCTCAATACGTGATAGAACTTCTTCATTGGTCATTCTCGCTGTCCATGATATCTTAAGGATTCTTTTGTATATCCACATCTCGAAAGCCCCTAATTTATTGATAACGCTTGTCTTTAATGTCCAACCTTCCACACCATAAAGAAGTATTGACCATATGTAACCTTTTATGAACCTCAATCTTAATTTCAAGTCAAAATCCGAACACGTAAGCACTCACAAAAGCTTGTCGCGCCTGTTCAATGCGACATTTTACTTCATTGTCAGAAGTCCATTCTTTGAATATCCATGTGCCCCGATATTTAAATTTGGTGACTCTTTATATGGATACTGCTTTGAATCTTATGTTGGCGTTTTGGAATAAATTGGGATTCCTTGAGATAATCATGAATTTGCTTTTCCCTGTATTGATATTCAACCCCATTGATTTAATGCGCTCTCCTATTATGTTGATGAGTTTTTGAAGGTTGTTTATATTGTCGGCGATTAGAACTGCGTCATCCGCATAACGGATGTTATTAACTCATATTCCGTTAATTTTAATTCCCATTTCAATATCTTCCAAAACCTCCTGGAAAATTGTTTCCGAATAAAGGTTAAACAGGAGTGGGGACAGCACACACCCTTGTCGCACTCCTTTTCGGATTTGAATCGGGTTGGATGCATTATTGTCTGATTTTATCTGCGCAGTTTGACCCCAGTATAAGCTTTCAATGCATCGGATCTGATGATCTATGTCGAGTTTTCTAAGAAGCAGGATTAGTTTATGATGTTGAACATGATCGACTGCTTTCTCGTAATCTATGAAGCATAGGCACACATCTTTTCTCTGATCGTAACAGTTGTGAACAAACACCTGTTCAAAGTCAGTGAAGCTATCTTCGCTCAAATTAATTATAACTGGTTCCTCTATCTGACCGATCATGATATTGAGTTTCCACATTTTGTTTTATTCTTTTATTATATAGATTTTTCTCAATTTTCCGGCTTTATTCAAAAAAATCTTTCAAAAGTTGAGTTAAGTTACCAATTTTGTAAGTTGAGTTATTTCTATCAACTCTACCTTTTACTTAAGAGAGATATTTCCTTCTCCAATAGACATTTCTCGGATGATCTATAAGAATAGATTTCCTATCTGGTTTTCCCAGCAAAAATTAAGTTCTCTGAACAATTTCCAGAGCTTAGTTCTTTTAATTTCAGATAAATCCCGATCTTCATTGATTTTAGTTAGAATTTTGTCGACGGTTGGGATCTGCTTCCACATAATAAAATGTATGTACAACTTCTTTTATTGCAGTTTACATCTCTTCTGCCAACGAGGTTTTTCGTCTGCCTGTGATCGAATATGGCTTGGGAGTATTAACAATTCCAGTCGTTTTTTTCTCCTTCAGTATTCCGTACAGTAGATTTTCCAACTCCTGTCATGTTGGAACACATCTCAACAGAGCTTTTAACATTATTATCTAGATATTGATATCTTGATATACATTCATCGTAATAAGTTTTTCGTTGTGGAAAAAATGTCCTGGTTTAACGATTTTGAAATAAAGATAGAGGTGGATGCCATACTATTTGGGAATCTCACTAATTTCAAATAATATATAAAAACAAGCACAAACAAGATAAATCACTAAGGACACCTTGTAGGGTGTACTTTGCTCACTGACAGAAATTAAATTGAATTATCAGAAATTTCATTGTTGGAGTAAATTTATAAAAGCTTATAACATTTAAATGTAATTAGATTTACGGCAATCCTCAGTTACCTGCCGCACTGGAGCAGGTGCGTTGAAGGTTTCGGTAACAGTTTTATTACTCTCTCTAGTTCTTGTATAGAGTATAGGAATGTGTATGCTTGCGATCACACCTCCCCTTCCCAACAGCTTTGAGTTCAGGAAAATAAAACCGATTCTGCCGTTAATATTAGGAATTTGTATGCTGCTGGCACTCCCCCCCCCCCCCCGTTGACGGATTGTTTTTCTTGCAATAGCCCTCACCCCAAGAGCTTTGAGTTCAGAAAAATAAGACCCGATTCTGCCTTTTATACTAGGAATGTGTATGCTGCTCACATCCCCCCTCCCCGTTGGCAACTTGGTTTTTCTTGTGATCGCCCCCCGCCTCTCCAAAAGCTTCAAATTCAGAAAAATAGACCCGACTCTGCCTTTTACACTAAAAATGGGAATGTTGCTGGTGTCTCCCCCCCCCCCCCCCCCCGTCGACAACTTGCTTTCGCTTGCCATACTGTACTTTTTTGATATCACCGCCCCGCCCCCCCAAAGAGAGAGGCTGGATCCATCCCTGGAGGGAGCAGAGATGTTATAATATATTTTCCAGAATATGAATATTTACACATTTTTGTTTTTATTTTAATATCGTAATTACAAAAATATTACCAATCTGAAATTAGAACTACCGTATTGTTCCGAAGTTAAAACACTATTGATGTAGATTAACAATTTTTATCAATTGAGTCAGAATATTTTTATTTTACTCTCGTATTATTTTTTAAACACAACGCCAACATAAAAATAAACCCAGCCGGATATTTTTTCAAAGAATTTTTTAAATAAAGCAACAAAAAATATAACGCCTTCTGGGAAAATGGATTATGGTTGACGACCGTAAAAGTGCTGGAACATACAAGTTATATAGTAAAAACATATTTTTTCAAAGCCGACAAAGCGTTATATTTTTAACGTTATTTAGGTAACGCCTTCGAAACATTCGTCTATGTAAAGGCTCACAAAAGGCATATGAGAATGCTGTTTCTAATAAAAAAAGATTTTAATAAAGGATACAGCCTACATAGTAACAAAAATGTTAAGGGCTCATTTTGACACAGATTTATGTGGCAAATCAGTTTAATCTTTCGTTTTGTTAAACTTAAGTGATGAGACTGTTCACTAATTATTCATATATGTTACTTACAACATTTTAAACTATTTTGTTCCTCCAAAAGTATATACTATAAATCGGTAAAATTGTTTATAACCTTTTTCCTTTTTGTTTATATGTATAAAATCAGTAACAGTAACAAGGGAACCACCCAGGCCTGGATCCAAGGGGGGACGGTGGCGGTGATCGCCTCCCCCCCCCCCCCAAGAACTTTGAATTCAAGAAAATAGAACCGATTCTGCCACTTATACTAGGAATTTGTATGCGGCTGGCATCTACCCTACTGTCGACAACTCGCTTTCACTTGCGATCGCCTACTTCCCCCCAACTGCTTTGGATTCAGAAAAATAACCCAACTAGAAATGTGAATGCTGCTGGCGTCTCCCCTCCCTCGACAACTTGCTTTCTCTTGACATACTGTATTTTTTGATGTCACCACTCCCCCACCCCCCAAGGTAGAGTCTAGATCCGCCCCTGGAACCACCCCAACCCGTACTCACCGATTTTAATCATTTTTAATTATGTTGTAGGTCTTGAAAAAATAATAGATATGTTTTTTTTTATCGGCTGCATTCACTTTTAAGGGGTGAAATTCACCTAATAGTACAAAATGGGTAAAAAAAGTCGTTCCCAAAAGTAAATACCTAATACATCACGAGTTCGAATTAAAATTCTTTAATAAAAGAAAAAAAATAAGTCCTGCATGCTAAAAAAGGAAACATTATTTTTTCAATGTACCAATATTTCTTTAAGACGCGAAAACCATCCCTAAAGTTTACCCCTAAAATTCATCCTGATGCACCTTATCATTTAATGGATATTTTTGAATGAAACCAAGTGTAAAAATATTTTTCGTAAGAAGCTTGAAATATAAGGTATATGTATGACCTAAGGGGTTGCAACCCTTATTTTAAGTATTTAAAAAAAACTGCATTTTTTATAAATATTTTGTCTACAAAAATTGAGGAATGGACCTAAAAAATATATTAAAAGCATTTTCATTAACAATATCGATTATCAGTGTTGGCGTTTACAATACAAAAAAGGGTTGCAACCCCTTCGGTCATAAATATGCTTAATATTTCAGGATTCTTACGAAAAATATTTTTCAACTTAATTTTATTAAAAAATATCTATTAAAAGCTGATGCATGAGAAAGTAAATTGTAAAGTTCAACTTTAGGTGTGGTTTTCACCCCTTAAAAGTGAATATTAGTATTTTAAAAAAAGTTTTCTCCTTATTAAATCATACAGTTCAACTTTAGGTGTGGTTTTCACCCCTTACCAGTGAATATTAGTATTTTAAAAAAAGTTTTCTCCTTATTAAATCATACAGGATCTAATTTATATTTTATTTTATTAAAGAATTTTAATTTAGACCTCAGGTTAGATTAGATATTTATCTTTGAGGGTGACTTTTTCATCCTTTTGGTATTATTATTGAAAAAAAAATAATATATTTGCATGTTTTATAAATTACATTCTCTTTACACTTTGGATGACTTTTAAGAAAAAAAAATTTCACCACTCGTATGTGGTGCATTAATGTAAGGGATTATTAACAATATTAAGGGGTGCTTATTTGAAAAACCCCGAAATACGGCAACAGTAATAATCTATATTGTTAATAAAAATGCTTTTCGTAATGCTTTTGAGTTCATTCCCCGATATTTAAGACAAAAATATTCATAAAAAATGTAGTGTTTTAACCGCCTTCTACAAGAATTAGGTTCTCAATTCGTCGAGTATGTATTTTTTTATGTACGTACACCGATTACTCCGGAACGGCGACACAGATTTGAATGAAAATTTTTACGTTATGCTCAGGAAGTTGCTGCGGTGGTCCCGTATTTTTTAAGACGAAATTGGTGCAGTAAAATCAAAGATAGTGCTGATAATATGGCGGCGAAAAAAATTAATTTTGTCTGATTCTCGCCAAAATTGGTATGTGGGGATTTTCGGGGTCCTACACAACGAATCTGAAATTATTTTAAAAAAAAATTCAGTATGGCGGATCCAATATGGCGGACCAAAAAATTTAATTTTGTCTGATTTTCTCCAAAATTGATGTGGGTGAGTTTTCGTGGTCGCAAATAACGAATCTAAAATTATTTTTAAAAAATTCAGTATGGCGGATTCAATATGACAGACGAAAAAATCAATTTTTTCCAATTTTCTCCAACATTGGTACAGGGGAGTTCTCGGGGTTGCACATAACGACTCTAAAATTTAGTATGGCGGACGAAAAAATAAATTTGGTCCGATTTTCTCCAAAATTGGTATGGGGGAGTTTTCGAGGTTGTACATAACGAATCTGAATTTATTTTTGAAAAATTCGGATTGGCCATGTGTTCAATATGGCAGATAAAAAATTAATTTTGTCCGATTTTTTCAAAATTGATGCGGGTAAGTTTTCGAAATCGCACATTAAGAATCTGAATTTATTTTAAAAAAAAATAAGTACGGCTTATCCATATGGAGGATAAAGAATCCCAGATGGTTGATTAAAGATGTTAGATCTCTCGATTTTCTCTAAAATCAGTATTGGGGGATTTTTGTTAGCGTTAATTACTAATTTAAAATATTTTTTGGAAAACTGAAGCTGGCGTATTCAATATGGCGTCCGAAGAATTTAGATTCTTCGATTTTCTCGAAAACTGATATAGGGGGTTCCTGAGATAGTAAATTATAAATTTAAAAGTATTTTTTCAGGATTCAATATGGCAAATCCAATATAGCGGACCAAAATTTTTTCATATTTCGATTTTATTTCAAGGTGGGATTGAATCGTTTTTAAGGATGTATGTAGCGAATATAAAATTATTTTAAGAAAATCTTATATACTGGATACAATGTCTAGAAGTTTTAAATTTCCGGATTTCATCCAAAATTGGTACTAGTGGGCTTTGAAGGGTTTAGATTTAGATTAGATTAAGACGTTAGAACTATTTTTTTTTAATTCAATATGGGGAATCCAATATGGTGGGTTGAAAATTTTACCTTATTCGCATTTTTTCAGATTTAGTATTAAGGGGTTTTCGGGTTCGTATATTACGAATATGAAGTTAATTTTCTACAACTATTAGGTTGATAAGATACAATATGAGGGACTGAAAATTTTACATTTTCCGATTTTTTCTAAAATTGATATTGCGGGGTTATTGGGGCGTATACAAACTCAATATGCAGTATAAAATATATCGAGCCAAGAAATTTACGTCTCAAGTTCTATAAATATCGATATTGGAAGATTTTGGGACCTATATTACCAATTGAAAGTTAATTTGAAATTTAAGATAATGGATTTACTATGAAAGACTACATATTTGTTTGACATAATTTCACTGGTATTTGGAGAACTCTAAGAATCAAAGAATTTTTAGTGGTTCATTTGAAGGTGATTTACAACATTGAATAAAATGGATAACTTTTTGCCACTATGGAGTCATTGCGAGGTACACTAATCTCGATTAGTACTTAATTCAAATAATTTATGGATATCATAATGAATTCAAAACTAAAAATCGAAGAACAATAATTTTTATAAAAAAAATTTAACCGACTCCTAAAAGTGCGCTAAAAAGTGAAAAATAACTATAAATTTTTATACAAAATTGAAATTTTTTAAGTCGGCACCAAATTATTTCTAAATGAAGTAAAAATAAAGTATTCTTAATCTGTTTATGCGAATCACATTTTGTCAGGTATTAGTTTGACGACGACTTCAAAAATTTCAATTTCATATAAAAAGTTATAGTTATTTTTCACTTTTTTTATAAAAATTATATTTCAAATATAAAGTAGGGGTAGCAACCCATTTGGTTAGACATACACCTCACAATTGTGACTTTGTATGATAAATATTTTCAACTTAATTTTATTCAAAAATATCCATTAGATGTTGAGATATATTTAAAAAAAAAAAGAAAACTCATCATCTTGCAATTGTAAATTTATTTCATTAAATATTTGTTTTTAAAATAATATGTCATGTCTCATTTCTACAATAAACGGTATAAGCCTTATTTTTATTCGATAGCATATTCAGAATGTGAGAGACAAACATATTTTGTGAGGTTTCTTTACACGCTAATCGGTAAGGCGAGGCAACAAGATCTAATATTCCAAAGGAAACTTTAGAATTAATCATCGACCATTATACAATACGCCTTTCACGTCGTTTTTCATCCCAGACTAAGATAATATATTCAGCATAAATCAATATACATATACAGTTTTTCTGATGATGATTTTAAAGATGACTTGCACACTTTACCTTAGCAAGGAATATTTTATAGAACATCGATGAAAAGGTTAACATAATTGCTGATAATATTTTTTATTTATTTAACAAATATACGCTTTATAGAACCTTTTGTATCAACAAACCCAGAGCTCTCTAGTTTACAGAATTATTGAGAGAAATAAAATTCCAATGAAATAAACTTTTGAGTAAATATAAGTATTCTACACGGTTCTCTAATTGGTTATTTTATTAACAACAAGTTCAGCCCAATCAAGTATACAATGTAATCAGTAAAGTCCGCATCATATGGGATTTTTTTATTAATAGCTTTATTCGAAATTTGACATTTTGACATAAGTTACCTTGTCAGCTAGAGCAGATCCTCCAGTCCTATTTCCCATAGGAATCTCAGATTTTTGGATGGCTTCAAGGTCGGTAGCTCCCCTTCTTCGATTTGGTGTACTCTCAAGGACCGCAGCCTAGGGTTTTCTAGAGCGCTGCACTCTGCAAGAATGTTAGTCACGTGATTAGCATTATCTGTCATAATTTTAATTTTTTTCCAAAAGAAATTCAAAACTGGGGTTAATTCTCAAAATATCGAAAAAAATTATTAGAAAAAGTTTTCCTAAATGCAATTTTTAGCCCATATGCACATTTCGGCTGTATAAGATAATTTATTGTCCATTTTTTTTGTAAATTGCACCATTGTTGCAAAATAAAAATGTTTTTCTACAAAATTCAAATAGGCCTATTAAAATTTGGTCACGTGATGCAAAGTTTATTTGTTTTTGACCCTGTATAGGGTAACTTCTTAAAATAACTATTTTTTAAAAAGTATTTTTTTTCTAAAAGTAATACACATTAATATTAAGAAAATAGTTTAATTGAAGAGACTCAAATTTTCTAGTAAAAAAATCATAATATAAAAATTAAACGCATCTAAAATTCCACCTTTTTAATTGATAACAAACCACTATTGGTATTTGCATGTTAAATTAATTAATTATTGTGTGTATTACTTTTGGACACAAACTATGTTTTCAAGAATAATTATTTTATGAAGTTACCTAAAAGAGGGTCAAAAACAAATAAATTTTGCACCACATGTGACCAAATTTTAATAACCCTATTTGGATTTTGTAGAAAAACACTCATTTTATATAGCGCTACTTTAAACTAAAAAGTTTTATGTAGGTTGCGTCGAGTCTTATTTTGCAACAGTGGTGCAATTTACAAAAAATGGGCAAAAGATCTAAATTACCTAATACAGCTGAAATTTTGCATATGGACTAAAAATTACATTTAGAAAAACCTTTTTATATAACTTTTTTCGATATTTTAAGAGATAATCCCACCTTTGATTTTTTTTTTTGGAAAAAAATTAAAATTTAAGTAATAATGCTAATTACGTAACTACTATTTTTTTTTTTTTTTGGTTAATTTTCATCTCGATCGAACAAAGCTATTTTGCGGACTCAGCGCATCAAAATACTTCGGGAAAATATTCAAGAGTTTCTGTTACTTAACGCTTGTTGGCCTACGTTATCAAAATATCGCAATGTTAATCCATCCAGCTTAATCGCCACATCATATGATGATGAAATTGAACTTTTTTAACAGCGAGCGGGAAAGCACCGAGAAAGTGTCCGTTGCGCCACTTCAAAAGACCGGCTCTATTTAAAATTACTATAACTCCGGTTATAATCAATATTTAAAAAAAAATCTAAAATATTATTTCACAGTTTCTGATTCAACATGATTATCACTATTCTGAAACTTTGTGAGTATCTTCACTTTATCGAATCCGACAACTTTTTTACTTGTGAAAATTCCCGTATACCTGCGTTTTCCGGCTCGAGAAATTGATAATTTTCGAGGGCCAGACTGGAAAAATGGAACACAAAATTTGCCGGATAATATGACTACTCGATCGAAACACTAGTTAAACTACGATTAAAAATAAGCTGGTTGGTAATAAAAAAACATATGTACGTTGGGTGTATATATATTTTTGGAGTCCCAGTCGACCCTTTGATTTATATTGACCTTTTCATGTGTTTTTATGTATTTTGAGCTCTTGAATAAGAATTTTTTGAACAAAAGTTCGCCAGAGTGGTCATAAGATTGTTTTTAACAAATATTTGTCTAAATTTTTAAAAACGCAATTTTCGCAAAACTTACTATAGGGTCGTATTCTATCTTAATCAAAAAATATCTTTACAAACTTTTATGTACGACGCTTAGTTTCTGAGATAAATAATGTTAAACAATTCAAAAATGCGATTTGTGTGATTTTTGAAAAGTAATAACTTTTGACTAATAAACTTTTTTTTTAATTTTGTTGGCAACGATCGAAAATATGATTCAACATCTTCAAGCTAAAATCAAATGAGAATTGAAAATGTTACTCTCTAATTGTTTATATTGGCTATAAACAAATAGCTTTTGGCCGCTTATGTGCTAATGTCATCCTGTATGGCGCGTAGAGGGAAGCCTACTTACAAGCGTCCCAAGCGGCCGAGCGCTCTTAGTTCGTATCATATACGTATAACTGAAACAAAACCGAAATGAACTCGTCATTAACATTTTCCGAATTGCATTAGAGAGCACCTAGAAAATGTATTTTTATTCGATAACTTGACTATCGTGGAACAGAAAAATGTTAAATCTATAAGTAGTTCTAATAATGATAAGACTTTAACCGTTTTAAGTTTGTATGCTCGTCAACGCTAATTAGCTTTCCTGATAAATAATGGTGTAACAAGCATTACATAAAGTTAAATCCACATTTATTCGGAATTGTGTTTATTTTGGCAAATTTCAACTCATGCACGAACAAAATTTGCAGCAGGGTATATCCCAGCAATTCCATCTACATAATTTCGTACTGTATACAGAACAATTATCACATTCCCTTATCAATTCATCAGAATCTTGCGGGATTAAAAGATCATCTTGTAAACTTAAGCAAAATAAAATTGGGTCCAATATACTCATATGTAATGTCAAACAATAGATCTGGGTAAAAACAACCGAAAAGGTATATATATATACCCAGGTTGAAACAAAATTATACTCAAAATAAACATAACATAGTCTGCTAGAAAGCTCGCGTAAATGAGAGAAGTATTTGAACCAAAGCAATGACATGAAACTAATTTAGTGGCAGTCTCGCCATTTCCTTGAATCAATCCTTATCTTTGAATATTTTGCAATGAAGCTTATGAGTGATATAAGTTTTATTTTTAAACAAAAATAATAAAATACCTACGTAAAATTGCTGAGCGACAAGGATAATTTAGCTTTGTTGCATACAAACTTGAAATGACTTTCGATCATTGCATAGAATACGACAACAGTTGAACTATCGTATTTAGTAAACTTCTTATAGAATTGACATTTTTCTATTTTACGACAGTCAAGTTAAGACCAACAAAAAATGCAAAAAACGCATTTTTTAATAGTTTAACATTAATTATCTCAGCGTCGTCCGTATAAGTTTCTAAGGATCTTTTGTGCTTAAAATAACTCGATCCGATAGTTATTTTTGCAAAAATTGTATTATTAAATGTTTAAACAATTATTTGCTAATAACAAAAAAACAAAAAAATCGGGTAGGTCTATACCAATTTAATTGGCGACTGGAACTCTCTTAGCTCCTACACTATAGGCTACTATGCCCTCTTCTCCCATAAACGATTGAGATGATAAAAGGCCTCAAAAATTTTATTAAAAAAAACTCAAAAAAGTTTGTCTTATGTTATTCAAAAATCGTTTTTGATAGATATTATTTTAGAGTAAAAATTAACTATAATTTAATGAAAAATTTTAATCAGAAGAAGAGTTATAATTGATTTTCTCTGAGCGCAGTGTACTCATGCCATTTTTTCCACTAATTTTGCACTGTTATTACAATGTCTCGACTTTTAGATATATATTTTTTTAAATATTGAAAACACTGTGGATTTTACCATCAGTTTTGAAACAAAATAACATAGGTCCGAAATCGATTCCTCATTTACTGACAATTTAACGACGTTAAAACAATTAAATTGCTAATAATAGATTATTTGACCACCTGTCGGCTTATTATACTGAAGATTCGGATTCAGAACTCAAAGTACTTTAGAAATAACCATAAAACTTCGAAGACCCTGAAAACCTTTGAGAGTCTGCACTAATATCACTAGACCACAACTAAATTGTATTTAAAATAGCATCGACTAAATCTTACCATTTTTGGTGTGCTAAAACCGAAACTAAAGTAATCTTTTCAATATTAGTACAAGTTTCGGAGATAAGTGATGTCATATCTCACTGTGTATTAACAAAGTAACCCCAAGAATGCACGAGAAATATTTTAGATTGTTATAACAATAGAAAGGTGCGACGTTGTCAAAAACACGTCTTCCCCAAGTTAAGGAAATTTTGCACAACTTAGCAACTGGATCTCCAAGGATGACTCCCCATATATGAAGTCCCAAACTCCCGGGCTTAAAATAAGAGAGATAGCCATTTAAATCCATGTAAATCGACTTTTATGTCTATAAAAGCAAATGACAAACGCCACTATTGCGAATATTATGAAATTCAATAGAAAATTCTCGAATATCCTCTAAAATGTAGAAGTCGTATTTGGGTATACAAGCAGCTACAAAGTGGAGGGGTTAGTCAATCGAATCGAATAGTTGAAATTGTAAAATGTCTCGAAAGTGGGTAAACAATCCAGATCACTTCTGTTATGTTTGTGATGAGGTAACTTTTGCGTCTCAGAAGCGGTCTATTACCCCATTGATAAAAAAGGCATATCAGCTTTATTTCAATTGCAATATTGGAGATCAAGACAAACACTGGGTGCCACATACCTGCTGTAATGCATGCGCTGCAAGTATGAGATGGAGAGAACTATTTCAGCATCATACTTCGTGTTGGGAAAGGCACAGGTATATCCTAGAAACAAAAGTCTGTTATCAACTATCCGGATATAGCATCTGCCACGGGACCTGTGCCTCATAGTGACAAACTTCCTATTCCAGAACCCCCAGAACATTCACTTACGAATC
Source organism: Diaprepes abbreviatus (assembly GCA_034092305.1). Taxonomy (NCBI): domain Eukaryota; kingdom Metazoa; phylum Arthropoda; class Insecta; order Coleoptera; family Curculionidae; genus Diaprepes; species Diaprepes abbreviatus. The sequence continues at coordinate 18,689,588 of JASJET010000057.1, read as the reverse complement.
AGGTAATAACGATACAATGGGAACAGGCACTTCTTTACAAGAGAAAAGACTGGTCCATTCGACAGTCATTAGAGCCAGGTGAAAAGAATATACAACATATGACACTGGTACTTATTCCCGAGGCTAAGTAAAGCAAAAATTAAAGAAGGTATTTTTGTTAAGCCACAGATTCGAAATATTCTAAAAGATAAACATTTTGACAGCACTCTATCAGATTTTTTAAAAAAATTAAAATTTTAGTAAGAAATAAAGAAATCTTTCTGCCGTATTTTAATAGTTTGTTTTATATGTAATTCTCCTTTCAGGCAGAAAATATGAAAAATATATATACGAACAGTTTATTTCCTTCAAATACCGCTCTAGTCCTCTCTCCATACGCGTTTCAATCACCTCATGATCTCGTCAGTGGAGCTGTATCGGACCGAGAGCAACATTAGCAGGAAATAACTGATATATGAAATATACGGTTAAAGGTATGTTGGCAGGATATTGCACCTGTCATCTACCGACCTCGATGTCAGACTGAAAAATATCGCCAGTCGAACGACATCTATGAATCACCGGAGTAATGTGAAATTCTAAAAAAAATTAAAATTTTAGTAAGAAATAAAGGAATCTTTCGGCCATATTTAAATAGTTTGTTATATATGTAATTCTCCTTTCAGGCAGAGAATAAGAGAAATATATATAAATATATATATATATATATATATATATATATATATATATATATATATATATATATATATATATATATGTTGTACTGTAGGTTTTCACGGATGGTAGAATGAATAGTTTGGTTATTCCGGGTGTCAATCCGTTCGTTCAAAAAATCGTTTTCATAACGTTTCGCCAAAATCTCATTTGGCATTTTCAAGTGCGGTTCGTCTTGTTACTCGCTGAGAACTGATTAAGGCACAGGTATATCCTAGAGGAAAAAGTCTGTTATCATCATTATCATATCAGTTCTCAGCGAGTAACGAGACGAACCGCACTTGAAAATGCCAAATGAGATTTTGGCAAAACGTCGTGAAAACGATTTTTTGAACGAATGGATTGAAACCCGGAATAACCAAACTATTCATATATAAATAGTTTGTTATATATGTAATTCTCCTATCAGGTAGAGAATATGAAAAATATATATACAAACAGTTTATTTCCTGCAAATATCGCTCTGGTCCTTTCTCCATACGCGTTTCGATCACCTCAAGATCTCGTCAGTGGAGCCGTATCGTGTGAAATTTTTAAAAAGGTGATCGAAACGCGTATGGAGAGAGGACCAGAGCGATATTTGCAGGAAATAAACTGTTTGTATATATATTTTTCATATTCTCTGCCTGGAAGGAGAATTACATATATAACAAACTACTCTATCAGATATTGAAAAAAATGCTTAGAGTGACTTTCGCTGCACTGTTTCTAATTTCTTTGGAAATAAAAAAACTGACAGTTACGTTACTCTTGTTGAAAATCATCTTATCAAAAAATGGATTGCAATATGTCTCTAAAGATCCTACAGTCTCATCTGGACTTTTTTCCTGACAACTACGGAGCTATAAGTGATAAGCACGGCTAACGCTTCTGTCAGGATACATCAACAATGGAGAAAAAGTACCACGGAAAGTGGAATGCTTCAATGCTTGCTGACTACTGCTGGACTCTTCTTAGAGATGCTCTAGAAGCAAAAAAAAGGATATTTAGTGTAGCTACAAGTGTAAAATTATGTATTTTTTTATTATTTTGTTAAAAATAAATTTAAAAAAAACTTATTTTTGAAAATTGCAACATTTTTTGCAAAGTTTTGAATTTCGTTTTCAGTTTGGTATTCAGCACCCCAAAATTAACAAAAAAATGCACTTTTCATACAAGATACAACAAATAGACTTAAATTTGTTGCGTAATATATGTGATATCCATTATTATATAAATGTAAATAATGAGTTAAGAAGGCGCGATTTTATCACCTGCGCTTATTATTCATCTTTTTCCCTAAAGCGTAAAGTTAAGCGAGAAACCTTAGAAGTTTTTCGTTACAAATGAAACTGTCTACAAACAGTAACAACATTTTTAAAGTTAAAGAAGCATATCCTAAGTTGATTAATGATCCTAGAGTATAAAAAGCACAGTAAAAAATTACCCTACTATGTAGCTTACAAAATCTGCCTAACGTGCCTTTTCGTGTAACGGAGTGATTATGGGATTTCAGGAAATAGTCTTTTTGTTTAGGTAATTTGTTATCTCTGAAAATAAAAATCCTGTTCCTTAAGCTCCCCCTTATTATATGTTGTATCTAAAGGAAACTTGTGCATAAATTTGCATAAAATATATTCCTTCTTATTCAGGAAAGCTTATTAAAAGGGGTTATGTTTTCAACCCGAGATAGTTCTCATTATTTTCTCGGGAAACTTTGAAGCGATTGTACCAAAGTGAAAATAGAGATTTTCTGTTAAACTTTAAACTTCGAGTTTAGTTATGGTAATAAAGGGGCAAGTGTTCCGAATGCTACCCCGATAAGTCTAGTACGTCTCTTAATTTCTGCTGTTTAATTTTATTTACTAAGACTTATAATCTGTCCGAAGTGTGGTTCACCTGTTAAGTTTTTTCTTATCCCAACATAACGGTAATCTTTTCTTTTTGTATTTGTCATCAATTTGTCAAGTTTTAGTTTCGTTCAGTCCTATATCGTACACTTTCTTTCCTAGTTTCTTGAGCATTTGCTATATTTCTCTCTCTTATTGGATATCAGTACTGTCATTCGTACATCGGAGATGACTCAGCTTTGCCCTTTATTTTTACGCCTTTTTCAATCCACTACAATCTTTTGAATACCAATTCTAGCGCGTTGGTCAATAGTTTCAGATTTTCATGATTAATTCTGCTGAATAATTTTCTATATCCTGCCTTTTCTTTCGCTTGATAGCTATTCATTTTTAATGTCAATCGATTTGTTAAAATTTTGGCCAGTAATTTATATATTTTGATTCCATTTTTCTCTCTTCTTGTATGGTAGGATTATAGTTGGTAGATATTCTTTTCTCAGTTATTATTTTATTAATGATGATATGCATAATAACATCTATTATTATTTTTCCTCCATTTTTCAACAGCTTCTTTGTAATTCCATCTCTGTTAGGTGCTCTGTTGTTCTTGCTTTTCCTTATTTTACAAATAATTTAGTCTGTGTAATGAAAGAAGATGGGTTTCACCGAAAAATTTATTACAGATATCTGAAGGTTTTAAATCATTGGGGGACCTAGTAAGTGGTAGATACGTAAACAGGTACTGTCAGATCAGCTCTGTTTTTTTATAAACAACGAGTCTGAAAATTCGATTTTTTGCCCGTAGAATTTTCCGATGACATTTTAGAGGAAAGTTGTCTGAATGAAAGTTGTAGGTATTAAAATGATCTTCAATTTCATATTTTGTATGTCAAAATTTATAAAAAATTTATCGAGATAATGGCGAAAAACCTCCTTTTTGAGCTATTATGCAACTTTTACAATAATGGCCAAAAGTGATATATAATACCTTGACCATGAGGTCATTATGGGTCTTTATAAGTGTTTGGAAGTTCATCCAGATCGGTTGAATAGTTTATGAGAAATGTCAATTGTTTATTAAAAACCACAAAAGTTTAAACAATTGTTGCCCGGAAGATAATGCTTCTAGAGACACAAAAGTGAAACGGATTCTTGAAGGTCAAACTACAAAGAAAATTAAAAAATAATATATTTATAATTAAAGAGAAAAAAACTATTTTTTCAAATATAATCAGCTGTGAGGTCAATTTATTTCCTATATATATATATATATATATATATATATATATATATATATATATATATATATATATATATAGGCATACCATTTTTATTTATGTAATAACTTTTCGTGATATCTATAACAAATAGTGATCTCTTAAATAAACGTATATTCAAATGAGGTTTAAAACATCGGTACTAAATTACCATTTCTCATAAGTAATAATTATTTTAAAAGTTAAATTATGAAATGATTGAATAAAGTCACCTTTAAAAAGGAGCAAAGCTAATATTTAAGTTGGTTTTAGTCATTAACATCAACTTCTTATATGTAGATTTATATTTATAGATTGGTACATAATTTTAATTCTTATTAAGATTCTTTTCCGTAGTAAAATTCTCTATTAGTAATACAATTATACCTTAAATTCTCTATATTATTTAATTTTTTTTAATATAAATAGGTAGCAAATGCACCGATTCTTCAAATTGAGAATTTTCTAAAACCTGTACAATTTAGGTTTAAAAACGCTATTCATAACAATAAATGCAAAAATCATTCTTCTATACAGGGGAAGAATTTTAAAATGTTACCAAGCAATATCGGGAAAACAGTTAAGAATATTTTTTTAAACGACTGATGGAGCAATAAGGCATTAGAGTACAGATTTTAAGATATTTTTAACATCTACCTCCTCTTCACATGTTGAATAGCTATTATGTAGACTGAAAATTATTGCATTTGCGCGACTGTTTGCCTACTTAAAATTCAAAAAATATTGAAAAAAAAAAGATTTTTTTTATTTTGTCCTGCTTTTTTTTAAATTAATTTACAGAGTATGCCCTGTTTGAAGGTTGTAGACAATGTTAAAGATTGACTAAAATGTGGTTGCCGGACTTGCATTGTCTTTATTTTTGTTTGTTTTTACGACGTTTCAATTAGGTTGCATCTCTAATCGTTATCAAGTATAAACTAAAACATTATGTTTCCATCTTCAAAGAACATGGAAAAACTTCGGGTCCGAAAAATGACGACAGCCTGTTTCGTCCTAGTATGGGACTCGTCAGGCCATTGCATTCGGCACAAATCATCATCTCGCATCTGTGTCATATTTCCATGTTCTTTGGATATCTCCGCACTTTTTAGCATGAGAATAATATTTATTAATGGTCTTAGTCCGCATCGAGAATTTCTTATTTTATTTTTAAATTACACGGACGTTAACTCCTCTTTTTATTTTTATATTTGTTGGCTTGAAACATACACAACAACTCTCTTAGGGAGATCGTTGGTGCGATACTGAATTTCAACTGTGGAATTCATGGTTAGTTTGGTTGCCGATGCCGAATAATTCGACCTCTATCCTTAGAGTAGCAAGTTTGTGTGTCGAGTTTTGATATATTTCTTTTTTAATTTACCGTCGCGCCACCACATGGCGGTTTTAGACAACATTTGTTGATTTGTGTTTTTCCTACGTTATTGAGTGAGTCATCGAGATGTCGCCACAGTGTCTTATTTACTATTTTTCAACTGTGAATTCTATTTATATGACACAGATGCGAGATGATGGTTTGTACCGAATGCAATGGCCTGATGAGTCCCATACTAGGACGAAACAGCGCTGTCGTCATTTTTCGGACCCGGAGTTTTTCTATGTTCTTTGGAGATTTCCTCACTTTTACGCATGAGAATAATATTTATCAACAGTCTTAGTCCGCATAGCCGAAAATTATATTATTTTATTTATATATATATATATATATATATATATATATATATATATTTATATATATATATATATATATATATATATATATATATATATAGGCATGCCATTTTTATTTATGTAAAAACTTTTCGTGATATCTATAACTAATGGTGATCTCTTAAATAAACATATATTCAAATATATATATATATATATATATATATATATATATATATATATATATATATATATAAGGGGGGAGTAGTAGTGACTGACTTGTCAAGAAACAATATTCCAAAATAGGTTTATTGGGCATGCAGTCTAAATTTGTAGACTTTTTTTGATTTTGTCAAGTTTTCGAGAATTTATTTATCTCTTCTTCAGGACATCTCTACAAGTACTAATTAAACAGTTAGAGTAGTAACCTAATCTATAATTATTAAGTAACTCACCAGTGTAGTTTAAATATGAAATAAGTAAATATTTCAAAAACAGGGGAAAAACACCATTAACAATTTTTAATTATATTTAAGAGAATATTATGATGGGATTTTTTTAAATTTTAAAAATCACGAATCAGCCAGACATCTTTCTAGACTAGATTACGTTAATACTCTAACTGTTTAATTAATACTTGTAGACTTTGATAGAATCAGAAAAGCGTTCTTTCCTTATCAAGGCCTACAAATTTAAATCGACTTCCCCAATAACCCTACTTTGTAGAATATATATATATATATATATATATATATATATATATATATATATATATATATATATATAGATATATATATATATATATATATATATATATATATATATATATGCATGATCGTTGTTAAATTTACACTACGGACAGATATTTTTTTATCTTATATATACTTCAACTATGCAATCACCGAAGTCAGTGGAGACCTTTTTGCCGAACGTAAGTATTTTTTGACAAAGAATTTAAATTTTGAAAAAAAAAACTTTTCCTTTTGATATTTCACAGTTGCCACATACCATTCAACCTATAAAGAGGGTGAGTGTTAAAAATATTTTAAAATTTGTTCCCTTAACGTCAGTCTGTTACTGAAATATCTCAAACAGTTTTCCCGATATCGCATTGCAACATTTTAATATTCTCTTCCTGTATAAGTATATTATGTATTATGGTAGATTATTTTCTATAAGAGCTAATTGTAATTGGTATCAGATTGCCTCTTTCCCTGAACATGGTCCATTCGTTTTAAATTACACTTGTCCATCGACATCAAAGCGTAACGAAAAAAATATTAAAAATATTTTCACATTAAGCATAATTTTTGATATAACTAGTTAAGGTTTGGTTGCATAATCAATATTTAATATGGGTTATATGAACTTCCTAACACATGGCATAAATTTAATTATAATTTATATTTAAGCTAAAGTAAAACATATGATTTGTAGTTTTATTGTTGAGTTTCTGGGCCTTTGTATCATCATTTCTTAGCTGCCATACATGACAAACAGTAGTACTCGTATTTTATCTCTATATCTGTAACAAACTATTACAATCGGTGTTTTATTCTCTTTATTGCCAGTATTACGTACTCAATGATAAAAAACTCTATCTATGCAATCGTCTTAAAACTAGATAAATATGTTTATATATTTTACCACACACTTCAAGTTATTATACGTTCGTGTTAAATTATTAAAAAATGTAGAAAAACAATTTCTGCCGCAGACTGGTATCGCTAAACAGTCTCAAGTATTTTACCAATCGTAACTGTCAATAAAGAGACCTCAAGATGCTCTTTTCAATCCAATATTAATCGATCATTTTAGAATATTGTCCATGGGGACTTCTGCAATGCGGCAGGCATTTAATGGTTTCATGCGTGCTCATTTTATGGCTATAAAATCCTTAAGAGCATAGGGATACGGAGCTTAAATGTAGAAAGTGATTAATACTGTTTATGATACCTGTTATTTATTATAAGTTTCATAGAATCTTATTTTTTCCGATCCAAACAGTATAAATTATTTTTTTTTGTAGTGATTTTTAAATTTGAGGTACAGTTAATTCCTTTTTAAGTTATATGGGTTGTTTTAATGCTAAGATGGACCAGTTTTATAAACGACTTCCATATATTTATTATTAATATATATTAATTTCCAAAATAAATAAATAAATAAATAAATAATAAATGTTTTATTAACGGTCAAACCATTTAAAAATTTACAACACTTAAAACTTACAAACAAGCTTCCAAATAAATAAAAAAAATACTAAACAATAAACAAACAAATCCAAAGTATCCATTAAACTACAGTAAGCTCACATTTAAGACTACATGTAGAACCGTGAGAAGTAAAAATTTGTACTATAGATATCGCTTTAAAAAATTTTTTAAACTATTTAAGGACATATTAAAAATGTCCAGATCAAGGTGATCACGGGATAACTTATTAGCTAAAATGCACATTCTATATAGTGGTGCATAGGTGGAGTAGTTGGTTCTATGAACATCCACAGAGAACACTTCAACCCATCGACTACTTCTCTGAGGCACATTGAAACCAATATGCATTAGTAGTTCTGGAGAATTTATTATACTATTAACGATTTTAAATAGATAAAGTAAGTCAATGTATTTCCTGCGATGCTCAAGAGGCTTCAAATTTAATTGGAGTAGTAAATAAGGGTAGTTGATATTTTCTTTAAGAACACCTAATTTATAAGCTACGAATCTTAAAAAGCGCTTCTGCACTCTTTCTAGTTCCAATTTGTGAACATTGTAGAAAGGTGACCATATAGGTGAGGCATACTCTAATATAGAACGCACAACACTGCAATAAATATTTTTAAAACAAATAATATAGTTTAAGTCAGATAGATTTCGTGTAACAAACCCCAAGAATTTCATTCCATTATTAGTGATATTATGTATATGTTCTTTAAAAGTTAACTGACTATCCAATATTACACCAACATAGATATAGAATCGGTCAATTCCACAGACACACCGTTAATCTTATAATCGTACTCAATTAAAGTCTTCCTTCTACAGAACCGCACTGTCTTGCACTTTCCAATGTTAAGGTACAATCTGTTAGTAGTACACCATACACTAAATGCATCCAAATCAGACTGCAAATCAATGCAATCCTGCAAAGATCTAATGCACGTAAAAAATTTTAAAACATCAGCGAATCCTCCAAAGCACATAGCAAAAAGTCAACATAAATCAAAAGATTTGTAACTGTGGGCTTCCCCTTACAGAAACCATGTTGTTCCAAAACTATATAATTGCCGAAAACAGCTGTTAATTCATTGGTTAAAAGAAGATCGAATATTTTTGAAAGTATGGAACATTTAGAAATTGGCCTGTAATTCTTATATATAGGGTAAACATAACCCATCTTCCACTCATCAGGAAAAATCCCACTTTGAAGGGACAAATTATATAATTTACTCAAAATAAATGAAAAGATATATTGGCATTGTGTTAAAAAGAACACTGTTATATTATCAGGACCAGAGCCCAAGTTGTCCTTTAAGGTGTTTATCTTATTAAAAACATCAGTGGGTGAAAATATACACCATTCTTCTTCATTTTTACATACTTCCAAAACTCTTTCTTATCAGCACCCAATAACTTTTGCAGGGAAGAAATGTATTCTTCATAATTCAACCTAGATACGATCTTACGTTGAGACCTTAAGTTTGAGAATAACACATAATCAGTCTTAGAGTTAGCAGTCTTAAATCGTTTATGAGCAATCTTTTTATTAAATATCAATTCTTAAAGCTCAGAACTAAACCAATTAGGAACCTTTGGATTCTTTGACCGCAATTTGGGAACAAAACATTCAATAGCGTAATTTATATACTGATAAAAATAGTCTAGAGCAATATTTATATCTAAATCCTGAAATAGTAGTTCCCAAGAAATCCCACCTAAGAAATCATTTATATTCTGATAATTTGCATTTTTAAAGTCATAGTAAAAACTATCATAGTCCAATAAATCTTGTCCATTGGCATAATGCACTTGAAAACACAAGGCAGGATGATAACTATCACAGGGTACCAGAGGGTCCCGTACTAACTGAACTACAGTATTACAGTCATTAAAGATTAAATCAAGAAAATTGCCATTGCTGTTGGCGATTGTATTTGTTTGATGAAGATTATAAAAAGCAGTCAAGTCACTCAAAACCTGAGCACGATTAATAATATTACCCAGACACTTAGTTCCATAGTCATCATTCACCCATACCGTGTTAAGTAAGTTAAAATCACCACAGATAATCAGATGATCATAAGTAGTTTCAACAGATGAACAAAATTCTTCAAAGGATTCAAAAGAAGAGTTCGGTGGTAAATAAACGGCCACGATAATAAGTTTAAAGTTGTCCCTGGTCAACTGTAAAATTAAATGTTCAGTATGTCTAACCGCATTTGAAAACTCCAGTGCGAAATATCCACTACGGACAGCAATAAGAACACCTCCACCCCTCTTAAAATCACTTGTCTTTTCAGACCGATCATTACGAAATACGTGGTAATTATAGAATTCTAATTCACTATTTGATATTTCTGCCGTAAGTTAATTTTCTGTAAATATAAGCATATCATAGATATCAATGCTGAGGTTTATTATTAGATTCTTTAGTTTGTCACGTGATCGAATACTACGAATATTCTGGTAATAGACTATTACTGCCCTTACCCGTTTTGGATCAGTCTCTCTATCATGGCTAAAACCATTACTAAGTACTCTTACGAGTGATTCTGGGGTTGTTGGTTCGGAATTCTCATAAAGTAATATTTCAAGCTGATTCTTCTTAGTAATAACTCCGACGTCCTTATTCCGGTATGGATTGGCGATTGTACCTGGAATGGTTGTTATTTGACTGCTTCCGAAAAAATTAAACTTCTTAACCACAATGTCCTGAGGCCTATTTGATTTATTAAACATTGAGTCTTGTAGCGATGGGTCAGTGTCAATTCTAAAGGCAGCATATTTGAAGATATAATACTCATATATTTGGAACAGTATTTCATTTACCCAAATTACTTAACTGACTTTATTTGATTTGTTAATATGTCGTTAAAAAATGGTTTACATTTAGGATATTTTTTGTACAGCCAAGTATTGAATTTCCGTCTCAAATAAAGAAAAGCATTTCTTTCTCTACTTAAGGCTTTAACAAAAATTTTTATAAGCATTAATTTTTTGTGCAGAGGTGGTAAATACATTTTCTGCTGCTCTACTAAGGGTTCATTAAGAACTTTTTTCAACTAGGTACAATGTTTTCACGTAACGATCATTCTTTAAGATAGGTATAGATATTCCATCTATGATCTTCGTATTTGTACGTTTCTTTCATATTTACATAATGACCTACAGGAAAGTCTTGCCTTGTCTTCGACGAGCCAATAAATAGTCGTCACTAGGTTTATAAGAAAGGTCAAGTTCGCTGATTAAATACGAAATATCATGACAATAAACTAAGTTATTTGTTATTGAGAAAAATACTCCCAGCATAGAATGTCTTCTCCGAAACGTAGCAATTTTTACTTTTTTTTGTAAGAGATTCCACTATTATAAATGAGATCCAGGCAGCTGAACTGGCTTTTGATTCAAAATCATCTAGGTCATCCGATTCCGAGTCGAATTTGTATTTTTCTGGAGGCTTAGAACAAGTATGCTGGGACATATTGGGATATTCAATTTTATAATTGGTTTTAGTAGAAAATCACAGGATTTTTGTTAAGCAAAAGTAACAATCATCATGATGATTTTGAGATTTCTGTCACATCATCGTTAACATTCTAAATTTCATAGACTTGTGAGTTCGAGTTTTGTCTTGATCGCTAACTTTGTAGCCAAAATATAACTTGTAGATTTTTCTTACAAGTGGGCTTAAAGACTTTCGTTGAGCTTTCAGTGTCACATCACCACATATATAACAGAAACTGTTCGGTTTGTTTACACAGGATCGCGGCGACATTGTTTACATACGGTGAAAATAATAGCACTACTACAACTCTATCATTATTGGTTACGTTTGTGCAATTAACGCTTATATTTGATATTGATCCTCCAACGACCAGCCGGCTGCTTATATTCCTGTTTCGTAAATCTGGTGTTTTGTATAAACATCGGATATCGAGAGTTTTAGAAGCGACGACATAATTGCTTTATACAGGAGTCCTCCGGTAAGTAGCTGACCCTTCGACAACTATGTGGTGTGGTGAAATTTGGAATTACATGGGTTTTAATGGGTATCCTTGTTAATTTAAGCCCTAGGAGGTTGAGACTTTGTAGTTGGGGTGGGGGGGTCATTCCAAGACGCCCCCATGTAGTGTTGCTAAATTATGCACAATTTCCCGAAACTTAGAAAAAACGTAGATTCAGTAACGTCGCACCCCACTACGCTATAACAACTTATATATCCCATAAGAGTATCCTTATATCTGCCTTGTCAATCAAAACATGTTGTTCATGTCCTCTAGATTTACAGGGTTACATAGGTCGAAATGACACATTAGTTCGGCGGGGATGATTTTTATACCGAACGATGAAATTAGTTTTATTTGTATTTTTAAAGATAAAATTGTGTGTTCTGAGCATTTTTTACATTTTTCTAATTTTTAAATATGGTTTCTCAGTTGTTATATTATATTATCAATAAAAAATATATAATCATTGAAAATTAATGTTGACCGTAAGTCATATAAAAATATTTATTAAGAATAAATATTAATAAATGGAAAATTTAAAATTAATTAAAGACAACTCTGAAATTTTTAGAAACTTACATCAATAAGTAAACAAGTTACCAAACATCATTAGTTATACCATCAAAATCATTTTTTGAAAGTCTCTTTATAAAAATAATCCAAGCTAGTTTAAATAATAGGAACGCCGCTACTGTCTAAACATACATTTCGCTATATTATCTCACAAATTATTTAACTTTTTGTTAAAGAATTTATACGTATTGGTAAAGGTAAATAACTTTCTAGTATGAGAGGAAGTCCTCAATTTTTTACTGACTTACATACAGGAAGGTGCTCGCAAAAAAAACTTACTTATTCGGCTGACTATTAGTAAAACTACAAAAACTACATTACCACAATTCCAGAAAACAACATAAATAAATACTTCTAACCAAATTTGCAACTACCCTCATGTAAATGTCAATTTTAAATTTTCTGCTCATTAAATTTTAGTCTGATTTAGAAAAACAGCCAACAATTGTGCATTCTATAATGTTATATTTAACACTCCTTTAACTAAAAGATTTAATTACCATCACATTATTCTACAATCCGTTCCTATTTCTTTGGAGATATTAATATTGTATTTATTAACTCAACGTCTCTTTCAAGCCACAAAATAGTAAAATCTAAACCATTTAAATAAAATAGGCAATAGGAAACTTTGTGATACTATTTTATCTACTAACTATCAAAACAATAGAGGGAAAATGACTCTAAAAACGTTAACCTGAGTCAGTAGTTTTGATTATTTTCATCACAATCAGAGAAAATTGTACAATATTTTTCCGCGATCTGTTCCTCGTTGAGATCAAAATAGAACGTTTACAATAAATGAAACACAAATCGGCATTTTAAGCATATGATCATCTTCATCTTTACTATCTTTTTACTAAACAAAATTTCATCGAGAAAAGTCTTTATTAGATCAGATTTTTTTTGTTACAGGAACCTCCCTGGTCTGGTAACCAAAAACTGAGGAAGTAACTACACTAGGTAAGTTATATATTTACTGTGAAGCATTGTCTATCTGAAAACCATGAAAGCGTTAAAATATGCCCAACTGCAGTTCTGAAGACCATATTTGATCTACTTTCCTTGCATTTGTGTTTAAACGCTACCGTACCCCCAGGGTAATAGAAAAAATAACTTGAACTTCAGAAACAATATAGTAATTAGACTTTAAAGCATAGAAAACTTCGAGTTTAGATTAAATAATAGTAGTAATTTCGACCGAGTATTTAAAGTCGGAATTTCTAATTTCCTGCTCCTCAATACATATTATTTTTATTTATACCTTTAACTTAATTTGTATAAAAATAACTTTCATAAAATTAAATAATAAATAACCTTCCTTTACAAATATATTTTTCTAGATTTCAAAATTTCTAATCGGTTTAATGATGATACGCAGTTTTACATGTTAAATTATTATATTTAAAAACATAATATAAGCCGGAAAAGAACATATCAAAAGTACATAGTCCATATTAAATACGTATATAATTTATTAGGTGGCATGACTTGTTAGCAATTTATGATATTTATAAAATGTGTAACAAACTCTGGGTACACTGACGATGAACAGAACCTCCAGATTCAGGTTCTAGTAATTTAAGTAAATAAAAAGGTAATACAAACCCTTGTAGAAACTCCAAAAAACGTTTTTGCTATGAAATAATTTCAACTTATACTTGCATAATATTATCTTTGAAATGATAATATTGGAATACAGGCTGATCTTCTCCAACAGTCCATTTTCTGATTCGGAATTTTTGTTGCCAGGTTTTACAGCCATACAACTCTATGTTTTTCTAAATGAAATTGTATAATTGGTGTTTTCTCCCTGTTGAGATGTTCTTTGGCCATAGAAGCGAATTCAAACATCTTATTACCCTGTCCCACTTCACTCTATATACATCCAATTAAATCCAGAATTCTATCAAGGTATAAATATTGTTCGCATGTATCTATTTTCTCTGCCCCTTTTAGAATGGGACCTTCCGAGATACTTCCAAAGTATTGCTATTCTGTTTAACTAAGAAATCCCCTTCTTCATATTTTCTAAATAGTTTTCTGGCTATAAATTCAAGATTTTCCTTATCTTTGGCTACTTGGTCATTAGTGAATTGAAACGTTTATAATGTATCATCGTTACATAATGGATTATCATCATACAGCAGGATCTCGTCACTTTGTTCAATTTTGAGTTAGGTATATTTTAAATTAGCTTAACAACACACTTCAACCTTACATAAGACTTTCAGTAAAATTTTTTCAGTGTTTAAATAGATATTGAAGTTTCTTAAAGTTCTCTAATTGCTCATATTCTAGTGTTATTTATTCCGGATCAACTGCCAAGGTTTTTTGACTGGAACGGTGTTATAAGCCTTTGTTAAGTCACCATATAAGACGTGGTCTTCCCGGTTCGTTGCAACGTTTTTCTCATTTATCACCCCTTTGAAATGTTTTTGGACCTGGCAATATTTGAGTGGGAAATCTTTTAGCATAACATATTCTTGCCTTCGAAAAATTAGACTGCGCATCCCCATAAATTAAAGCACACTATGCGTATTTTAATTTTATCTGTTTGTATTTAGCATTAGTAACTTTTGAGTATTTTACATAAAAACTGATTTATCGCGAAAACCGCCTATTTTATCAAATTTAATTAAGAGCATCTTTTTTCAAAACGAATTACCAAAGCATTTAAAGAATCAGTTTTTAGCTCTGTAAAATGACACCTGGTAAAAATCAGGCCCAAGAAAAACGTATCATTAAAAATGGATTTATTGCTTTTCAAAATATTTTTCACTATAATCTATATACGTTGCCTCTGTAGAGATAATATCCCAAAACGTGGTTTTTTGAACCTACCAACCGCCTCTTCTGGCATAGAAAATCAGTAGTACCACGCAGTTTGTTTTTCATGTACAGGAACAAAAAGATAGGTATCAAATCAGAGCTGTATGGAGAAAGATCTATCCCCTCAACATTTTGAATGCTCAAGAATTCACTTATTCGAACCGAAATATTACAGCTGAAATTGTCATGATCCATCATAGCTAATTTGGTTTTGTCACTTCACTAAAAAAAAAACTGAAAAACAAATGGTTATGTACCATTTAAAAATGACTGTCCTACGAGTCTCTAAAGACATTTTGCTACATTGGTAGTTTTTCCCAAAACACAAGCAAGTATTTGCATCGAAGTATTGCGTGCTCTATCAACTTTTGTTGATTTTGCTCATCATGAGTGACCCATATGGTTCAATGATGTTTACCTTCGGGTTTATAGGCACAGATTCAAGACTCGTAACCTGTCTCAATCTGATAAATGTTTTTTTGAAGCACTGTCAGCGTATTTCTTGAGCATTCCCTTGCTCCAATCGACCCGAGTCTTTTTGAGTCTTGAGTGTCAAATTATGCGGGATCCAGCGCGAACATAGCTTCTTCATGGCCAAATATTCATATAAGACATTGTAGGTGCTGGTATTTTTTAATTTTTAACAAACTGCATGCAACTTGTACATGAGCAAACGATAGTCACGATAGATTCATTAATAAATGAATGAATAAATGAATGAAAAATGGGTGGTGATACTAGATCATCAATGCCTACGCCTCTATAAGGCCCTTTACATCCCACCATGGCTGCAGGTCATTCGAAGCCGATTGCCTCTGCAAGTCCAAGCACCCTCGTTAGTTGAACTTGCTTCACTGCTTCTAGTAACAAAATTGTATCACCGAAATATCTCTGTCTCAGTCCGTTAGGTATTTGGCACTCTTTGAGGACAAGGTCGACAGTTCCACCCCCCGCCAAACACCATCTGCACGTCGAATTGTCTTCGACACCGATTCTATGAAGATAGAATGTCCTGTCAACAATCCCACCACAATTCGCAACTGTTTCCGTTCTAAGGAGAGAAGCTCCTTAGTGCGCCTTGCGCTAGGTCCAGTTATATGTTCCTTAGCATACCTCATTCCAGGAGCCCCTCTGCACGATTCAATAAATTTGCTTTCCAGCATCAATTTTAATTCCCTTTTGCCAATAGCAATTGTGACAGGTAGTATTGGTTTGGGTCCATACGGTTTAGTTGCTGAACCCAACTTTGGCAGTCGTTCGGCTTCCTCATTCCCGCGTATGCCCGAGTGACCCGAAACTGATACGAGTCTGACTGTGCAGGCGTTTTTTGTCATACCATTCAGTACGTCCTTGCACTCAGACACCAGTCGCGAAGTTATGACACTGGATTCCATTGCCAATATCGCAGCCTTACTCGCTCCCAATCCTCTCTACTTGGCAGAAATATTTCCATGGAGAGGTTGGATTTTAAATGCGGCGTCATGTTATCTGTCTGCTTGGGGAGGATGTACACCTCTCCACCGCACTTTCCCAAATACCTGAGTAGTCGCCCGTTCCAGTTTCAAGACGCCCTAGACAACTAAGACGATAAACAATCTTCAGGGCCTCGTTCTCTATGTATAAGTGGAAAGGAAGCAGTTTTACCAGAACTTCAAGAGCCCTAGTAGGAACAATCCTCCTCGCACTCAATATTACCTCCCAAGCCATTCTTTGAACTTTATTAAGTTGAAGAATGCCTTTGCGATTTGTTGTACTATGCCACTATACAATAGCGGCGTACGTTATCATGGGGTGGATCACCATAGTTTATATCCAAAATAGCACTTTAGGTGTTAGCCCCCATATCCACCCAAAGGCTCGGTAACAACCCCAGAAAGCAAATATTGCTTTCTTGGTTCTAGCTTTATTATGATCATTCTAGCTCAGTCGTGAATCCAGAGTTACTCCCAGGTATTTAACTGTCCCCTTGAATTGAAGAGTTCTTCCCACCAATTTGATTGTGGGAAATCTCCCCATTTGCCTCTTTTGGAAAGGGTGTCACGTCGACCTTGTCCGAGTTTATTCCGAGCTCTTTACTGTGGCACCATTGTTCCGCGATCTGGAGGGCTCGCATCATTAGCCCTTACAGGTTCCGGATATCACGACCAAGGCACAAGATAACCAGATCATTGGCATAGGCCTGAGTATACAAACCGGTATCATTCAGCTCACTCAACAGGCTGTACACCACAAGGCTCCACAGCAAAGGCGATAGCATTCTCCCAGTGGACAGCCCCTCCTTGACAGTGCTTTAACAGTTACATTGTTAAGCATATCAAATATTATTTTCTGAGTTAACATTGCTCTGATCCATGCGTCGATTGACTAAATCAGCGATATACAGTAATTTTTGTAGATGCTTAATTGTTATATAAAGATTTAAGTTCATCGATGCGCTCTTGTTGAGATAAACCATCTCGAAATCTGTGGAAAATAATCTACTGAAAATGTTAAGGACTTAATCCCATTTTTTCGTCGAGACTCAAATTTAGTTACTATACACAGCACAATTAAGGTCCTTATGTCAAAACTTTTTGAGTACGCATACGGTTCAAAATGCCAAACTTTGCAATGGATATATGAGATGGTACCTAGTAACTCTCGTATTGTCAGTTCCCAAAATATAAACACCTATCCTCGTATATTATATTAATAAAATTACTGATTGATGGTTTGTATCAGGAATTCTTCACAATAATCCATGAGTTCGTAGAGCTGTCAAATTTCGACTCATTCGCTATGGGCCTTATGAACCATCCGCCGTATAGTCCAGATTCATTATGTCTGGAAGAAACACATCAAATGATATACTTTTTCGGACAATAACTAATTTAAAGATTGTCTATTTTAAAAGCCAATAAGAAAAAAATTTTCAAATGAAATAAAATCGTTACTAAATAAGACACGCAAATACATTAAAGTTAGGAGAGATTATGCTGAAAAACATAATTATTTAAAAGCTGTTGTCTTTGCTCTTCTCAACAACTAAATTAAGAAATATTTAATGAGAAAATATGTTCGTCCCAGGATTTTTTAAATTTTATTGATATGACCATCCTCATTTGTGTATTTTGTTATTAGAATTGTTGATTTAATTTTACAGTATACATTTATAAATAATCTAATTAATGAATTTTTTAATTAATAGCTACAGGAAAATTCCTAATTAAAATATCATACTTGGTCAGGCATAGCCCATATTTATAATTAACGTCAAATTAATGGCAACAGTTTATATAAAAATCTAACTTACTTCATAATTTTAAATGCTTAAGAATTTTTATGATATATGTAAATTATTTATATTGATATGACTTAATTTGTGATGCATTTAATTTATGCTCAGCTGGAATAAATTTTATACTGTTACAAAAGAGAATGAAGATTACATAATGAACGGATATCGAGGTTCAAGTATTTTTAGAGAACAGTTCTTCATTTTAATAAACTTATATTCATAGAAGAGAAAAATTAAGAAAACTCAATAATTGTGATATGAAATATATATAGCTTTATATATTCTTTTTACCGTTTATATTTCACTAATTTCAAATATTTGATAATGATGTAAATAATTTCAATTTATTCTACAAATTATAATTTATAATTAAGATTACACAGGTTTGCAAGATTTTGAAAATAGAACCAAAATACCCACTTCCGACATGGTTTTGACAATTAATCGGAATTATTTCTTCACGCAGTGCCCAAAATAATAGAAAGAATATTATGAATTTTTTGGAAAATATTGGTGACACCAGGCAGGCATTCACTAAGAAAGAATTTTTCAAAACTAGCGCTTCAAAAGGGGTAAATTATCATTTGATAATTTTATCGATATCTCTTGATTAAATAGGGACATGGATTCGATTTTGATTTCATAAGGTTGACCATTACAATATCTAAAATCTGATTTCTTAATTTTTCGATACTGGGGGAAAAGAGATAAGACATCGATTTACGAATGCTCATTAAAAAGTAATTTTCTCTACAAAAAATTACGGTACGATTATGATTTTTGGCTTAGATACAATTATCTAAAAAATAATTTCTGCAGTTGTTGAAAACATGTTTTGTAATGCTGAGAAGGGTTGAAATATGTTTTTACCATTTTGCCAAAAAACGCTAAGACTTTGCTTAAACTTCATAAGTATATTGAGATGACTTGCAAAAATAGTATAAAATTTACTAAAGAACGAAAGTTTTCGCAGCTTTGGTCAAGCTGAAAATCATGATTTTTGTGTTTAAACCGTGTCAAATTGGAATTATTATTCAACGTTTTGCCTATAATTGCACGAGACACACAAGACAGACTGTACAATTGATTTCTTTTTATACTTGTTTTATGTTCCCTAAGCCTAGTAAATATAGCCCGTCCTGTTTCACCTACATACACTTTACCACAAGAGCAAGATATCTTCTTTTTCAGGTGCCATCTCCAATCGGAGGTTGGATATCATCACTGCCACTCTCACTCTGTTTGCCGCTACTCGAAAAAGTTCTACTGAGCTACAATTGAACCACTCTCTCAAATTTCTCAACCATGAAATTCTTCTTCTTTCGATATTTCTTCCTCCTTCTATTTTACCCTGGATGATCAATCTAAACAACTCGTATCGCTGGCCTCTCATTATATGTCCAAGATATTGCAGTTTCCTTATTTTTAAGTTTTTGATTATTTCATAGTTTTTGTCCATCGCTAGCAATACTTCTACGTTTGTTTTTCTCTTCGTCCAAGATATTCTCAACATCCTTCTGTAACACAACATTTCAAACGCTCGCAGTTTATTTATTTGTTCTTGTTTTAGTGTCCTGCCTTTCAACCCATACTGCAGCACTGAAAATACATAACATCTTAAAATTCTTATTCTTAGTTCTAGAGTGATGTCTTTGCTGCACAGAATGGTTTTCAGTTTTACAAACAAACTTCTTGCCATTTCTGTTCTCGTTTTTATTTCTGTTGTTTGTTTATTATTTGCTGTTATCCATGTGCCCAAGTATTTGTATTTTTGCACTCTTTCTAAATTCACACCTCGCAACTTTATGCTTGTTTGCATCTTTTGTTTTTTAGTTATTACCATATATTTAGTCTTTTTGGTGTTCATTTTTAATCCGTGTTGCTCGCAAACATTATTTGTTTCGTTCACTAGTTCTTGGAGTTCTTTAGCGGAGCTAACAATGATAGCCGTGTCGTCTGCAAATCTTATGTTGTTTACAGCTCTTCCGTTTATTATTATTTCCTTACTTTCCGTTAACAGTGCATCTTCGAAAATCGATTCACTGTACACATTGAATAGTAGGGGTGACAAAATGCATCCTTGTCTCACTCCTCTCCCTATTTCAATTTCCGGACTTGTTTCGTTATCTACTATTATTTGTGCGCGTTGATTCCAATATAGGTTAGTTACTATTCTTAAATCTTTGTTGTCTATGATTTAAGTGCAAACAACGCATCTCTGGTGCCTATACCATTTCTGAATCCAAACTGACTATCATCTATCCCCTTTTCAAGTTCTTTATAAATGCGTCCGTGTATTACTTTTGCAAACACCTTGAGTACATGGCTTATCAGAGATATTGTTCTATATTCACTGCAGTCTTTTGCATTTTTGTTTTTTGGAATAGCGCAAAAGGTGGAGAGTAACCCTTCTCTGGGTATATTCCCCGTTTTATATATTATATTGAACAGATCTAACAATATATCCTTGGTATCATCATTCATGCATTTTAAGATTTCTACTGGGATTTGATCAGGAACTAGTTCTTTTCCATTTTTGTTGTTTCTTATAGCTGCTTTTATTTCATCTTTCAGTATCGTTAATACCTCTTTATCTTCTACTTAAATCTCCATCTGCTCTATTCTATTGTCTTTAAACAGGTCGTTGATGTATTCTGTCCATTTTTTAAGTTTCTCTTGGGTGTCTAAGATTAGCTTGCCTTTTGCATTCTTAAGCAGTATCGGTTCTCTCTTTCTGTTACTATGAGTTATCTTTTTTATTTTTTTGTGCATATTAAAACTATCATGTCTTCTCTGATACTTTTCTATTTCTTCACATTCTTCTTGCAGCCATTTATTTTTCACTAGTCTAATCTTGTATTTGATTTGCTTGTTTATTTCTTTATACTTTTGCGTATCTCTGTTTTTGAATTGTCGTCTCTCATCCATTAGGTCCAGTATCTGTTATCTATTGCTGCTTTCTATATCTTGTTGGAGTTAGTATTTCTCTTTGACTTTTCTCTATTTCTGTTTTCATTAAAAGCCATTTGTTTTCTGGTTCTGCGTTTTGGAGAATCACCTCTTTGACGTTCATTAATCTTTTATTGATATCTTCCGTAAAGAGTTGTTTTATGTTTGTGTCCTTAAGTCTGGAAATGTTACTTTTTGCAGTTTCTGTTCTTCTTTTAATGCGTTTCATTTTAAATCTGATTTTGGCGACTAGAGGATTATGGTTTGATCCTATGTCAGCACTTGGATATGTTTTTACCGACATAAATGCATTTTTATATCTTTGTCCAATCAGAATGTAGTCGATTTGGTTTCTTGTGGTCCGCCCTTCTCTATCCGCCGGTAACTTCGATGTACACAGTCTGCGTTTGGATAATTTAATCCATGTGTTTGTTACAACCAAACTATTATTTTGGCAGAATTCGATTAGTTTATCTCCTCTTTCGTTTCTAGTTCCAAATCCGTAACTACCTGTACATTCTTGTGTTTTTTCATCTCCCACTTTTGCATTTAAGTCTCCCATTATAATTGTTATATCCTGTTTTTTAGTGGACTTTATCACGTTTTCCAAATCTTCGTAGAAGTTTTCTTTGTTGTCTTCGGGCTTATCAGCTTATCAGGTTTCAAATGAAATTGCGTCCTTTGGAGACTTCAAACATTGTCCAACTTCTTACATGTGTTAAAAATTGTCCGAATGTTTGATTTTCGGAACAATTTGGCAATCCTGTCGATCGTTCCGTGTATGTAATGTATGACATTTTGTTGAGGAGTTGGGTTTTTATATTTATTAATAGAACGTCTTATATCTTCAGCGCAATATCCCTTGCCTTTCAGAGCATTAGTCAGTTTTTCTGTTTCTGATTTCAGTGATTGTTCGTCACATATTGAAAGTGCACTATGTACCAAAGAGTTTATAACGGATTGTCTTTGAGAAGGATGATGTGATGTTGCATTGAGATATCAATTTGTATGTGTTGTTTTTCTGTACACAGAATGTCCTAATTTGCCATTCTTTTTCCTTTGTACTAGTACATCAAGTAAAGGTATGGCACCATTTGATACAGTCTCCGTAGTGAATTTTATGCTAAAGTGTTGTTTATTTAGATGATCCAGGAAATTATGGAGGTTATCTGCGCCATGCGGCCAAATTACGAACATATCATCTACATATCAGCACCAAAATTTAGGTTTTAGAGGAGCAGAAGACGAAGCGTTTTCTTCGAAAGCTTCCATGAAGATGTTGGCTACCACAGGTGATAGCGGAGATACCATGGCCGCTTCCGAAGTCTGCTCGTAGAAAGTTCCTTGAAAAGTAAAATAAGTGGAAATCAAAGATGCTTTAATTAATTTTAGTAGGATGGAATCCATGTTGTTATTTCGAAATATGTCCGGTATTATGGCAACTAAATCATCTATAGGAACATGTGTGTACAGAGATTCTACATCAAAACTGATCAATATGTCTTCGAACTCTAATTGGACGGTTTTTAATCTCTGAGTAGTGTCCAGAGTTTTTAACAAAGGATTCGAATATAAGACGTTCTATTAATAAATATAAAAACCCAACTTATCAACAAAATGTCAAAAATGTACCTCTTATGGACAGTGTTGTCTTATCTTGCATACACGGAACCATCGACAAAGTTGCCAGATTCCTCCGAAAATTAAACATTCATACAATTCTCAACACATGTAAGAAAGTTGGATACTATTTGAAGTCTCCAAAGGACGCAATTCCATTTCAAACAGAAGGCGTTTGCAAGATACCTTGCTTTTGTAGTAAAGTATATGTAGGTGAAACAGGACGATCTATATCCACTGGACTTAAGGAACATGAAAGATGTATAAAAAAGAAACAAATTGTACCACACCAGCATTGCTCAGATCACACTTTTAATATTAAAGAAACTAAGGCGCTAGCATCAATGTCTGGTTCTTTTCAACGTAAAATTAGAGAGTCAATCGAAATTTGTAAATATCAAAATAATATTAATAGTAACGCTGGATCTCGGTTCATTGAGCACCAGTCGGGTATAAATACCGGGATATTGCTCCTCGATAGCCATCAAATGTTCTAATCTCGTGGAGTAAACATCCCTGCAGATGCCTCGTCCAATCGTAGGCGAAACATTAGATAATAATTCCAATTTGATACGGTCTAAGCCCAAGTACCATGATTTTCAAGTATAAAATTTAAATAACTCTGATACCGAAAATAGAAGCAGAATAATAGCGAAAAAAGTAAATTAATTATTGCGACGTAATGTATTAGTCTACCAGAACCGCTCCTCATTATTCCCTCACCTCCGTCTTCCTCCTTTCTTAGGTAGTTGACCATAAAAACTATCTATTCCTCTTATAAATTAAATGACTTTTACCGTGTTATGATATTTTTTATTTTTATCAAGAACTATGTTAATATATTCGTACACATAAACTATAGAACAATCATGCCAATATGAGAAAGTTATATTTATCATAAATTGAACATCTTTTAGTGCTGTAATGAAGATTTGATCAACTTTTCATTTTAAACTTGAGCATATTGAAAAAGCAAATATATTTTACATCGAACGTTCATATTAAAGTGTCACGAAGTTTCAGAATTCAGAATCATGAAATTTTTTATTTTGAAATCAGGAAATTTGCTAATACTTTCGTACATATAAATAGACTAAACATCTTTTTTACATCTAACATTCGTATAAAAGTGTCAGAAAGTTTAAAAATACTATTTTTATCATAAATTATACGACTTTTAACTTGTTCATAAAGCTTTATCAATTTTTTTTAATCTGGGATTGATTACCTTTTCATTTTCAAATTAATTATACCTTTTAAACAAAGCATTTTTGACAAACATTTCGATACAATTACTGCAAAGCTTTATAAAAACGTTTATTATAACAAAATAAATATCTATTTATGTGGTCGCAATTGAACGATATAATCATTACTGTTATATAGAACACTTTTCAAACATATTTGTATAAAATTACCAAAAAGTTTTTAAAAAACTATTTCTGCGATAAGTTAAACATCATTTAAGTTTAAAATTTTGTAATTTGAAAAACAGTCCTCTTTGAACTGAATATGACAGGCTGCCGTTGACTATTTTTCAGTAAATCGTATATTATTGGCATATCGGCATTGGTCGTGCTCGATCAAGGGGCCCCTCATTATGTATTCCAGAAAGTTTCTGAAAACATTTTGCCCTGAAGTCAACTTGACGCAAATTTGTCGGCATTTTGGCGGTCGACCTCATTTGGGTGTCGTCCATGAAGAGGATTATCCAGACTTCTCTTGGTCTGGTTAGTGATGAGAAGTAATTTCGTGATCCCTTAACTGCAGAACTGTTGAATAGTCTGCCTCGCATATTGCCCGGTGTAGTACAGAAGATTCTGCGAGCTTGTAAAAATATGAGAGTAGGTTTGTTAGTTATTTATCCTACAACTTATTTGCCAATCCTCTTCCTCTATGGTATCTTGGTAGCATTGTCCGTTCAATAACATTATGAGGATGATGTTTGCGTGACTTTGTCAGGAATGTTCTGCCTTTCCTCGGCAAACTTTCTATGTCCGTCTTGCTCCATTTCATATTTCCCAAAGCGTATCTGATCGCAAAGCATGCATGGGTGTTTAGTGATTTAAAAACATTGTTACTGTTAAGACTGGTTCGCCTCACCCGTCTGATGAGCTCGTTCTTTGAATAAAGTTGGTTGTTTTTTTTATATTGGTGCCGAATTTCCTACTACCTTTTTTTCAGATAGATATCGGTTTTCCTGATTACTACTATTTGAGAAAATGTTTGTTATTACATAAATTTATATGGCGTGAAATGTATTTCTTTAATTTAACAATAACTATTGGGATACTTATTTAATTTTTGAGCGGAAAATGCTAGTGATTAATGAGTTAGCTTATTTAACAAATTTATTTCAAGCGAGTGATGTTGCCCAACGCTATTATTTATTTCAAATATGTCAATTGCACACGTCTAGACGAAGTAGCGTTATGCACGAGCAAGTTATAAATGGATCATTTCTTTTTGATTTATAGTACCGGTCATTGTGTTGAGTTCTCGAGTTAGTTTATTTTTTGCCTGGTTGGCATTTATAGGATAAACTTGGAAACAGAAATTTTGGGTAGTTTGTACGTGTCAGCGAAGGAATTCTGTTAGACCCAAATAATCATGGTGTTTCACCTACGGATTCTATCTACTGGTTATATTATAACTGGTTGTTAAACTTACGACTTTTACCTAGAGGTCTTACCAACGGGTTCTCCCTACTGGGTTTCTTATAACTGATTGTTATTAAATCTATGAATTTTACCTACGGATTCTCCGTACTGGTTATTTTATAAGTAAAATCCTCCATACATGTTATCTCATTACTGAGATCCTACCTAGTGCTTATCCCACTACTAGTTATCCTACCCACTGGTTATTTCACTACCTACGAGACATTATTACTAGTACCCCATCTGTTTATATTTTGGTTTATTTGCTGCGTCTACTCTTTTAAAGTGACACTAGTACCAACGCAGTCAAGCAGAGTAACCACCAAGCTAGCAGTCTAACTCTCAGAAAACTTTTAATATATTTTTTCAGTTTTAATGATAATTTATAAATTATGGAAATTAAGTAAATTCCATTGTATTTCTTTTTGTAAGTCGTTGCGCAATTTACCAACATTCTATCGCCATTCTGTGCCTTATTTGAAAATCCTATTTGATTTCTTTTCATTACGTGTAATTACTTGGCACCGGACTTTGATTTTAGAATATCTAGTATTTTTATTGTTACTATTTATATTTTAGTTTTATTGACTCACATTTTCGCTCGCGTTTGTATTTTTTGTATACTTTTTTATCCGTAGGAGTAAAACTAACGACATCATGGAAGGTTTATTCATTTAACCTAGATATTTATGCAGGGGAGCCCTGAGTCACCCACCCCTACTCTCCGGCATCGGTATTAGCTCGGTATTTTTGCTGGCTGGCGATGCTGCTAGCCTTCAACGAAACTCTGGTGATTTCGCTTTAGTTTTATTTTTTATTGAATCTCTTCTCACATCATTGTGGATTTTGCCTTTTAATTACGAGCGTAGCAATAGATCTGTTCTGCCTCAATTGCCGCGACAATGCTATTTATTGTATTATGATGCTTGTGGTATCGGACCCCATTCAATCTTTCTAATAATCACCTCTATAGTTTTCTTGTTCTAATACCTCCATTATACTTTGCCAACCTCTTATGTCTTTCTGAAGGTTTTCGATCTTTTTATTAATTCTTGTCTCTTACTCCGGAATCCTAGGTTGTAGGCTTAAGTAATCTTTTCGCTGCCATACTCATTTTATTCGATAGTTTTTAATAGATTTCAGTATTATCCTCTCGAATTTGTTAGGTTGTTCTTCAACCTTGGGCTGGGTTGGGTTGTTCTTCAACCTTGGGCTGGGTTGTGTTGTTCTTCAACTGTAACTGAGGTTCAGTGATTTGTTTATTCTTATCGTCAGTGCTTCTGACTTTTTGCTCAATTTAAATTATTATGATGTGGAATCGCGTTTCTGGGATTAGTTTATTTCGAAGAATAACCCTTTATTGGTCTGCTAATCTCTGTTACGACACTTGTATGCGTGGGTAATGCCTACAAAATTCGGTGTGTGGTTTTTTCTGTAACTAATTATCTCTCGTCCTAGATGATTATTATTATTATTATATTCTATTGTTATTTTTCCATTAATGTACGCACAACAAGAGGAAAATCTCCAATTTTGTGTACAATAAACAGCGTTTTTGCGTAATTAATCAATTTAAACATAAAAACCATAATTTTATTGTGTGCTAGTTTAGAAACTAAGTAATCAAAGAAACAATGCGTGTGCAAATTACCAACTAGACATTTTTTTATCATTTTAATTATATTTTATAATATCCTATTTCCCTTTGGTAAATTAATGGCTATATCCTTTAATGAATCACAAGTCTATAATGAGTTTTAACAATTTCAATGTAAACATTTAAAATTAATTTTATTTACCAGTTTATTATTATAATGATTGTTATTATTTGGCAATGGATATTGCATAGCTCTATTTTTAATGTTATCTGTTCGAATCAAATATAAATATTTATCATTTGTATTTTTAAGGTTAATCAAAAAGTAATTTACAGGATGTTATATGTAAATATAAGCTCATATTTAAAAATTTTGTAATACCAACGGAAGACTTGATCGATGTCGAAATTAACTGTTTTTAAATCAGTTATATTTTCTCAGTATTTCTTCATCTATATGTTTATCACACTAAATATTTTTAGACTCGAACACCACATATTAGAGGTTCAAATAGTTGTTTACGTTAATTAACTGATGCAAAAGTATTGTTAAGAATAATTTCAGAATATAATTGGATTTAAAGTCCGCCTTATTTAATTGCTGCAACACATCAACCACACTTTAATAATGGTCCCCAAAAAAGTCAATTACCAGCTAAAAAGCCTTGAAATGTCAATTAAATGCACCAGATTATATTATCAGTACCAGTATGAGCACCGGAGTTCAAAAATTTTACTCTCTCGGACAACGTGTAACGATCTCTCAAGCAGACATTTATGTTATTCTGCAATTTGGCCATCTGTGTAAAAGGAACCTAAATAGGAATATGATCGTAAACATATACCCAGAGAGGACTGCAATACTGGTGCTGAGGTCACCTATCGTAGCGTAGGAAAATGTATTAGATAATTTGACAAACAAATCACCTGAAATAATTAGGCACGTTTAGTTAAGGAGACTGCTTGCATTAGCAAAAACGATCAGCCTCGAATAACTTAGAGCCATGATGGGATATAAAGGGCCCAAAGAAGTTTAGGCATGGAGAATCAGGTGTCACCACTTTTTATTCATTCATTTATTCAAGTCCAGTACCCGTGGAGAACGTTAGATATTTGGGGCATCAACAAATTGTTTTAAAACAACGTTCAAAATCAAGATAGACGAGTCTAAATTTTCTAAATGCAAACTAAGTTATAAAATAATTCCCCGTTCACATCCAAACAATGCCCCAAGCAGTCACTGAAATGCCGTCTACATCTGAGAACTATTCTTTAACTCTTCTATATCATCAGTTTTCTCTTTCTCTTTCTATGTATTTTCAACAACTTTAATTGTGAAGTGTCACCAATAAAAGAGGTCCAGAAGCAAAATATCGGATACTAAAGACGGTTTCAGCCGTAAACAGTATTGTTGATTTTTTTCATTTATTAGTATGAAATAAAATAAGAAAATGAGCCTCTCTTTTCTCTATACAAATGTTCAAAAAAATTGAATAAGTTAAATATAGGGAAAGAAAAAGACAAAAAAAACTGGAACTAGCAGAAAATAGGCCTATATTAAACTTTTTCACCAAAATTATACTAGTTGGTATTTTTCGTACCTACAGTGCTATTTCTCCACTTGTCATTGGACCCCAAATTTGCCCATTCGATTAGCTCACGTAGAGTTAGGGGGAGTAGATAAAAATAAGGCGCCACCCACTTTAAGCTTGAGTCCTCCTAGTGGGAAAAAAAGCTGGTATGTCTAAAGTGGGAAAGATTTAGTTCTAGCCAGAGAAATAGACCACATAATATTATTAGGTTTATTTGAAAATTTTAACAAAGTTTAAATAATAACAGAATAGTTAGCTTATTTTGCTGAAATTATAAAAAGTTACTAACCAGTTGGGTTTTATAGTTTAGTACAAAATCTCTGAATAATAAAATTGATAAGAAAAGTACACTACCTTAAATTACACAGTACATGTGTTATAAAAAAAAAACGGGACATATAGATAGACGAAAATCGCCGAAATATCGACAACAGAGCTACGAAACATCTGTGAAAGATCGACGAAAAGAGGAAGAAAGGAAGATCGGTGGAAAAGAACAAAGACCTGGAATAAACTGACTGGTTTTATCAATCTCTTGCAAAAAATGCAGAAGATAAAAAAATTAGTTTTAGACCAGGAATACAAGGACGAAATTTAACTTATCCTAGTTGACATGTAGCCTCATATCTGATTGCCAAGTTCTTTCGCGTTTGTGGGAAAAAGTCCGGAAAAATTCCGTCACAACTTTAGACCAAAACTACGCAGCATAATTATCAAACTATAACTGCCTACGGGAAAAATTTGCTTTAGGATTGAACCGGTAAGAAGCCGTTCGAGCAATGCACGTGCACCTTGCACATGCGACGTTCTCGAAAAAGATGGGCGATATCTATCGGCTAATGCCTTATAAAGAACAAAAGACTCAAACAAAATGAAACCACAACTGCCAACCTAACTGAAGCTCTGAATACAGTCATAAGTCACTAAACTGTGATTGGCAATACTGCCTGTTGGTACCATATCTCATTCTAATCAAGGTTTCATGAAAAAGAGGATTTTTGTAATTTCGGATGTCGACAAACGGAATAATTCTACGTCAATATGCTGACTGAAGTTCAGGACGTCTATCATATGAATACCTGTCAAATGTCAAATCATCCACGAGGGACTCATCTTGTCTATAACGGAATATTTTGGTTTAAGATGTCTCAAAGTAACCAAATAGTCAGGTAAATAACCATCACAAATTAAAATTACAAGGAATATAATATTAATAAATATACGATTTCAAGTCTCCCTTTTACTGTTTAGGCTAACCTTTAATTTATTTTTTTTTCGGTTAGGCAGACGACGACTTCAGGTCAAGTGCCCCAAGGCCTATATTTTAAGCTCAGCTAGTGCATCTACGGTTAACACTATTTTACCAAACAAAGAGTTAGCTGCTCGTCATTGTAGATCGCCAAGTAGAATCATAGTGAAGTGATTTCAGTTTAATGTAAACTTGAAATATATCGACTGTTGAAAATATTTAAATGCAAAAATTATCCTATTACCAATTTGAAATGGACAGGGATCTATGGTTTGTCTTGTAAAGTGGGGAAATTAAACAGATGATTAAATGAATTGATTCTTTTGTTTCTTGTGTTTTGTTCGAAACCGAGGCAAAAACCAAAAGAAATGTCATTCATAAGTAATCATTCTTAAGGTAATCGTAAAAATATTGAGATACATTAAACAAAAGTTAACTTCAAACACTCGGATTTCTAATATATTTTTATTGATATTTGGGCTAGTTACGAGCAATTTAGCCAAATAAGATTTATTTTCTGATAAATTTTATCCAAAATAGGGCTAAATGTGGCAAAAATCTGTATTGGACTGGATTTAGATAAACGATTTTTTAACAATTTATCAAGCAAAATAATCAGGTAATACCATTTGTTACAAAAGTTCATCATTTCGAAGTGATCATGCGGCAAAGGATGTTTTTGGGTATATATGATTTATACTTTTCTTTCTTTAATGTCCTATAACAAGTACTTTTAGATTTTGTGAAGTATTCAGCAAGCTGTGTATGATTGGTCAATGGTTTTTCTTCCTCCGCCAAGCACACGTCCATTAAAACTTCTTGAGTCAACACGAAGACATTTCTTTCCCTCTTTCTGTGAGAATCATCAAATCATCCGATACACCATAAACTTGCCATATAATCGTTTGGCCTTGCTAAAAACGGGAATGTTTTAATAGAGAGCTTCAAAATTATCAGTAACTTCTTTTAACGACATTCTCCTTATGCAGTTTGAAACTATTTCAGTACGTTCACCTACCGTATTGGCAGACATGATGTAATTCTAAAATTACGAAACAAATGTTAGAAAAACAAAAATGTCTTACTGACTATAGTTAAAATATTCAGCTTCCTCAATGGTGTAATACATGCAATAAATACTTGAAGATTATAATCGAATTTTTTTTTAATTCCATGGGCTTTTTTTGGGTAATTCCTGAAGACTGTTTTATAAGAGTTGAACTGTAATTTATTCTTTAGAATTATACTTTTTTTAAGCGTCAATATGATTGTTTTAGTAAATATATATATATATATATATATATATATATATATATATATATATATATATATATATATATATATACAGGGTGATTCAAAAATCGATCACGAAACTTAAGGGGGTGATTCTACTTGACAAAATAAGGGTAGAGCTTCATATAATTTTTTTTTCAAAATGTCATTCGTTTTCGAGTTACAAGCCGTCCAAGTTCAAGTTTTTATTTTTTGTTTTTTGAATTACTCGCTTACAGGAAAACCGATTTGACTAATATTTGAAAGATAGGCTAAGTCTTCTGCGCTTCATCATTTTAGTAATAATTCACATTGATTGTTTGCCGCTAGAGGGCACTTTACCTACATTGAAAATTGTTTTTTTGTCATAATTTTTTAGTGTTGACAGCTACAGTAGTTTTTGGCATAATTTCTGAAAGACTGATGCCAGGCCTTTAAAAAAGGTGCTCTTTATTTACATCGCTAAACCCAACGGTTTAGACGTAAATCACCCTTAAAAATTAAGTGGTAAATTTACTTTTCTCATTTCATTACCACCAGCTACCAGGTAAATAGCTATCGAAGTATACTAGAGCTGTCAGTTTAACATCAAATAAATTCGCTTTTTAAACTATTTAATTTATAATCTTAAAATAACTAATAATGGCTAATCAGTAAATATTCATATTATGGATTATTGCGATATACATTTAATTGATAAAAATTAATGAAACAGTACTAAACAAACTAAAAAAGATTCTCAAAATGTCCCCCATTTTCTTCAATACATTTCCTAACACTCTTCAAAAAATGTCGCCTAACTCGATGAAAAATTTCTGGTGTTTCTTTAATAATTTGGCACTTTTCGATTATCCTGAAGCGAAGATCCTCGACGTTGATTACTGGAATATCGTACACCAATTGTTTCAAATGACCCCAAAAGAAAAAATCCATAGGATTAAGGTCTGGTGACCTCGCTGCCCATGCCAATGGTCCACTTCGTCCTATCCATCGCTCAGGATACGTTGCATTCAAATACTGTCGGACACGTATACTAAAGTGGGGCGGAGCTCCGTCTTGGAGGATCCACATGTTGGCCCTTACTTCCAATGGCACATCTTCCAGATACAATGGGAGACGATTTTGGATAAAATCCAAGTATACGTCACCAGTTAATGGGCCATCAAAGAAATGAGGACCAATAAGGTAATCTCCTATTATCCCTGCCCACACATTTAGTGAAAATCTACGCTGATGTTTCGTTTCTACCACATTGTTTGGGTTCTCGTAAGCATATGTGTGGATGTTGTGTAGATTTGTTATGCCATCACGAGTGAAACCAGCTTCGTCAGTGAATAATATGACGCCAATTAATCGATTATCGTGTTCATACTTAGCTAGGATCTGATTGCACATTTCCAACCGTCTCGGCCGATCATCGTCATAAAGAGCCTGCACCTTTTTTGAATGAAACGGGTAGAGTTGTTCTTCTCTTAGTATCCTCCATGAACTAGCCTGACAGA
Source organism: Diaprepes abbreviatus (assembly GCA_034092305.1). Classification (NCBI taxonomy): domain Eukaryota; kingdom Metazoa; phylum Arthropoda; class Insecta; order Coleoptera; family Curculionidae; genus Diaprepes; species Diaprepes abbreviatus. The sequence continues at coordinate 18,656,769 of JASJET010000057.1, read as the reverse complement.
GCCGCACTTCATTCCCAATTTTTCTAGTACTAATACCTGGATTATCTTCAATAATTTCAAACACTTTTTCTTCTTGTTGCACGTTTCTAGCAGTTCTAGGTCTTCCCCTATTTCCATTATAACTTTTAAAGGAACCACATTCCGCAAGCCTCCTGTGCACACTGGAAAATGTTTGAGCATGAGGGATATTTCTTTCCGGATAACTCTCCATATAATATCTTCTTGCCAACTCTGCATTACCATTTGCTTTTCCATAACAAAAATGGATATCACAATATTCGATATTTGAATATTGGTGATTAGCCATTATTAGTTATTTTAAGATTATAAATTAAATAGTTTAAAAAGCGAATTTATTTGATGTTAAACTGACAGCTCTAGTATACTTTGATAGCTATTTACCTGGTAGCTGGTGGTAATGAAATGAGAAAAGTAAATTTACCACTTAATTTTTAAGGGTGATTTACGTCTAAACCGTTGGGTTTAGCGATGTAAATAAAAAGCACCTTTTTTAAAGGCCTGGCATCAGTCTTTCAGAAATTATGCCAAAAACTACTGTAGCTGTCAACACTAAAAAATTATGACAAAAAAACAATTTTCAATGTAGGTAAAGTGCCCTCTAGCGGCAAACAATCAATGTGAATTGTTGCTAAAATGATGAAGCGCAGAAGACTTAGCCTATCTTTCAAATATTAGTCAAATCGGTTTTCCTGTAAGCGAGTAATTCAAAAAACAAAAAATGAAAACTTGAACTTGGACGGCTTGTAACTCGAAAACGAATGATATTTTGAAAAAAAATTATATGAAGCTCTACCCTTATTTTGTCAAGTAGAATCACCCCCTTAAGTTTCGTGATCGATTTTTGAATCACCCTGTATATATATATAAACGGAAATGTTTTAATAGAGAGCTTCAAAATTATCAGTAACTTCTTTTAACGATATTCTCCTTATGCAGTTTGAAACTATTTCAGTACGTTCACCTACTGTATTGGCAGACATGATGTAATTCCAAAATTACGAAACAAATGTTAGAACAACAAAAATGTCTTACTGACCATAGTTAAAATATTCAGCTTCCTCAATGGTGTAATACATGCAATAAATACTTGAAGATTATAATCGAATTTTTTTTAAATTCCATGTGCTTTTTTTGGGTAATTCCTGAAGACTGTTTTATATGAGTTGAACTGTAATTTATTCTTTAGAATTATACTTTTTTTAAGCTTCAATAAGATTGTTTTAGTAAATATATATATATATATATATATATATATATATATATATATATATATATATATATATATAGGGTGATAGCACCAATTATGAACAAGAACCATTGATGGATATTTTTTCTAAATAAACCGAAATAATAACCAAACGCAAAAGAATTTTGGGGATGGTAACACTGGATTATAAGTAGTAGGGGGTCAGTTGTCTCACTAACAAATTAAAATGTCAAGATCGGCCACTTTCTTCAAGATGGCAGCCTAAATATAAGTGAAGTATGAGCTACGTCCGAAAAATCCGGTTTTATTATGAAAATCGTTAAGAGAGTAAGTATATATTTTCGTGAATTACCTTATTATGTTATTTGATAATTAAGTTTGATATTATTTTATATTGAATATTAGGAACTAAGAATATATTTTGTCGTAATATTAAATAGAAACATAACCTAAAATCTCTGTATTTTGCAATGTTTATTACTGGATCGAGTACAAACCAAATTACCAATGATGGACAAATGATGTTCTAAATCTAAAAAAAAGCAATAGACCAGGATGACACAACTTCCGAAGATACAGATTTAGAAATAACATATGCTGAGAGTGAAAACAATAGTTATAATGAAAAAGAGGATGGTATTACCGAAGATAACGGAGAAAGGGCAAAAGTAGATAAGTGTAAACAGCGGAAAAGAGCTGGACTCGCGCATGAAAAAAGGGAGATCAAAAAACGTCGCGAACACAAGAGTGAAGAAAATTCTGAAAATGAATCGCTAAACATGCTAAAAATCAAAACATTACCTTCAAAATATAAAGCCATTGTTCGACCCGGACAGTTTGTCATAGTAAAATATGAAGACGAGTTTTTCCCGGGCAGAACAGAAGCCGTTGATAAAGACCAGTATGAAATTAGCACTATGGTACTATCAACAGGCAATTCTTTTAGATGGCCTGACAAACCTAATAAAATATGGTATAAAAACACGATCTAATAGAAGTTATAAGTGAACCTTTGCTTCTGAATAAAAGAGGTTTCTATAAAGTTGAGGAAATGGAGAAATACTTACCTGATTTATACAGTATTTAATTACGTAGGCACACTTTCTTTTGTGATTTTTAGTATTTTTAATTCACAGATCCCTGAAGATCTCATTAATACATAATATTTCGTTTGTAAGAAAAAACAATTTAATTTTATAAGAATTTACTTAGTTTTTGTTACTTTGCTCATTTTGTTTTTAGTTTTATAATGTTTTTTTATATTAAATGGACAAATATTTTAATGAGACTGTAAATGATAAATTTATGAGGCTATTACTTCGATGCCATAGTTTATATGAGAATAAGTGTTTTTTTTTTCAGAAATATTTTAATTGGGGATGATTATCGCAAATAATGTGAGTTCAAATAAAACTCAAATAAAAGCTAATTTATGATTAATAAGTGCCTATTCTTTTTAAACATACCTATCATTTACGTACCTACCTAAATTTGTAATTGAATGCTTTTTAGAAAAAGCCAGGTTACTGCCAATGACTGGGTTTCTTTCATTGAACTTGTCGATAATTGGTTGATCATTACTGGGGTTTAGGTGTCCATTAATGGTGATTTTGAACTTTCTACATTTTTAAGTAAAATAACATATTTATATCCAACTATTTAAAGTTCAACTTAAAGATTCGTCTTCTCATATTATCTCTAAATTCATTTACCACTATACGGTATCTGTACACATAAAAACACGAATTTTATTTTATAAAACGGAAAGAGGTATCCTTAACATGTCCATAATTGGTGCCGTCACCCTATATATAGGATGTCTCACCGGAAAACAATTTGATATCTACATGGAAAACTTTATACAAAAAGTTTTTGAAAATTTGACAGCATACTTCGATGGCGCAATCAAGCTTAAATGTTTTCAAGATGGTGGCACTTTCAGTCATACCGGAAGTAGCTGTCAACTTGCTTATTTTAAATAGAACACCCTATAATATTATTGCATTTTTAGATTTTGCACAAGATTCTAGGCACATTGTGTATCATGTCCTATACCTAAGTCTAAAAGTTTTTTCTATAAGAAACCCTTCTTTATTTAATTTGGGTTGGATTACTTGTTAAAAAGGGCTTACCTAATTATATTTTTATAATATTTTGATAACCAATAATACACAGTGCTCAAAAAATAAAATTAAATATTAAATGGAAGGAATCGTCAAACGTCAACTTTTTTAAATATAAACCCCAAATTTTCTATTTTTATCTTATTTAGCATTAAAAATAAGGGTAGGTTTATCATCTAATCCAGGCAATTTTTTTATCAAATAAGCAATATTTCATATAAAAGATTGATTCGTTGATTGATTATAAATTTACTTTTAAATGTGTCTGATTTGATTCGGTGATTATAAATGTACTTTTAAATAAAGTTTTCCTATATTTATAAAGTCTAAAAAATTTTAGTAAAACGTAAAGTGTTAAATAAATTCTAAGGAATATTATATTTCATGCAATCAGTAACAAGGTTTTGTCAATACACACAAAACAAATTTGTTGGTGAAAGCAATGTTTGTTCTGTAGATCACCAAAGGAATATTTTCTACAGTTTAGTGAACTGCTTTCTAATTTCAACATGTTTAATACGAGAAAAATATTGTTACATAAAATATTGTTTAGTTTATACAAAAAAGGAGGCTTTTTTCGTCCAAAGATACATTTGATCCGGTGAGGGAATACCCGTGCACCATCAATCCACGAACATATCAAAGCCAGATTTGAGACATGTTCATCTTAATCTATATAGAAATAATAAAAGGACAGCAAACAAAGGATAATTCTTCTAATCCAAGCAAAACATCTGACAATATGGGTAAAACAAGATAGATAGAGACAACCGAGACAAACGATTTATTTCGTCGTATGAATACAAATTTTCTTTTTGCTTTAGTCAAAACATCATTTTATTGACAGTCGTTCTTCAACGTTTTATTTACATTGTATTTTTACGAAATTTTGGTCATTTAAGTGAATTTGAAACAGAAAATGGTTTTATATAAAAGCTGTTATTTATTGTTTTATAATTTAATACAAGTAAGTAAGTATTATTTTTATTACAAACCTATGCCTGGGCGCATAAATATTTCTAACCTTCAAATCTTTCGTAGGTGTCTAAATGCCTGACAATCCATATGTAATTTTAAAATGTTTTCACACTATTTTAATCTATTGTAATAAATCACTAAAATTTAAAATTAGGTAATGAGATTAGACTTGTTCTGTTAGATAATACGTGATGAAACTCTTAAGGGGCAAGAGCAACAGCTTGTGTCTAATTTGTGTATTTTGAATTGGAGAAGAAAAACGGTGGTCCTGCTTAACTGTTTCATCTCTTCAAGACATATAAGAAATAATTTTATTTTGGGAAATACATATTTTTAATTAGATTTCGTTATTCCTAGAGAGTAACTGTCCTCGACCCTCGAAGAGAAAAAGCCATAGATCCTCCCGAAGAAATCAATATGGAAGTTCAAAATACACTCTAAAATATGTACAAGAAACTAAGAGTATAATCCCCGTTATAAACTAATTCTGAAGGTAGTATCATTGGTCTATATTTAAAAATGTTACAGCCGGATTCACTAACTTGATTTAAATTTAAAACCGCCCTTAATTGACATCAGAGGGCTTAAACTGACAAGATCAACAATAAGTCAAGCAAGTTTTAAATCCAAAAATACAAGCATAAAAAATCATTTTGTTATATTACTAAACCGGCAAAAATAAAAAACTTTATTTATTTTCAGGATATAACTATTTCTCCTACATATTTCAAGGCTTTATCCCAAGATTTTTATCCTTAATATTTATATATAAGCGTTTAATTGTTGACATAAGTAATATAAATTATGGCAAAATCATAAGCAAAACAAAACTGGCCGACTAGAAAATTTAAATTTCATGGCAACTAGATGGGGTTTACATCTTAAATTTTCTTAGTGAATCTGGCTGTTAATGTCTTTTTTATGCTTAGAAAAATGAAACTGTAAAAAAACTTAAATACTGAACTCACCAACAAATCGTATGAGCAAATCATCTTTAAGTATTCTGTTTATAGAGCTCAGAGTTCAATATCAAAATAATGACAACAAAAAGGCATAAATTTAAAGAGCATACGTTGCTTCTGCAAGTCCTTCTTATATGTAAATGCTCAATAGTTCTTTTCAAAGAGAAGTAGTTTTCTTAAACGATACTTGGATTTATTCCAAAGGCAACAAAATATTATATTGGTGGAATAACAATATTAAAAGTATAAGCACGAGTATAATATCTGCTATAATATAAACTAATTCTGAAAGTAATATCACCGGTTTATATTTAAAAAACTTAATGTTTTTTTTTACGTTTAGAGAAGCATGATACTATAAAAAAAACAAAATACTGAACTTACCAACAAAGCATATTGACAAGTTATCTTTAAGTATTCTGTTTATGAAGCTTGGAGTTCAATACAAAAAAAAACGACAACAGAAGAGCATAAATTTAAAGCACATACATTGCTTCTGCAAGAGCTCCTTATATGGAAATGCTCAATAGTTCTTTTCCAAAAGAAGCAGTTTTCTTAGACGAAACTTGGACTTATTCTAAAAGCAATGAAATATTTTCTTGGTAGAATAACAATATTAAAACTGTTCGCAAAACTCAAGGATATGACGATAAACGTTTTGTTGCTGTTCATGCTGGCTCAGCGAGAGGATTTGTTTAAGGAGCAACTTTGCTATTTACCTCAAAATGTTGACTTTGTATTAACATAGTAAAATGAACAGTGAGATTTTTGCAAAATGGATCAAAAATAAGTTAATACTTAGCTTGGAAGAAAGATCATTGGTAATTGTACCATATCCTAGTATTCTTACAGAGAAACTGCCATTTACATCATTTACAAAAAATCAAATTATTTCATGGTTGAAAGCAAATCATATAAGCTTTGATAATAAATTATTCAAACCTATATATCGCCATACATCTGCAAACATTTTGGTGCTAATATATAAAATATCAACAATTCAACGACATCTGTCTATAACTCGTAAAATAATATATCTTACTTTATTTTAAAAAATCTATATCTCATTTAAAAAATTAAAATTTAATTAATTGATATTTTATTTTCTTCATTAGAAAAAGCATTAATTTTACTCTAAGATAGTATATGTAAGAAGTTACCTTTTTCCCTTTAGACTTATTTGCATTTAGACTACCTAATAATATCAGTAGGGTTATGACGAACCAAGAACAAAAATAATTTGACTATTAAAAATTCTTATTCCACAATATGCCGCCACGCAACTGTAGACATTTTGGTGCCAAAGTATAAAATATCAACAGTTCAATGACATTTGCATATAAACTTGATTAGCGAGAAACTTGAAAGTGATGGGTAAATTAAATATAAAGAATTTTTACGATCAATAAGTACGTTTAACAAATTGACTTTTATTTTTCAGACTGTTAAAGGAAATATGGCTAGTTTATTTTCTATGTATTTCACTCTGATGCTACCCCTATACGCGTTTTGACTATCTAATGGTCACATCATTGGAATTGTCCCACGATTTAATTCCAGACGATCAACAATAGAATGACAGCTATACATAAATCAGAGAAGTAAAAAGCCTGAAAAGTACATGAAATAACAGAATTTTTACTGTCGTTGAGTGTATCTCTTCCATCAGACTTTAAAACAATTTATTGCATGTCAAAAATTACATTTTTCCATTAAATCAACTTTGGGATTTTACCACATTTTTTGTGATATTCTCTAACAAGCTTTTAATAAATCCTTAGATGTATAAAAGAATGAGAAAATCTTATTTTTGAATAATCATGACTATATGGTGTGGTGGCAACAGTAACTCGATAAACAGGAAGAACTGAACTTATCAAAAGTTTATACTTTTGGATAGAAAGTGCTATTAATAAGGACTGTTTCATGGAAATGCATCCAATTTTAAGTGTAAAATATGAAATGTAATTTTGGATTTGCAAAAAAAACTTCAAAATTAATATAAATGTCATTCCCGGAAATATAATTAATTCTATTACGTAGTATACAAACGGACAACACTGGTTAACAAAATTTAAACTTCTTCATACTATATGAACTCAGTATTTTTTTATGATATAAAGTCTCGTTAGTAAAAATATCTATCACATATAAATTTTATTGGGTAAAGAAACAGAAATTTTAAAGAAAAAATACTTGTTATCTTGAAACTTATATAAAACATGTACTTTATAAATGTAAGATTCATGACTTTTTTGGTTTTTATTGAATGTCCACCAATAGTCGGCCAGCATCATTAGGCTCTATCTACACTAATAACGTCTTGCCCTATTTAAAATGTCATGCTGGAACCTTTCTTCATGCTCTTATCTTTTCATGTCAATAGAAGCTTGTTAATGCACTCTTTAGAGTTGTTACTTTTATGGTTAACCAAAAATTTGCAACCATGTTCTTGAAGTATTGTCATGCTGATTTTTCCGAAGCGTTCAACTTTTCTTCAAATTTTGGATCTTTTACTAATTCCTTCATTTGACATCCTACGAAAATTCCCTCTTTGATTTTAACATCACTTATTCAGAAAAATTTCTTTTTCAAATATAAGTATCCATTTTTACATCGACGCATATTTTAAAATAATATGTATTATATCGGATTTTTTCATGTATTAGTTTCATATTGTCATAAGTTTCTTTCATATTAGAAGCGTGTACTAGAGAAACAGAAGGAAGTACATTACCGTTATGCTGCTGAACTGATTTCAAACTCGTTCCGTAATGCCACTGAGTTTGATCCTCAAACTCTATTTTTAATATGTCCAAAACTAAATTTAGATCATTATAATAAACCAGGTTTAAATCTTAAGAAAAAAAAATTTCAAAATATTCATCACTATTTTCAAAATAGCACATTTTAGTTTCACGATGTAGCAAATTCTATCCTTGCCGACGAGATCCTAACAGTTCTGCCTGCCTTTTTGGTAAATTCAAATCGAGAACCTGATAATTTAAGTCCACTTGAATTATCAAATGTAGCTTTACTTGAATTTGCTTAAACTCAGAAACAGAAACATCTCAATCTGAAACGACGCCGATCGAACTGGTATAGGTAAATTGTCATTATGAGGGTTCGGTGTTATTCCTGAAGACAAACTAGGGTATTTAACTATATATTTCGACTTTGAATTTATACCTTTTTTTCGAGTAAGACCAAAACAGCTGTTCCAAACATGATCTCGAGGTTCAGTCCATATCATGGAATAACAAACGGCCTAGGACGTGATCCTTCCATCCAACTGATTCAATTTTTCACTCATGTTACGTAACAAATATGTGGGGCCCAAGTTTTGTCTTAATGAGCCACCCAAAAATGAAAATAGTCGCGGTAACACTTCAAAGTAGGATTAGAAAAATTTCACCTTTGCTTTTTAAAGGTCATTTCACCACAAATATAACAAATTAGAAACTCTGCAAACCCAAGATGGCAGCCTTTAAAATGACTCGAAGTCTAACGAAGGGTTCTAAAAGACAACTACCACATATCATTAACGGAGGTGATGCGCTCATAGACCCTCAAGATAAAGCCAATGAGTTTGCAGATAAAAGTTTTAATCCCAATCCAAGCATCGATCGTGCAAACGAGCAAAAAATTGTCCGTACTGTCCAACTTTTCAAATCAATCCAATTTATTGACTTGGGCATACCTGTCGTTGGCCTTGATGAAGTCAAGGGGATTGTCGCGGGCTTAATAGTCAGAAAAGCGCCGAGTCTGGATGGTCTGCCGAGCGCGGCTTTGAGGCGCGTTCCGGACAGAACCCTCTCGGCTATCACTAACATAGCCAATGCTGTTATTCAATCAGGGCATTTTTCCACAGATTGGAGGTAATTCTAATCAAAAAGAAAGGCCAAAAGGCCACCAATATTGACAGTTATACGCCTATTAGCCTACTTTTTAATCTGAAGAAAATAATAGAACGAGTAATGCTAAATCGCATCACTGATTTTATAACAGAGAGGGATATTCTGCCTCCAGAGCAGTTTGGCTTCAGGGGCAGTCATAGCAGCGTCCAGCAGACCACGAGACTGGCGTCGATGATAACCCAGGGATTCAACCGGAGATTCCACATGGGTGCAATCTTCTTCGATATTAGCAAGGTCTTTGATAAGGTATGGTACAATGGGCTGGTTGTTAAAATGATAAGATTGGGAACTCCAAGTTACATAGTAAGATTAATCTCAAGTTTTCTTGAAGGGAGAACATTCGTAGTATCGTCGGATGATGCAATCTCAGAAATTAAACATATTAGAGCAGGAGTGACGCAGGGATCACCTCTGTCGTCAACCCTGTTTAATTTAAACACAGCTGACATTCTTATTGATAACTTCAATAAATTATTGATACTGCGTTTGCGACCTGTTCAGGTTAATTGCATTATGTAATGTTGAGCCACAACAAACTGGAGAGATGGATGGTCGACTGAAAAATCAAAATTAACCCAAGCAAGATTCAGGCACTCATTTTTTGTAAAAAACGTTTTACAAATCCGGACAATCGGCTTTCCATCTCTAATGTTCGCATTCCCTGGCGGGAAAATGCTAAATATTTGGGGATAGTTTTCGATCGAAGACTGAACTGGTTGCTTAACACAAATTATATTCTGTCAAAGGCCAAAACGTCATGGTTGGCTCTCTATTCGCTTTTACATAGAAATAGTAAACTAAATTTGAGAAACAAGCTTACCATTTATAAGCTGTTTATATGTTCGATCCTGTCCTTTGTTGCTCCGACCTGGATCACCACAGGCAGGTCTAGATTAAGGCGAATAGAGAGCTTTCAGAACAATGTCTTGCGTAAGATTTGTAGAGCTCCATACTTTGTGAGGAACACGATAATTCACCGTGATCTCAATTGCGATACATTTAACACCTTTTTTCGCGAAAGTACTTCTAAATACATGGATCGTACCACACACTCAACCAACCAGCTCATCGTACAATCACATAACCTAGCCAGAACACCACGCCATCGTTACCCCTACGTCAGAGATTGGCTACTTGACTATTAAGCAGGGTTATCTTTTTCTTCCCAATTAACTGGCTTAAAAGCTGGAAATAGTTCTCAGACTCATACTCTTCTATATCCATATCTCAAAACATACAAGTCCATAGGTGGATACCTGACTTAATTATACAAAGAGGGTTCAATAAATAACAAAAAGAGTAAGGATCCTTGATAAACCTTCTCGACATATTCGCACAAGCACAATGATTGATTAAAACTAACACAACTTAAACAAATATGCAAACAAAAATATATGAACACTTTTTATTCACGGGAGTTTACATGCGTTTATCGCTCTAATATCAAACCTGACTAACCTGAACTTAACTTTATAGAAAAAAAATTAAGAGAGAGTGAAACAAAATACGTGCTTTTTCGTAATGAGAGTTGGTAGTCAACATACGATTACTTACCAGACTTCGTGCGGCCTAACCACTGTTGATCAGTGTGTTTAGTACAATATTGGGACACTGATCTATTCAATGTCCGAGTTAAGGGCAAACTGAGTATTATAACGACTTATCAGATTATGTCGTATTGGTATTTTAGACTTAGTTCTTAGTTTTCATTTGTTGTACCATTGGATCGCTACCTAAAAGTGACAACCCTTATATTTGAAGAGCATATAAATAAATAATTAAATTCAGGAATAGGAAAAATTACAAAACTTAAATTACCACTCAGCTAGTTTTTACCAAAATGTTTTACCAAGAAAAAATGCTAAAACAATTTTAGTGTTTCAAAAAAAAATTGAAATGTCCAATAACCATCAGAAAAAGATATACACAATATCTTGACGAAATTACAAAAATAATCCTGTGACCAATTCCCTTCAAAATCATACAGTAAATACAGTTAAAAAGAGAGGAAAAAAGTGTACACAATAATACACATATTTTGCTGTTTTGCAAAAAAATTATCTTCAGCGAAATTATCGAGATTTTAAAGCGGAGCTTAAAACTTTTGCAGTAAAGAAAACTGAGAGTCAATTCAAATGGTCTATTTTTGAGATTAATCTACGTTATTCTCTTTTTTTACTTGGGTCATAAATTTTCAGACAAAAATTTGGACATCGGAAAATTTTCAAAATTAACAAGATTGCGGTGGTTTTTCGAACAAACAAACGGTACTTTCTCAAAAACTTTTTTTTGATGATTTTTTTTCGAGGATTCCTTGTAATATGCTTCTTAAATTACAATTGTTTTTTTGGGTACTAAAATGCATCGGAGTTTAAATCATAAAATAAAGCATAAATAGAGAGAAAGATGGTCTAATTTTTGTAGAAACACACCGACAAGATATTCACTGATATGTGATGATATACCAAATAAATTCTGGCATAAAGATATGACAGTCTCAAGACGCTACATAACAACTATCATTCGTGATGATGAAATTTCGCCATGCCGGCTATCCCGCTCATTTACATAAAATTAATGTCCTTCTGACAGAAAATATTAGATATGATCATATAATTCTTCAGTATAGAAAATACTAGAATGAAATAGATACACTGTTTGAAATTTTGTTGAACAATTGTAAGTTGAGAGTCCTTTTAATGTTCTTAGTCTCCTAGCATCAAAAAGAACAGAAGTATATAATGCAATTATGCCTTATCTATATAAAATAAATTTAAAACTATGATCTCATACTCCAAATTTTATCCTTCTGTGTACACTCTTTTATAGTGGTCTTTCTTGTTTCTCTAATCAAAAGACGCCCTGGACTCCAGCGGCGTGAAGTGTGTGTCCCTAAAACACCTATCCTAACTCCTTTTTTCAATATTTCAAAACCTATTAAAGAATTTGTTTTTTACCATTAACCTCAACATATTTTTGAATAAAATAACATATTGTAACTGGCTGCATAGCTGATCAGCCAATGCCAACACAAAAAAAATGCATGGGAAGACAAAATTTTTTTTTTCTTATTTCAAGTCATGCAATGAGATTTTTCAAAAAAAAAATGCTTTCTACGTTAAATATATCATTATAGAAACCCAAAAAATGTACATTTTGCCGTTTTCCAAAGAAGAATTTTTGAGGAAATTATCGAGATTTTAAAGTTAAGATTAGTGCTTTTGCAGTGAAGAAAAATACAGACATTTTTTATTTAAAATTTTATATTTTTATGACCAATTCATGTAACTAAATTTTCTCTTTTGATTGAGATCACATGAGTCATAAACATCGAGAAAGCAATTTGAAAGCCGAAAAATTTTCTAAATTAACAAAATGGCGGCCATTTCTCGACTTCATCATATATTTATCATTTTTGTAATTTTATTCGAAATTTTATTCACCAGAAACAGATTTCATACGACTATCAAAGAGTAGAATAATATGAGTAATTATTTGAAAGTAACAGCTTGTTCACGAAGTCGATTTATTGTACAACTCATTCAAGAGAAGAAAGATTATGCTTCGAATGATTCTTATATTAGAAATACTTGCATGGACTTGATTAAATAACCATAATAAGTTTATTTTACAAGTCAGCTTGTCGAATATGCTACTATGTTACAGCGATTAGATTTTAAAGGAAATGTTTCGTGTTATATATAGGATAGTTTACAAATTTGTGTTGGTTTCTATACAGGTATGAGTGGTTCACACAAAAGTGAGTTTTGTTCGTGACGAAAAAACAATGTCCTAGGGACAATCTAATCACTGCAACATAAAAGCGTATTTAATGCGTCGACTTGCTGAATAAGCTTATTATGGGTCTGAATCAAGTTCGTGCACATATCGTAATAGGGGAACCATACCTAGCGTCATCTCTCATCTCTTGAATGCATGTTGAAATCGACTTCGTAAACAAGTTGCTACTTACAAATATTTGCTCATATTATTCTACTTTTTTGATAATGGTACGAAACCTCTTTTGGTAAATAAAATATAAAAAAATTACAAAAATGGTAATTATATAATGAAGCATACATCAGGCAACCGTAAAAAAATTCTAGATTTTTTTTCGAGAAACGTTATTTCTAAAAATTTTCTGCCCTCAAATTTTTTTCTTAAAGATTATGACTCATGTGATCTCAGTCAAAAGAGAAAATTAAAATACGTCAATTAGTCATAAAAATAAAACTTTTTAAATAAAACAATGGCCGTATTTTTTTTCACTGCGAGATCACCAATTTCAACTTTAAAACTTTGATAATTTTTTTGGTTTTTATAATGAAATATTTCACGGAGAATTTTTTTTTTTTTTGAAAAAAGATCATCACATGATTTGAAATTGAATCGGTCATTGAATAAGGAAAAAAATTATTGGATCTCCCTCTGCATTCTAGTAACCATGTAAACAATTGTAACAGAAGAAGTATACATATAAGAAGAAATTTGTTATCAAAAAAAAAATTGTAGTTTTTGAAAAAAATGCGTTTGTTTTTTTTTCGAAAAACGGCCGCCATATTGTTAATTTTTTGAGAATTCTTCGGTTTTCATTTTTTTTTTCTAAATTTATGACACAAGTGATCTTAATTAAAAGACAAAACCGAAGTACGCTGATTAGTCATAAAAATATACAATTTTAAATAAAAAATTACTTGTATTTTTCTTCACTGCAAAAGCTCTTGCCTCAATTTTAAAATCTCAAAAACTTCCTAAAAAATTATTTTTTTTGCAAAACGGCAAAATATGGTCTTCCTTCTTAGGGTTCTAGAATAATATATTTCACATAGAAAGCATTTTATTTTTTTTTTTGACTAATTTTACTGCAAGATTTTAAATGATCCTGTTAAATTTTCTTTTAACTTCTGGACCCTTTGGTCTCTATCTATTGTATTAACCTAAAATTCGCGATGCGAATTAGTTTTTATATTTATTGGTATTTTCTAATTGTAAAACATAAATAATATTAAAATAATAAAACCTTATTCACATTTCTTAGTTTAAAACGAATTATATTAGTTTGAAAAACTCATTTTAAAAAAAATAGCCCTTGATATAAAGTCAATATTTCTCTCCTGAAAAAAAGTCCTAATTAAATAAGACCCATTTTATATAAAAACTTTATTATCAAGGAAACAGAAATCCTCCAAATTTTTCTTAGTGTAAAGAGTGTGTTTTCCAGAGCTGTTGTAGAACACAAAAATAAATAGGAACACACGGACTTTTTGTTATTTTTTCTGCAGCTTTAAGTGCTTTTTTGTGTTATATTAAATTATTAAACAACTTTTGATTGATTTGATTTATTATATAACTTATGGTTTTTCCGGTCATATTCCCAGAGTGTCCAAACTATAACTAATTTATAAAAATTATTTTTAATTTTTGTTTTCAAAGTCCAGCTAGGCGTTGTAAACCATAATGCAGTAAATTAACAGTTGTGAGGTTCAAGGTTCATTTTTTTTTTGCACCTGATGATTCGATTCGGATGGGAGAGATGGAAGATTTGCAGTAGATAAAAGAAATAGGAATTATATAAAAGCGTTATTTTTATATGTTGAATAGTTAATTTTATTCACTCTTATCTGTTATACACTACAACCAAAAGTGGTAACAATCGTTATATTCCACTATGAAGACTTTCATCACCGCTGTTGTTCTTATTGGAGTTATCTGTGTTAATGTAAGTGTTTTTTTTTTCAAATATAAATATAAAAAATTATTAATAAAGAAATATATAGGTTTACATAAAGATTCTAATATATGAACATTTGAAACATATTTTATAAATCAGGTTTTCAGAACAGATCATCTTTTTACCGCTCGATATTTCAAATTTAATGCATTACTTTTTCTTAAAAAATTGTATTTATGTGTGCATCTAGCATTATCCATTTTTCCATAAATAAAGTTAATACCGAGATATAAAAATTAAATTATGTAGCACTCTCAAACCGCCAATTTGGAAGATATATGATTTTTTTCAAATTGAGAGTTTCTATCGCATTATAAACCTTTTACATCAAGTAAAGGAACACGCTAAACACTAACAGAAATACAGTTTTTTTTTGGGTCAAAACACTATTATTACTTTTTAAAAAATTTGGTAGTTAAACCAGCTACGTATTCTTTAACGTTCAATCCTCCCAATTATATTATTAACACATCCCAGTAATCCTTGGTTAGGACATTTATATCTAATTACATATAAATTATATGCAGCGAGTGAAATGGAAAATGTCTACAAAGAAAAAAAGGCCAAGGGCAAATCAATCTCATGTGAAAGATTTCACATCATGAAATTAATCCGTGAATTTATTACATTTAATTTTTGTATTGTGCTAGGTTTTCTTTAGTGACTAAAAATCTATATTAAATTATGCAGTATTGAATGCTGGTTGGTAATGAGAAAAAGCCGGTAAAAGAATGGACTATATTTTTAATAGCATTAAAAATTTAGTTACGTGAAATACACCATTGTGTACATTTTTGCATTACTTTCTGCTGCTATGTAGCATGTTTGCTTAGAAGTATATCTAGCAGCAAAGCTCGTTTTATCGCATCTCTACTGATAAATTTCTCTTATGCTATTATTTAAATAGAATAGAAACTGATGAAGTGATAAAGAGGCAGGGTGACAGATTTTAGGATGTTTTTTTTTACATCTACCCTTCTCTACATATTGAATGGCGAGTAGCAACTGTGAAATATCCAACGAAAAGGTACTTCTTTTAAAGAACGAAAGCTTTCACTGCTTTGATCAAGTTCAAAATCATGACCTCTGAGTTTAAATCTTGTCAAATTGGAATTATTGTTCGACGTTTCGCCTGCGATTGCCCGAGGCATCTTCAGGGACGTTACTCCACGAGATTAGAACACATTCATTCGTGGAGTAAAAATTCCTGACGATGCCTCGTGCAATCGTAGGTGAAACGTCGGATAATGATTACAATTTAACGTGGTCTAAACTCAGGAGCCATGATTTTTAAGTACTTCTTTTTTTTCACCGACTTTTAAAAGAATAGAGTTCTCCAAGATGGAGCTGATAATATGGTGGATAAAAAATTACTTTTGGCCGATTTTCCCAAATGTAAAAATTATTTTAAAAAAATTCAATATAACGGATCCAATGTGGCGGATTAAGAATTTTACATCTCTTAATCTTGTTCTAAATTGGCAGCGGGATGTTCCTGAGGATGTAAATTATGAATTTAAACTTATTTAAAAAAGTCAATATGGCGGATTAAAAATTTTAAATTTCTCTATTTTGTCCGAAATTGATCAAGGGGACTTTTTGAGGATGTACATTAAGAATTTAATTTTTTTTTAAATATAGTACGGCAGATTCTATATGACGTACTAAAAATTTGTTCAAAATTGGTAGAGATAATTTTTAAGGGATGTTAATTACGGATTTCAAAATTGTTTTTAAAAAATTCGTTTTGGCGGATCCTATATGGCGAAATAAAATTTAACGTGTCTCGATTTTGTTCAAAATTTGTTGCTGGGGGGCTTTTGAGAATGCAAATAAAAATTTAAAATTGTTTAAAGAAAATAATACGGCAGATGTAATATGGCAGTCTAAGAAGTTTATATTTCCGGATTATGTCCAAAATTGATACCGGGGGTTTTCGAGGTTGTCAACTAAGGTAAGGTTATGACTTAAAAATAATTCTTTGAAATTGTACATTATTCACATTTTTTTAAAATTGGTATTAGGGGGTTTTATGACTCCTAGCTTACGAATCTGAAGTTAATTTTTTACAATTTAATCTAAGAGGTGCAATATGGGCGACTAAAAATTTTACATTTTTTCGATTTTGTCCAGATTTATATTGGGGGGTGCTTGAGGCGTATATTACGGATCTTAAATTAATTTATTCAAATTCAACATGCAGAATAAAATATTTCGGACTAAAAAATTTGCATGTATCAAGTTCATTTAGCGTCGCTTGTAGGGGCCTAAAATTCAAAAAAGCAGATTTACTATAGCTATACCTCAAAAGTGGTACTCGGGGAATTCTCTGAATCAAAAAATTTGTTATTCAATATACGGTGGGCTACACCTTAGGATAAAACTGAAAATCAAAAAATAACAGTTTTATAAAAAAACTGAAATGACTTCCTAAAAAGTGTTAAAAAGCAAAAAAAAGAATATACATTTTCATATGAAATTGAAATTTTCGACCCAAATTATTACTAAATAAAACAAATAGCACGAGATACCTAAAAGCTACGATAGGAAAGCAATTAAAAGTAAAGTGTTTTTCAATCTTTTTATGTGAGCCCCATTTTATGTGGTCTTAATTTGGCGCGAACTTCAAAAATGTCAATTTTATATAAAAATTTATATCGTTTTTTAGCACTTTTTTAGAAGTCGGTTTATTTTTCTATAAAAAATTTATTGGAAATGTCTTTTTTCTATCAAAAACAAAATATCTACGTGAAAAATTTGTGAACTTGCTCTATTATGAATCTTTTTAAATAAAAATATGTATACAGAATGTCCATTTAATATTTCGGTATTCTATTGCGAAAATATCGTTAATTCGATGGAAAAGTTTTACAGCAGAAATGTTAATAGGATAAAAAAGGGTACATTTTAATGATAGTTTTGATTATACAGGGTGTTCCAAGAGAGAGAGACGCATTCTTAATTTTTTATTTAACCTTCTCCTTAACCCTAATTTTTTAATTATTTATAGTTTTCAATTGGTTTTTTGCCGAAATTATTCTTATATCTAAATTTTAATGCTTTGTCATCTTTTTTACTTTTTTGCAGAAATTTGTAATAGGTCTGAGCTGGGAGCGTTTTATCTCATAGTAGCCCAATATTTAGGATTCTTTTATGTAGGTTGTCCGGAATTGTTATTTACATATTGATATTTTCAGTGCTGTTTCATATTTTTAATGGAATAATCTGTATCTAGAGATGTGTAAAAAGATTTTTAAAGTAGAAATATTATTCTACAAACATATTTTCATTCTACATCAAAATATCTGTGAAGTACGTAAAAAATTATGGCAAACATGGCCTAAAAGGGCCGAAGGCGTGAGTAATGGAGGCAGTGCTGCTGATGAAGCAATTTTTCAGATTAGTTACTTTCACACGTTTTAAGTCATATTTGCTAGCATTTTTCACCCTTTTACAGACTTATCGATGCAAAACGAAAAGACAGGCCTATAGAATGATATTTCTACTTTCAAAATATTTTTACGGAATTACAATCGGATGCATTAAAAATTTCAAATAGCAATGGCGCAAAAAATAATGTACAGCCTGAGCCTGGATTTGGCGCACATAAAGTTTATATAAATTACTGTAATTTCGCGAAGAGCCAGTCTTACAACTTGAAATAAGACGAAGATATTAATTTTCGAAAAACCGCTGAATTTTCCGGTTTATCCGATTTTTCTTCGTTACTAATTATCCGATTGAGTCGTTCCAGGGCTCATTTTGTTAGTATTTTTATTCTATACAATTCGTGTATTTACACTATCGATATTGCACTATTAGTTTTGATTTTATGAGCAAACAACGAAAAAAATATTATTTTTTGGCTTTAATTGTTTAAAACAAATTAATAGATCATAGCACAGAGTAGAAAACATAACAAAATATCCCCTCAGATAATATTTTTGTCACAAAAAAAACTCTCTTGATTGACCTACCCTAGATCTAGAAAATATTTTATGAAATATAATTTATTTAGGAATATCAGTTTCAAAAACAAATGTCTTCCCGTAATGCGTTTAAAAGTTAATATTATTTAAAATCTGATGACTAAGGATATCAAAAATTTAGTTAATTTTGAAAAACAATCTTCCTCACTCTAAGGATTTTTAAATAAATTTCAATATATATTTATAGTTCAAAACCATCGCATTAAACAGCATTATTTTCCAGTACATTAAATACCCTTTAAAACTATCACAATAATCATCAGGTTTACATTACATTAATTCTCTATAGTTACTTTGTGGCTGGAAATATAATTATATATATTAAATATTCTTTTTTATATAATGATACTATCTAAGTAATAAAAATTAAAATAAAATCATCATTGTTATTATTATATCTTTAAAAATTATAGAAGCAATTAAGTTATGTTATTAAAATATCGACTAACATATTTAATAAACAAAAATCAAAACACTATTTAAGTTAACACTTATATACAGTAAATTATTCCAAAATGAATAAAAATATATCCTCCTTTTTCTCCGAAAAGGTTGAAGTTTAATAAATTCACCACGTCACATTTATTTGTATGAAATATTATAAAATTTTGATAACATGTAAAGCAATGCTGTTTTACTTTTTTTTACTGGAACACTTCTTTTCAATTATTTATAAAGTAAAATGGAATGTGTCATACAGCTCATCTAACTCCAATAATTTTAATACATAACTTACTCATACACTAACCGATTTCGGTACGGAAGCTAAAATTTTCTTAGCCTACTACATACAAACTGTCATAAGAATCAAAATTTTACATTTATTAGAGAAATAAAATATCAACTATTATATATTTTTGAAAAGCTTGAAAAAATTGAAATCGGGCTGTCAAATAAAGGATTTCCCAGTAGGGATGATATTATTTGAAATTGAAATAAAACAAAGTAAATTGGATCTTATATGGGGCTTTTTGAATTTATTTGTTTCAATATTCTTTGCTATTTATGATTTCAACAGAATGTCGTTCAAATATGCACCTTGGATCTTTTTGCACACCTTGATCCTTTCATGCCAATTTTTAATTACTGTGCGCAGCCTTTCGGGTGGTATGGCACGTGTGGTGGCTAATATGTTGGTCTCAAGTTCACTTACAATCTTGGGTTTGTTGGCATAAACCTGTAACTTAACAGAGCCCCAAAGAAATTAGTCCAATGGTGTTAAGTCATTGGATTTTGGCGGTAAGTTCAATGGGCTACTTTATGAGATTAACGACTCACCGAACTTATCCCGCAATAAACCCATTATAACGGTCACTGTACTACAAAACTTGTTGAAAACAAATATCGTTGGAATCAATTTCATCAATTTTCGTAAAGAAACAGTCATTTAGCAAACCACGATAGCATTCCCCATTCACAGTAACGACACGGCGATCCACATTTTTGAACAAATATTGCTCGATGATACCTCTGTACCATAATCCACACCAGACAGTGATTCTTTCCGAATATAATGGAAACTCGTGAACCATTTGAAGATTTGACTCGCACTAGTAATGGCTAATATGTTTATTAACAAATCCTTTTAATCAAAAATAGGCCTCATTTGAAAATATAAATTTTTGATGAAAATCGGGGTCATTTCGTCTCCATTCTGCCAACTCTCGACGTAGACAATGGTCATTTGGCTTGCGTCCTTGCGTCAATACAGGCCAAGATTCAGTCTGAAAATACGCCATGTAATCATCCTGGAAAGCCAAAATTCTTGCAAACGGCGTCGAATGTACATTTTGATTTGCTGCGACATTTGCCCAAACGGCGGCTATATTCTTAATACTACGGGTGCTATATCATCGTTTCGCTGACATGATAAAGAGTAAACTCATTTTTTGATTTATTAATTATTTGGCGAATTTGGGACACAGATAGAGCAGGATGACGAAATTCCCTTTGAGTAGCAACAAAACTTCTTCACTTTTGATTAAATAATGGTACCGTTTTCAAACGTTACGGTGACGTGAAATCACTCTTGATGTAATGGCAAGCCTTACTGATGACAAGTGACTGTAGATATCAGATATTGCAATTAAAAGGTGGCAGCTATAACTGTCAAAATCATATCATCCTTATTAGGAAACTCTTTATTATAAGGAATGTTCTATTCAAAGAAGTATGAGTTAGGTCTATATTGAAAGTCTGATATATTTAAAAAAAAAAATTTGCGAAGAAATTTTATATAAAAGACTCTACAATAATTAGTTTTTATGTTTTCATTAAGTTAAATATTAATTAAAATAGGACAGGGGCTTGTACATGGAAATTTTTCAATTTTGCCCTGTACCTTAAGAAGAAAGAGTGCTAGGAAATATTGTTTATTTCATCTTTTGCTTCGCAAAAAGGAACATAGGCAACTGAGTTTTTACTTGTAGCGGTACATCTTTTAAAAATATATTTAAGCTTTTGTACAAAAATTGTACGTAGGGTGCACCAATTAATATTTCTTCCAAAACGAAAGGCCTAATCAAACAATTCCCAGTGATTCCACCCCAAAACATGATCCACAAATCTTTGTTAGTATCTAGTCTGTATATCTACATGGAAATTGTCTTCATATCAAACGTGTAAATTATGAGAAATTTAAATGTGGTTCCTTGTAACGATAGCTTTATCTATAAATAACTCAGTTCTAGTAAAATTTAGATTTTCTCTGCATTTTGTTAAAAACCAGTTTAAGTAATTAAGTTGCTAAGTCTTACAAGATAATCGTCTGGAAACATTGCTTGTACCTTTTGAATATGGAAAAAGTGAAGAAAATATTCATGAAAATTTTCATGGACCACTTATTTTATTGTACCTATTTCAGCTGCAAATTTTTTTAAGCTGTAAGAACGATTATCAGCAATCTCACCAAAAATCTTGGTTTTCTTGGACACACCCAAATTAAATTGTCTCGAAAATAGTTAATTTTTCGAAATAAATATTGAATTTTGTTCTAAATAATTGTTTAAAGTATCTAAAAAATTGAGTTTAGTGGCGAGTCCATTTCTGACTTTCTTGGTAATATAAAATATTCTTTATTGCCTGGATTCGTATGTCTTCTCCGGTTGTACAACATACCAAAATTTTATCAAAATAGTCAAGTTCAACCAAAAGCAAGAGCCCAAAAGGTATCTCACTGGGTACCCCTTCTGCGCCCTATTACTCTGTTGTAGGGAAAGAAATTATAAAAAACACTAAGACTTCTTTAACACCACGAGTACACCGTCAAGAGTTTGATATTTACTTACTGGAACCCTGTATAGTTTTTATTTTATGAATTATAACTCTACTAGTGTATCAGAAATATCATTTTCAAAGTATGTCATGGATATACAGGGTGTTTATTAAACATACGGCAAAAATTGAAGGGGTTATTTCCTGAACTATTCTAAGGATATTCTGTCCTCTGATAATTTGTGAAAAGTAACTTTGTTTTACCAAAATTACACTTAATGTTTCTTGAGCTTCAAGAACTGTTCAAAATGATTATATCTAGCTCTGAGTGCCGAATTATTTCAAGAACACCAGGATAGTTTCTTATTGAGCTACACCCAGCAATAATCCGATTTTTTAAGTATTCCATATCTTCCACCGGAATAGTATAAACTAATGACTTTAGATAGCCCCATACAAAATAATTCAGGGGGTTTAAGTTCAGGGATGGAGCCAACCATAAGTGAGGTCACCCCGACCAATCCAGCGATCTCCATATGTTACTGTACAAACCCTCGAACAACCACACTAAAACGCGCTGGTGCATCATCGTGCATAAACTACATTGCATTTCATGTAGCCAATGGTACCTCCTCCAGAAGTCTTCCTGGTAGAAATACCGGTCCAATTAACGAGCCACCAACAATTTCAACCCAAACGTTTAACGAAAACTGATGTTCAAAGTGATCTTCAAAAACCTCATGTCTTTTCTTCAGCTCACACTTGTTTATTGTGGAATTTCCTTATTGCATTTCTTGAAAAACTGGCTTCATCGGTAAAAAGAATCAGTGTCAGTAGTTGAGGGATTTGAATCAATGTGTGCAAAAACCATTGACCAAATGCAATCCGTGGAGAAAAATTAGCAGGAATAAGTACCTGAATGTGTTGTATCTGGTGCGGATAAAATAAATAGTGACTAAGAATATTCCAAACCGTACTTAGATTCAAAGTTTTTGCAATTTTTCGACTAGAAGTATCTGGATCTTTCTCTATCATTTCCCGTAATCAAATAACGCATTTTTATAAATTTTTGATTATTTGGTAAGTCCAGTGTAGAACGTTATACTGTTATTTCCGCTACATTCATAATTTGAAAAGTACCAAAATTGGATCTATCGATAATTTGTTTCGCCCTGTATCTTCGAAACAAAGCGCCTTTTCACAAATCATCTTCAGAATAGTTCAGGGAATAACCCCTTCAATTTTTGCCGTATGTTTAATAAACCCTGTATAATTCAAATTTAAAGACGGTGTAAAGTTTCATACAACGACATATTTCATTCCAGAAATATTCCGTTCACTAATAACATTTTCCATCTTATTTGAGAGACCCTTTACAAAATTAGATCTAATTAAAGATATCCGCCAAATTATTTTATTTCTTCTACTCGTAGAAATCACAACTATAAAACTAAATACAGTCTTTAAAAAGCATTAAGACTATTACTTATTAATGTCCGTGAATTAATTAACCTTGAACGTTACCATGCATAATATTCAAACGAGATACAATTCCCGTTCAGGGAAACTAATCATTTCAGACCTATACGATAATTCTTGAGAAATCGTGAACCATACATCTAGTAAATTATAGATTAATTAGTAGTAGAAATTTTTGATATATGCATGTGCATAAAAATATTAATTTATTCTCAATCGGACTGGTCTAAACTAAGACACAATATCTCTGCCCGGCAACCGATCTGGTATACATATGCATATTAAAAATTGCCTAATTTTATATATGAATAATCTCAATACATTTATAAGTAAAGATTTGCAAAGTTCGAAATAATATAGTGAAATATGTGCAAAGCTAATGTGCAACAAGCAAAAAAAAAAACAAATGGACACTTATTTAGCTACGAGCGAATGTGATAGAAACAGATTAATAATATAAATAAGTAGATGTTTCAGTGTTTTTAAACTTTTACCCCGAAGGGCTAATGAGAGAGTATTAAGATTAAACAGGAGCTAAAATAAAAGATGATCAGAAAACCAAATTCATCACGTTTCAAGACGCTGGCAAGTTATTAAATTTTCTATTATTAGTTCAAATATCTTTCCAGTCTACTAGACCAAATGGAGCAAAACACAGTGCTTTTGGGGTTTTACATACCATTGTCACATCTGCATTTGGCTGTTTGACCGTTGCAGAATTATAAAGTTATAAAAGTTTAACAAGTTAAAATTTGAGAATCCTACGGAAGGGATTTTCAAGAAACAAATTGACACCGTTTGTATATTATAAAATTAACACAGTTTCAGACAGAGTATTTAAGAAACTCGGTAGAACGATGGTTCATTATTTGCCTTCCAACCAAAACGTCCCAGGTTTGATTCCGAGTGCGGCCGAATATCAGTCGCATTTTTCAGTGGTTAAAATGAGCCTGAGGGTCCACTCCGCCTATTAATGAGTACCTGGGTGAAACTTGGGTTAATAAGCAGTTGAAGCCTCCATGTAGACGGATCGGTCCTGGTACATAGCACCTGTGCCTGCTATACCCTATTACGAACTCACTATAAAAAGGAACTATTCATACATTTAGTCAAATGATTTTCATACTTCCTTCAGAGAACATTCACTCATCCCAGATACACTTGGATATCATAAAGATAGAGCCCTGTAGGGGCCTTTTCCATGCTGTTGGACCTTAGATAATGTTATTGTCCTCTACATTTTCCATAAACTTCCGGACAGTTCGAGCGATCCCAAATAGTACTTCCTTTTGCATAGCCTTGCATAGGTGTTCACCAAGGTCCAATATTAAACAAAAGAGTCTTCAGTACTACGTCGATTGTTGATAAATTGTAGTGATCATCCGGATACCTCCAGGTCTCTGTATGTGGCGATATTCTCATTAAGCTTTTCCCTGACATTGTTGTTAGGTTTAACAACTTCTATTAGTGTTTTTCGCTGGGATGTTTTATATCTTAAAATGAGGTTTGTTCTGATGATATACAACTATATGATCCATAAGAATGTTCGATATTGGTCGTCCTGGATCGAGGGGTCTATGATAATGTATATCAGATAGTTTCTCCTTTGGATAACCTCGTTATCCCAAAGGAACTATTATTGTTATACCATATACTTAGCCAAACTTCTTCTCTCTCTCCGAGGAACATTCATTCATCTCAGATATACTCAGATATGAAAACTATGGATCTCTGTGGGGGCTCGTTCCATGTTGTTGGGCCCTAGGTAATGCTATGGTCTACATTTCCCACAAACTTCCGGACGGTTCGAGCGATCTTAAGTAGCACTGCCTATGCATAGCCTTATATAGTTGTTAGCTAAGGCCCAATGCCTTGATTTTAAATAAAAAACTTTTCGGTACTAGTCCTGTCGTTGATAGAATTGTGAGGAATCGTCCGGTCGCTATTCATTCCCCACTCTCTGCGTATTTGTACCTCCAGGTTTCTGTATTTGACCATCTTTTCATGTTTTATACACTAAAATTATATCTATTCTGTGTTCAACTGCACGATCAGTAAGCACAGTTCGATCCCAATACAACTTAAACTTGTTGTTCTCCAGTATAGGCGATCTTAGAAGCTGAATCGTGTGTTTCTTTGTACTCCCATGCAGCAAATGCTTGTCATCCTCCAGTTATATGCTGGCTTATGGCTGATGACACCCATAGCGTCATTGGTCATTCTGAATTGTGGGGTTTCTGATTATGTATTTCAGATAGATTTTCATTGGGATCACCTGATTTTGAATAGCTAATAAGAAACAACAACCACAGCGTAGTTGAATTGCCTGCCTCACATATTGCCCAGGGTGGCACAAAAAATTGCCAGACCATAAAAATATGTATGTAGGTATATTAGTTGTTGATACATGTGCTTATCAGTATCCTCGAATCCTCTTCCTCTGTAATATCTTAGTAGCATTGTCTGCTCAGTAGCACAACAAGGATGATGTTCAAATGCTTGTGTCAGGAGTATTATTTCCTCTGCAGACTTTCTATGTCCGTTTTGTTCCATTTTACAGCTCCAGAAGAGTAACTGAGTGAGCACACACAGGTGTTTGGTTCCTTAAATTTATTTTATTGGTGTTATTATAAAAGTAATTACGGATCGATTCTTAATTATGAGTGACTTTACAGTCGGATTAAATTCTTATGATTTTCTTCATTTACACTTATACGTATAGATTATGTCAGTGAGATTTGAAGCAGGTTTTTCCATAATGTCCGATAAAATTTTTATTTTTGAAGATATTGGTAGTTCTTCCTACAACAACTAATTTAATTTTTTTTGTTATTCCAAATAAAAAATATTTAAAAGTAAAAAATATTTTGTACCTAGTTTAGACTATGTATCGCATTTTCTCTTCTCAAGCGGATGTAACATTTTGATATTCTATCAAAAACGTTTTCAGCAAATTGCTTAGAACAAGGCACACTTTACTTTATGGGTTTTCAGCCTTCTTTACACTTTACAAATCCCACCCAACCTTCACAGGGTGCAGGATATTTGGAAAATTAGTAAAAATAAATAGTCATTTAGTGTAATAATTAGTTAATTTTAAGACGAAAAAAAAACATAAAATTCTTAAAAAGCCATCAAATATTTTTAGTACTGGCCTGTTTGTTGCTTATATATTTTATCCACTCTGTTTCTACTTCAACAACTTCATTCAAAAGCACTAGCCGTATTTGTTTTTTTAATAACATAGTTCTCACAAAATAGTACAAATAAAATACACAAAATTCCACATGATTCACAAAATAAATACCACACTAATGGCAGAAAAGCAAATACAATATGGCGAATCGGAAACCCCCGTAGTCACGTAATACCCTCTCTTCTTCTTTCTACTTTAATATATTTTTTTTTTAATGTAACACTATTTATTTATAAAACGACTCAAAAAATAATTCGTTATCGTCAACAAAAAATCAAAACAATAAAATCAAAAATTTATAGAAATTAAATATTCTTAAAAAATGCGTCAATGTTCTGCTCAGAGATCAAGAGTCAAACATTAAGTAGTTTATAAAAAGTTATAAATTTAAAAATACTTTTTTAATTTAAAAAATGTTTCAGTAACATGCGCTTTTGTTCTTACTAAAAAGAAAACTTTCTTTCCTCTCAGTGAATCTCAGTCTATCTAGCATTCCTAGTTTTGGTTTTTACATATGTTAAATGAAAATGCTTAAGGATTTAACAACAATTTAGAAATACTTTTTAGAAAATCGTATACTAAATGACTGTTAAATAATGCATTTTTATATAAAATCCGTGCATAAATTGAACATTTTTTAATAGTTTTCGTCCACCGATTAAACAACACTTATGAAAATTATTATATAATTCAATCCGAACAAGTCATGCGCTAGGCGCATACAAAAAATGCAATGTAGAGAACGTTTTCAGTTTTGAGGAAGAAAAAGAGTTGTTCCAGAATGATAATTGATAAATTTTTATAAATATACAAATTTACATTATACCTCTTTAATATTTCTGAAGATATTACAAAAATTTTGAAAACTCGTCAAATTTAAATTAAAAAAAAAGAATTTCTATGGGCTAAATAAATTACTACCAGATTCAATTGAATCTTCAATTTATTTAAAATAATAACTTAGGATCGGTTTGGAGTCTAATATTGCGAAACGTATAAATCAACTTATATTCAAAAAACAAGAAACAAGTATTTTAAAAAGATGGCTCTATGCTTATATTACCACAAATCATCAAATTAAATTTACTTAATCTATTATAATTAACGAAAATAAAATAATACAACAATAAACCAAAGTTAGTACATTAATCTTATAACCAAGATCCTTACTTTAACTTCTGGTAAAGAAGAAAAAAGATTTAGAAAAAAAGATTTATTGTAATATATCATGCACTTAGTGTAATAATTTTACATAAGGTCGAAACCTAATGGGCTCAGTATCCAACTGATAATTAGATGATTTTAATTTACAAAGTAAAATCTGCAAAATTTTACCAATTTCATTTAAATCCAAATTTGTTCTCACTTTTTGTTTTCTATTTTACTAGAAGATGAGTAATTAAGAACTAAAATTTGTTTACAAAGTACTTAATTAGATTTCAAAAGTTTGAATCTAAATGGAAATTAAATCCCGAATTCTAAATGAAATCTTGCTTACTAAATCATTTTACATGAAATTTAATTTTATTTATTGTATTTTAACCAAAAGCAAAAAAAAATTATATATAGCTATGAACTTTTAAAAATCTGATAACTTATAGTTAGGCGTACTACTAATGTCATTCCAAATTCAGTATCACTTTGACAATTGTTTTTTTAAAGCATGGGTATTGAGAACCATTTATATTTATGTATTTACTCAATGCGTCGAATTGCCAAATTTTAACAGGACTCGGTAGATACGCTTAAGGAGATAATTTGATAAATAATTTCTCCAGAAGTTGTTCAAAATATACAAAAAGGATTTTTAAACAGATTGATCTATCGCAGGACAGTTGTTTTTAGAATTTATTGCAAAATCTTAAAATATAATGATATACAATGTGCTTCGATTAACAAATTTAAGATGATACACGTGACACTATTCTGGTCCACCCTATATAGCATTTTAATCGCTATAAAATGTATTTATGAAATAAAATGCGCAGTGCTCTCATTAGTTTCCTTAACACAACCCTGTATATATTTACTAACTTATTAGCAACACTGGACTGTTATTTCATATATATATATATATATATATATATATATATATATATATATATATATATATATATATATATATTTAGGAATCTAATACTTTGAAATCCAAAACTAATCTGATATATTACTATTACAGGCTGACCTAACCGATGAACAAAAACAAAAATTGGTTGCCAACGGCAAGGAATGTATTACTGAAACTGGAGTAGATCCAGAGCTTGTCAAAAAAGCGCGTGAAGGAAATTTTAGTAATGATCCAAAACTAAACGCCTTTGCAAATTGCCTAGCTAAAAAAATTGGATTCCAAAATGCGGCTGGTGAAGTTCAAGTCGAAGTTGTAAGAGAAAAATTGGCTAGCGCCATTAATGACCCTAAGTTAGCCGACGAACTTATCGAGAAATGCTTAGACAAAAGAAACGTCGAGGAATCTGCTGCTTTAAGTTTCAAATGCTATTACGAAAAAACACCTACTCATATCAGTATTTTGTAAAATCCTTTCATTACCTACTTCAGTATTATTTTATACGTAACTTTTAAACTTTATTAATTATATGTCGAAATAATAAAAAGAGAAAAAATTTATTTTATTTTATCTTGTTTTATTTTATCTATTTAAATCACAGCGAAAACCATCTGGCTTTAGATTAATTGTAGTAAATAATAATTATTGAAAAATACGAGAAACGAGAAACTTATTTTTAAAATTTTTTCAACTTATTTTTGAATAAATGCATATTTAGAGGAACGAACTGAAAAAAGCCTTATCAGGACACACGTGCTTTGTTCGCTTAAGGAATCAAAAGCACTACTTTAGATTGCAAGAAACTACTAGAAACAGGTGGACACCTTTCCCGTTGGTAGTATACCGCCATCTATAGACCGGTTTCGAACTCATAGGTTCTCGTCAGTACAGAGTAGGAAGTACACCTCACCATAAGAAAAGCGAATCTCTTCAGCAACATATATGAAACTAAACAAAATGTTCGATGTAAGCTGCGCCATCTTCTGGAATTCCATGAAGTTTGAACTAAAAGCAATGCCATCTTCTGGAATTCCATGTAGTTTGAACAGAAAACTTTGCTGAGGGGTATATTTAAATAATAGATGATGAGGTAATATACTTGCAGCTGGTATATATAAATAAATGTATAGTTAGAGAAACCAACTGAAAAATTATTATGTCAAGCGTGCTTTGTTTTACTTAGGAAAACACTACTTCATGTTGCAAGAAACTACCAAAAAACGTGGAAAATTTTCCCATTAGTAGTGTACCGCCATCTGTAGACGGTTTTCGAGGTAGGAAGCTTCTCTTTTTAGACTATTTTTTATATACTAGTTTGCCGCCAACATCAAAAACTTTAATTTCAGATAAAAATGTATAGAATTATTTTTCGCTTGATTCTTTTTTGACGGAGAGACAATTAAAAATTTTTTTATTAATATATAGGATGGCAATAAATATCCAGTTAATATGTTATTGCTAAAAATGTTTTAAAGTCTAATATGTATATAAGAGTATTGCCACTGTGAACGAATGAAATAAGATCTCTTTTTTATTTTTTTTTCTTTGTTAACTAAATTTTTTATGTAATATTTGTGAAGGAGATATATTATTAAGCCTACATAAAATTGATATCATATACATTTTTATAATAATAGTGATTCGACAGCTGAATCGCCTACTCCAGAATATCTTATCATAAAAGAAAAAAAATTAAATCTATATAAACAAAGTTTTAGTTCTAGCCCTAGCCCTAGAAGATTTTTCCTTATAATTTGCTTATATATTAACAGTTTCAAAAAATACTAATCTCGAAAATAAAAAAAGACTACGTATAAGCTTAGCTAGTATCATTATGAAATGTTTCACTTTCCAAAACTTAAAATCAAACAATTGTCGCTAGAGTTATGTTTCTGACGAGGTCGAGAAAAGTCGTTTCGAGAAGAACTCAATTAGGAGTTCAAGTGCACGAAGAGAAGTTTTTAATAATTACCAAATTTCGTCGATTTGACTCCAAGATGGACCTGTTTCACTATCATTGTCCTCATTTGTTTGAAGGTTGTAGACAATTTTTAAACAATCAAAATTTCAGTAAGATGTAAAGAAATCTTTCTGCCGTATTTAAATAGTTTGTTGTAATTCTCCTTTCAGGCAGAGAATATGAAAAATATATGTACAAACAGTTTATTTCCTGCAAATATCGCTTTGGTCCTCTCTCCATACGCATTTCGATCACCTCATGATCTCGTCAGTGGAGCTGCATCGGACCGAGGGCAACATTAACAGGAAATAACTGATATATGAACCATAAATTTCAAGGTATGTCGGCAGGATATTACACCTGCCGTCTACCAACTTCGATGTCAGACTGAAAAATATCGCCAGTCGAACGACATATATGAATATGTTGCTCTCGGTCCGATACAGCTCCACTGACGAGATCACGAGGTGATCGAAACGCGCATGGAGAGAGGATCAGAGCGATATTTGCAGGAAATAAACTGTTTGTACATATATTTTTCATATTCTCTGCCTGAAAGGAGAATTACATATATAACAAACTATTTAGATACGGCAGAAAGATTTCTTTATTTCTTACTGAAATTTTGATTGTTTAAAAATTTCACTTTACTCCATTGATTCATAGATGTCGTTCGACTGGCGATATTTTCCAGTCTGACATCGAAGTTGGTAGACTGCAGGTGTAATATCCTGCCGACATACCTTGAAATTTATGGTTCATATATCAGTTATTTCCTGCTAATGTTGCTCTCGTTCCGATACAGCTCCGCTGACGAGATCATGAGGATCATTGTAGGTCCATTGTGGTTTAGATATTTCAAGAAATCATTAAATTTATAATCAGTGCCCTTCCATATGAAGAAGGTATCATCGACATATCTCAATCAGAATTTCAGTTTAACTGTTCCACTTTCTATGACATGAGTTTCTAACCATATATATATATATATATATATATATATATATATATATATATAAGCCTGTCATCCAGAGCTTGAAAGTAAGCACTACGCAGGCAACACTCCAAAAGGTCCATCACCCGGTCCAGTGGTAACGTTGTTCGATTTGATAATGTTGTATCATTTGAAAGTCTAGTTTTTATTATATCTTGTGATTCCCTTAATGGCACATTAGTATAAAAACTTTCCACATCAAAACTTATTAGTCTATTGTTTGGCTACAGATTAATGCTGCTATTAATGTTTATGAATTGTGTGAAATATTTAACATCTGTGGTCGTCTTACCTTCTAAAGGTTGTATGATTTTTAAAAGAAACTTCGAGAGTGCATTTGTTGGGGATCCTCTGGGGCTGGTTATTGGTCTCAATGGTGTGTTCTTTTTATGAATTTTGGGCAGTCCATAAAGATTTTGTGGCTTACTGTAGTGTAGTGTGAGCGCCGATCGTGGGTTGTCAGGTATATGGTCTTGCTATTTTCTTAGTGTTCTGTAGATTTTTGATTGCTAAGATTTCGTTGGGTCTCGAGCTAGTTTTTTAAATTTTCCTTTTTTTCAAGATAATTCAGACCTTTTGGTCGTACGTTACGAAGTCCATGATCACCATTGCATTTCCTTTGTCCGCTGATAGGATCTTTATGGATTCTACCAGAAGTTTGCCTGTTGTATCTACTAGTATATTAGGGGTTCTCTTGTTGAACAGTCCAGAAACTTCTCTGACCTTCTTATACTTGTTGAAAGTATGATATCCTCTGTGTTGTTCTTATACTTTCTCCTTTCCTCCATGAAACCTAATATGGCTTTAGTCCTCCATTGTTATTTATTTTGTTTTGTATTATTTATAATATGTTTTTCCAATAACCTTGAGATTAGATCATGAAATAATTTCCAAATTTCTTTTAGATTGTTGGTAAAATTTACCATTTTCATGTTGTTGTTGATGGCTGTTTCCATCCGATCTTTTGTTACATCTGATATATTAAACTTTTTCATCTGAATACTTTCCATTATCTTTTTTAACTATTAGTTTTAAAAATTAAATAGTAACTATACAGAAACAGCAAGGGTCAGGTATTTCTGCATCTAGTTCAGAATAATTTGATTACTTATAACCTCTCTAACCACGCAAGAATAAAACTCTTGACCTCCTGCTTATATCACGATGATATGGAGGTAGGTGGAAGGAATTGGTCTCTCACTTTTTCCTACAATTCTATTCCTCATTCACTGAGATGGAGAACGGCTAATTTATAAATAAATTTATTATGTTGATGATCGGTTTCGTCACCTCAGTCATCTGTGTCATAAGCTAAAAATTGAGCCCTGATTGAAAGCTGTTGAGAGCGGCCACCCCCTTTAACCATTTAACCATGAATAAAGAAATATCTTGCTAAAAAAACTTTGCTACCATATTACCGACTAACTATATAAAAATGGAAAACTTTCAAACAATAATTAGAAAACTAAAATTTCTTTTGTTCTATAAATATTTTATAATTTAATGAATTTTAAAGTTCATATGGAAAAACAAAAGATTTTCCAGATTGGTAAAATATTGTATTCCCAAATATTGAACCTAAAAAAAGGGGTTCATATTCTGGTATTTCAGAGTATTATTAACCATTTTGTCGGGTTTGAAAATTTCATGAATAATACAAAACCACGTAAAATCCAGACGGGTAACTTGAAAAAGTCAAAGGTAACATTTATATTTTGCATTCGAAATACTGATTAATAATAAACTTTTCCCTTAAGGACCTACTTACCAATAAACAAATAATTGTATCATTCCACACAAAATGTTTTTAAAAACACACACATTTTATTAATTTTTAGATCTCGTACGAAAAAGGTACAAAATTAGATACAAAAAATTTAAATATAAACAGATATAAAGGCAAATAAAAAAAAACGACAAATCAAAAACAAAATGTTGGAATTCTGGGCTAAAGACAATGAAATATATATATATATATATATATATATATATATATATATATATATATATATATATATATATATATATATATTTATATATATATATATATATATATATATATATATATTTATATATATATATATATATATATATATATATATATATATATATATATATATATTTACGTATATTCAGTACAAACCGTTACCTCGCATTTGTGCCCTATAAGCTGATTTTAAAATTAAAAAACAGCAAATAAGACAACACAGGCGACATCTCGATAGTTCACTCAATAACACAAATTAACAATGTTGTATAAAACCGTCATATAATGGCGCAACAGTGAATTAAAAAAGATATTTATCAAAACTCAATACACGAAATGCGCTTCCCAAAGGATAGGGATCACAATATTCCGTACTGGCCTTGACTGCTAAACAAGTAGTAGGCTTGCTTGTCAGTACTGAATAGGGGGACACCTATCCTTTGGGAAGAATGTTTCATGTATTAAGTTTTGATATATATCTTTTTTAAGTCATCGTTACGCCATCTCACGACGATTTTATACAACATGTTGCTCTTGTGTTATTGAATGAACCATCGAGATGTCGCCTTTGTTGTCTTGCTTGCTGTTTTTTAATTTTGAAACAAGCTGATAGGGCACAATTACGAGGTGATGGTTTGTACCGAATGCAATAACCTGACGAGTCCCATATTAAGACGAAACAGCGCTGTCATCATTTTTCGAACCCGGAGTCTTTCCATTATTTTGGAGTTCTTCGTACTTTTTAACACGAGAGTAATGTTTATTGATAACTTATATATCAAGTGATCACTTGAAAATGCCAGCTGAGATGTTGGTGAAACGTCGTAAAGATTTTTCTACTGACAAACGGATTGAAAACCGGAAAAACACCAGTGCACATTCCACCATACGTAAAAACCTGGGAATATATGGGAACAAACCTTTTAAAACCCCTCGATTCCATATCAAAGAGCCTCACACGATTAGCAATCCTTATTACATAAAATTTCCTTACCAGGTACATTTACTAAAAACTCACTTTTAAAATAGAATGACAGTTGAAAGCAACTTTAAAAGGCTATATAAAAAAACTAAACCAACTTCAAAAAATTTCATAAAAAAATAAAATTACATTTTTATTTTGCAATTAATTTAAAAAGTGTATTTAAGACCAAATTAGAATTTTCCAAACTCTAATACATTTATATAATTTATTTAGAACATTCAAGACAAGATTACAAAAACGCTTGTGTTGATTTATTGGAAAAATTAAATTATTTACAGGTCATCAAAGAAAAATTGACTGAACTAACTTTTAATGGGGGTGGTTTCTAATTCATTTCAAAATTTGAATCCATTTGACAGCTGCAACGCTTTCACAAGAGACTTGCTGCACTACAGTCGACTCTAAAGAAACTATCATTTTATAGTAAAACTGTCGCCTTGTTTTTATTAAAGGAAACAGAAATATCAAATTAATTGTTTTAATAATAAATTATCGTTTTCTACTTCAAATAGTATCATGAAATTTAATCTCTCAAATAGAGGAGTAACTAATAACTCTAACAACAAACACTAAAATAAAGAAGCAATACAATAATTTCAATCTCACCGATGTATATATATTTGCAAAATATAGAGTTAATAAATTCTAGATAGTTAATATATTTTTTATGTTTTGTATTAATGTTGTGCTGCCAGGTAAAAATTTACAAAATTATTTA
The DNA here is from genome assembly GCA_034092305.1 of Diaprepes abbreviatus. Taxonomy (NCBI): domain Eukaryota; kingdom Metazoa; phylum Arthropoda; class Insecta; order Coleoptera; family Curculionidae; genus Diaprepes; species Diaprepes abbreviatus. The sequence goes on along the minus strand of JASJET010000057.1, from coordinate 18,621,244 downwards.
TTGCTTTTTACCACATTTTTGGAGGATAAATATCATTAAAAGTAATAATATAGTTTAATAAATAAATCTCCTGCCTCTTCTTTTTATAGTTTGTTTTATTTATATTATTTAACTTCATAAACTAAAAATGACTACAAAGTGTTAAGCGCTTATTGTACCATTGAATTTCACTATCGTAATATGACAATTATACTCGCGAAATATAATGGGGTATGTCTAACTCACTAGGGTAGAATCAATTTGCATAACGAATTCTTATAGACATGAATAGCTCTACAGAAAAGATACTTGAAAGAAAAATAAGTGTAATTGATACAATTCTTGGAAATTATTAAATAACACAGTAATTTTGTTAAAAAAAAAAACATCTATTTAAAAAATACTATAATTAAAAATGTTACTTCAAATTACTAAAAAAATAAAGTTAAATTATTGATGATGGGATAATTCCACGTATTTTTTAGAGACTGTTTCATAATTTTTATATTAATGTTTTTCCTTAGATTTTGGTTTTTGAAACCATTGTGTCACTTTACAATCAGAAGTTTATGAAGAGTTCCATTCCCACTCTAGATATATCGTATAACAGAATAAATAAATTTCGATATAATATTAAAAAAACGATAAAAAAGAAAATAATTTTATAAATACTTTATTTATTGATTTGCTTATAAATTCAAGTCAGGAAAAATATATTGTATAATGCTTCTAGCATTTTTACTTCATAGTTTCACCTCAGTCATTAAATAGGTAAAAAGAAAGTAATTATTTTTTCGGATTTTAATCATAACTTTGATAGTATTAGAAAAAAAAATACCTACATACAAAATATCTTGGAATAAGTTTGAAATACTGACTATACAAATGTATTATGGTTACAAGTAGCATAACATATTATACAGTCAAACATATAAAAAATCTGACAGGGGGTTCTAACTATATTTACTATATGTTTTGGGCATCGCTGAATCCGAATCCGCTGTTCATTAAACCCCATCATGTCAAAGTTTTGATATAACCCAAAAAATCCAGAGACCATTAAGCATTATTAAACGCGTTTACTCCAAAACCAATGCTGTTAAACCCCTAATAATCCCATTACCCAAAGACCCCATAACCCAATAACTCCATATCCCCATGACTCCATAACCCCATTACTCTGTGACCCCTTAAACATGATACTGAAATCATTACACTTAATTTCTCATAACGGAAGAACTTGCAATCGCCTCAATTTTTTTTAACTAGAGCTGTTGAGCTCCATGACCCAATAACCCTATAACCTCATGACCCTATGAACGCCTGACTCTATAACTCAATAACAATGTTATTGAAATTGTTACACTCAATCTCCCATAGCGGAAGACCTTGTCGACCTTAATTCCTTTAAACCATGACTGTTGAACCCCAGGACCTCATGATCCTAATGATTTTGAGTAACATGATTATGGGGTTCTGGAGTTATGGGGTTATTGGGTTATGCAATCTTTGGGTTGTAATGGAACAAATATTAAATATTTTACACTGTTCAATGTGAACTATATTCCGTTAAAATGAATAATTAAATAATCACTCTGTGAATCGATTTCTCGTGGGAAAGTGTAAAAAAAAATAAATCAGTTATAGAACTTAACTTTTATTATCTTTGTCGTTTAAAGGTTTTCTTAAAAAAATACATAAAGCCAGTTAATTTATGAAGACGTAATAAGACCCTCTCTTAGAATTGCCTATAATTCTGTCTAAGTAATCCTGCCCTGGTTATGTAAATAAAACCGAAAGATAAGGGAGGTTTATAACATATGGTATATGCATAAACCGTTAAAATGTCTTAGAATATTGAACGATTTTCCCATTATTAGGAAACAAAAGAATGATCAAATAAACTCCCTATAATAGAAATATATCGTTTGGCTATTTGTAAAAAGAGTTTTGATTAATCACTGTTTTTTCTATTCACAAGAAATAACGAGTTAAGGTGTTTATTGCCATAACAGCCAAGAAAAGTGAATTGTTTTTTTTTTACAGTCTTTAACATATATTCTTTTCGTTATAGGAAGACGTAGGTTAGTTTGTTTTACTACTCTATTATATAAAAATTAGGATTTAGACGCTCAGAGGCCAATTCGGGAATCAAACATCCGGTATAGAATAGCTAACGCCCTCAGCACGTAACGATCGAAACCTTCGAACTTTAAGGGAAAGAAATTGACGTTTACAGGGTTCCATCGGCTTTTATGGGTACAAACGGGAATCAGAGGGGTGTCGAGGGGGTGTAAGATTCGAAGACACTCTTTTAAGGAATAGTAAATTTTAGTCATATTTTGAATGTCGTTAGAACGGTATCGTGAGTACCAGTGCCGTAGAATAATTACGTCACGGGTATAATCGTCGGGAAAGAAGGTTATCTTTGTTTAATTTGGGAAATTAAGGGATTATCGTGTATTTTCATACGGTTCGATTAAGTAATATAAATAGCCGTTTTTTCACGTTTTATTTCTTTTTTTTGTTTGTTTAATATTTTATTAAGCTATTTATACGTGTTTTTTCAAAATTGGGTTTTACGTTTTGGTTAAAATAACGGCCGAGAAGAGCAATTATGTTAGTTTTTTCGTAATTGTTATTAGTTTTAAGTTTCTCATTTTAAATTGTTCGTTTTTCTATTTATTTTTGTTAATAGACTAAGTTGTTTTGAAAAATTTCTTTTATTTAATTTAATTAAAAAACCTTCTCGCGAATTAACGTTTGGACGTACTGAGTTATGGTTGTGGTAAGCTTTAATACTGTGAAATTTAATTATAGGTTATCAAAATAGCTACTAATTAATATAGGACAAAAAATGATTATAGATAAAATGTTTAACGCTACCTCAATATGTCACTAGCAGGAGTCTATAATCAAATTTTGTCACAGGGTCAAGAGGTCATGGGGTTATTAGGGGTGTAATAGCATTGGTTCTGGGTTATTAGCTTTCAATAATGCTGAATAGTCTTAAGTTTTGGGATTTTTTTGAGGTGATAGGATTTAATGGACCACAGATTCAAATCCAACGACCCCGAAAATATACAATAAACATAGTCATGACCCTAGACCAATTTTTTTTGTGTGGCTGTGTTATTAGTAGGTAAAATAACACAAATAATGTTGATCAATATTTACTTTATAAATTCTATTCGAACATATTTACTCAAACATCTTTTATATTCATTGTAAGTAATCAATTATAGAAAGCTATAGACCTCGTCTTTAATGCAAGATTCTGGTGTGATTGGACCGATTCGATGCAGATATATCTACTTGAAATTCACGTGATAATTAATGGTCATTGTACTCTCTATCGAATGTAACATTTCAATTGGTATTATTAAATGATGCATCCGATAGTAATTTCAGTCAGAACGGCTTATTACGTGGATAATAAGTGGATATAAATGCATCGGATTCGTTCTAGCGGATCGAAATGCTACGTTGGAAACAAGGTCTTAGCTTTAAAAATATTTGTGATACTAATAAGACAGAGAATATAAAAAGAGTATGTTTTGGAAAATACTCATGTCTGTCTATATATTACATTGGCTAAAAACTTAATCTCTGCGAGTTTTAAATTATTATTTTGTACACTCGTAACAAATGATTTTAATATTTGATATAAAATGGTTTTAAGTAATTTTCCTAAAATAAATTAGTGCTTAAAACTCTAAGAAAATTTGATTTTTTCAATTTTCGCCAAATTAGCAGGTTATTAATTACATTTTACTTATTTATTTTAAAAAAGCTGACTATTCACTTTATAATCGATGGTAGTTAATTACCGGTCAGACCACTTTCGAAATCATCTTTATTAAAATATCAAAATACAGGCTATATCAGTGGTGGCTCAAATTATTACATCCAAATTGGAAATAAATTAATTTAAAAATACATTTTTATTCTCATTTCTTTAAACGTATATATATATATATATATATATATATATATATATATATATATATATATATATATATATATATATATAACGTTTTTTACGCTGTGTATATAGCCTCCCTTAAGCAATTAAACTCTAAGTTACTCTCAACCAGCTAAATCCAGATACTCTTTTGAAATTGTCAGCCCGTCTAATCTGGGAACGTCCTATCCAAATTTTATTTTCTCGAGGTCTCCATGTAGCGAGTTTATTGAGTCAGTTTCCTGTTTCACGAACTACATGTCCGGTCCAGTTCTAATTAAGTTCAGCACCTCTGTTTGTGCGCTTATCCATTCATTTGTTTATGGTCTTTTAGGGATTTTTCAAGCATTTTTTTTCCTTGGCATTTCGATTAACTTTAAGTAAGTGCCTAGATCTCCGCTCCATATTGTGTAACATGCAGGACACCTGCACCTTTAGGGTAAAGTTTATATTCATTTCCATGAGATCGTTTATTTTTCTATATGCGGCCCAAGTAAATCCTATTCTTTCATCAGTTTCCTCTTCCCTTTTGCCCCAAGTATTTTGATGATAATTTGGTATTTTGATTCTACTAGATTTGTCATGTACTTAGTTTTTTGGAAATTTAGTTATAGTTTTGAGGCTCTTTCAGTCTCTCTTATAAGAATCGGTAGTTCGAACTTCGAATTTGCAAAGACCGCGATGTCATCAACATAGCTGAAGTGATGTAACCTTTCGCATTGACATTGATTCTTCGGTTATTCAAGTTTACACCTTTAATAACCTCGTTTAAGCACTACCCTAGTACTAATTTTGATGACATCGTGTCCCTCTATCTTACTTCTCTGATAATGTGTTTTTCGTTTATGTTCGTGTGGAGTCCTACTGGCAACGTGATACTTCCAAAGATATTTTTAATCATATTACTATAAAATAAAAATCGATTTTCACATTTTTAAGGCTAGTATCAAAGGATTTTCTATAGTCCAACAGTCTCATCAATATTGGTATTTGGTATTATGTTTTTTTCGTATTAAATTTCTTACAGTCTGTGGATGTTTTATGGTACTATAGTCTTCCTGAAGACCGCTTGTCCTGATGGTTGGTAAAAGTCTATTTTCGTTGGAATGCGACTCATTAGTCTACAGATACATAGAGCATCTCCCCATCTATCGGCATCGTTGGTAACTGTAGTCACGCTTTCAAGCAAGTTTTCTGTATAAGTATCTTTGCCATTCTTGGGTATCTGTAAACTAACTATCTGTTTCTGTTGCAGTTTTGGGTAAATAATATTGAATTTCGAAGATATGTCGTGTCGAATATTTTTTTTAATAATTAGGATATGGATTTAAAAATCTCTTGAAATATGCATTTTGTGCGATTTCAGCCATTTCTTTTGTAACTAGTTGTACTAACACGACGAATAAAATCAGTGATCATCTGTGTGTTTTATCATTTGATTTGATCAATCTACACCAAAATCAGGTAATTTTATTCTATATTTTTCATTATAATTTTCTAGTTCAATTAAGTAAATTATTTCGATTTTACGCCAGTCATAATCTCATAAACTGTCTCTGGTATTTCTCTGTCATTTCAGGGGCCAGCTTTTTAAACCATATACCGTCTTTTCAAAGGATATAAGGATTTTAAAATCATATAACAGCTTTTTAAACCATATGCCATCTTTTTAAACTAATAACTTAGCTTTTTAAACTATATACCAGTTTTTTAAAATAACTATCAGCAATTTCAAGCTTTGTCCAACATTTAAAGCATTGGAATTATTTATTCTAGGTTCAATTTACTTTCTGCAAGCTATTACCCTAGTTTTGAAGCTTTATGACAGTTTTCTTGTTCCTTATTTTTATGTGAGGCTTATCCCGTGGTCTTGACGCTTTGAATTCCTTAATAGACATACTACATATTTCTTCGAAACCTACTACTTCTGCTGGCGAATGGCTTGAATTTGATACCCTTTTGGCCACATATATCAAACTACTCACAAGGAGATATTAAAACATCCGAGAACTGTTCTGTTTACAAGTATACCATTAGCTGAGACCATATTTTAATAACTGTAGCCCGATGACATGTTGTCATAAACAGATAAGTAGCTGTATTGTTCGAATTGGTAAGAAAAAAAAAACAAAATCGAATTGTACAGGAAATTGCAATTTTCGTCGATAAACTGTGTCATTTTTGCTTTATTATTTTTAGCAATTGTTGAGTTAATTTTATAAATGAGTACAAGTATCTTGAGATTTAGTTGGATAACTTGAATGAGTCTATCTGTAGAGACTAAGTCTTCCCGAATTTACCATAATATCAGTGTTAGGCGCCTTAAATTTAAACTTCTTTGAACAATTTCTTGTCTTTAAGTTTTGTTTGCTTGTCTGTTCGTTACAAATTTTGCAATCGATTTTAAACTAACTTCCCGATGAGCAAGAGATTTGAAACTTAAAACAACTAATGACAATGCAATATTAACTCACTTTCTTATCTGTCCGTTCGTTTATTCGTCTGTTCAGTAAAAATTTTGAAATCGGTTTTTGTCTGCTTTGTACATATTTTGCGATCGATTTTAAACTAAAGACTAAAAAGCCGAAAATAATCGTTTAAATAAGAAAAATTATATACCAATTTGTGACGTTAAATTTTTACTAATTGTGAAAATACTTGTAAGATTTAAAACGAAAAACATATGGTGCAATAGATAATAACTCTTGTTAGTTTTCTCAACGACGGCTACTCTCTATAAACCTTACTATTATCTATTGCATGCACCTCACGTTTTTCGTTTTAAATCTCACAAGTATTTTCATAGCTATTAAAAATTCACAATCACATATTTTCAAAACAATGTGTTTGGGAATAGGAATCTTTATGGGGTTATAAATCAATGTGTGCCTAGAAAACTTTATTCTATTCTTGTTAGTCCGTTTTAAAATCGTGGTATATTAATTTTTTTTAATAATTATTAAAGATAAAAGGTCACTTTGCCCATAGTACTAAATTGTTTGTGTCGGAAAAGTTCCAGCTTGAAAGACAGTTAAAGACCCCATAAATGACTGCCAGGAACAGTGGCGTCGATTAACAGGTAGTGTACCCAAGATTCCAAGTTCCACATACAAAGTCCTAAAAACTCGGTCCACAGAAGTAATTAATGATTTTAATATTTTCATTACTACAAAATTATTTTATGCTAAAACAATATTTTAAAGTATTTTGTTTTCAACACTGGAGCAGCTTTCTATATTTTGTTCAACGTTTTCCGATACCTTAGTGACAGTAGTTTTTTACTTGGAAAGTATCTTCAATTTCAAATCACCGTTAAGTGAATGAGTGAGCTTCAAAATAACAAAAATTAGCCTTTAATTAGTTATACTTGATAACGATTAGAGATACAACCTAATCAAAACGTCGTAAAAAATAAAAATAAAGACAATGCAAGTCCGACCACATTTTAGTTATAAACATTTCTGCAATCCAGAAATATTTTTAATTATAAATGGTGTTTCATGCCAGTGTGACGCTTAAAAAACTGTTTTTTTAAATGGAATATTATGTATATCTGTAACAATTTGGATTCTCCCAAGAACTATTCATATCATATCTTGTTTTGAATTTTATTGCGAAGTTCACAACTTTTTTAAAATATTCATCAAATTTTGAAAAACATATCGTTCTGTATAATCTACTATATTTTTCAATCTACAGCAATTGTATTACACAAAATTGACATTGAGGAAGATAAATGTTTTATTAAAAATCTAATATAGGGCCTAGATAATTATCTCTTACAGGATGTCCCAAAATTTTACACCATTGATGAAATATAAATTAATTTTTCATTGATTTTTTAAGAGGAAAACCCTATATATAACTACTTTATCATGTAGAATTGTTGTTCCTCTATTAACTTTTCATTCTAATTTTTCCAGTATATAAATTTTTATTAATTGTATACAAAAATACGTTAATCTATTGATGTGATTAGACATAAGTATTAAACGAAAAAAGTAAACGTCAGAGTAATATTTATCTTTTATTTACCACCCGTAAAGAGAATTATTAGAAATTTTCTTTAAAATATTTATGTTTTAAAATTAGTTTAATTCTAATACTGAAATAAACATAGAATTGTAGTTCGCTCAAAAAAACGTTAAAACTTATATTGTTGCTATTATTGTTCTAGTAAATGAAAATAAACATCATTTAAAAAGACAGTTTGGTTAGTTACTTATACCGAAAATAAATGGTTAAAGAACAAATATAAAAATTACTCCACATCAAGTAAAATCAAATCTTAAAATACTAATTAAACACAAAGTAGTTAATTAAAAAAAAACACTAGCTAATTAGTTGTTCAAAATGCCCTCTACCTTTTTGAATACACACTGCAATATGTTTCTCTAATTCACTACTCAAATTGTGACACATTTCAATGTTAATATCTTGAAAACCGTTTCTTATTCTGACCGTTCTATCAATCTAGTGTTAATCTTTCTCCCACTTTGACCTATGTATACAAATGGCCAGCCCTTACAGTTTATTTTACATACACCTGACCTGCCTAATTTGTTAATCTTATCTTTCTTGTTAACTAATATTCTACCTATATTTTTTATTGACACGTATTTTGATTGTAAATAAAAATTGTGTTTTAATTATTGTATCAATAGGTAATGTTTACCTATTACACTAAAGTTCACCATATTACCAAAAAACATTAACCTCTACTTGTACAAATCATTAAGTTATAAAAAAATTTTCGACACTTTTTTATTCACATACATATATTTATATAATTTCAACAAATAGATTAAAATACTTTATTCTTTATTATTATTTTTCATTCTTAGACTTTCCCAAACTTAACCAGCAAAAAATATCTATAGACAGATTCAGTGAAAATATTTGCCATGCCATTTCTCGTATTTATTCTTATTTATCACCCAAATTTCCCGTCTTCTGAATTTTTTAACAGGGGAGTCTAAAAAGTCTTAAAACATATTCTATAATAGATCAGCTCAACTCTGGAATTAATCATTATATGGTTTGGATATTTCAGTGTCAAACGTATATTAAAAAATAATGGAAAAATAAAGGTATCGATTTTTGGGTGGGACCACAATCCTTTGATAAACGATATTAATGTTAAGTTAAAGAAGATAAAGGAATACAATCAGGTGAAAAAGTTTAATATAACAGACATAAAAAAAATCAGATGAAAACAGACATCATGGTTAATGGAGAAACATGTTATAAATAATACCAAACATAGTAAACAACGGTGGATGACTGAAGAAATATTAGATCTCATGGTGGAAAGGAGAAAGTATAAGAACAACTTAGAGGAATATAAAAGAAGTAAAAGGAGATCAAACAAAAGATTAGAGACAGATGTAGAGAAATGGAGGAACTAGAAAAAAAAACATGATACTTTCAACATATATACGAAGGCTAGAGAAGTTTCTGGACTGTTCAACAAGAGGACCCCTAATACACTAGTAGACACGACAGGCAAACCTCTCATTGATGAACAAGAAATCCTCAATGCTTGGAGTTTCTACATAACTGAATTATTTGAAGACCAAAGACCAAACATATCAGACGATGTTCATGGAGCTGAAGGACCAGAAGTTCTGAAGTCAGAGGTTCTTCACGGCATAAAACGTGCAAAATTCAGAAACACAACCGGCCCAGACGACATTCCAGTGGAACTCCTGTAATTGATTCATGAAGACAATATCGATATATTGGTGAAGATTTTTAATTCTGTATATAACACTGGAGAAATACCGGAAGAATGACTGAAATTTTTATAACACTACCAAAAAACAAAGTACCAAAAGGTGCAACGAATACAGGTTAATAAGTCTTATGAGTCACACCTTGGAGATATTCCTGAGTACTATTCACTGTAAAATAATGGTAGTAGAGAAGCGCTATTTGCTGTAAATATACCTCTCCAAAAATGTTGCGACAAACATTTTCGTATGCTTTATCGACTACGAGAAAGAGTTTGACAGGGTTCAGCATGTAAAGCTCATAGATATACTGAGGAAAGCTGGTGTGGATGGCAAGGATGTGCTGATTATAGAAAATTTACTTTAGGGTTAGAGAGCAGTGGTTCGAGTTAATGACAAGTTTACCAAAGAACGCCAAATTCAATGAGGCGTTAGGCGGAGATGTATTCTCTCTCCACTTCGGTTTAATTTATATTCGGACAAAGTTTTTAAGGAAGCACTACATAACAAAGTATTTGGGATTAAAATCAATGGCTAACTAATAAACACGATTCGTTATGCCGATGATACAGTCGTCATAAGTGATAGCCTACAAGGTCTATAAAAACTCTTAGATTCTATCACTAGGGTTGGGAAAGAAATAGCAATCAACATAAATGTTGCTAAAACTGAATTTAGAGTTTTCAGTCGTCTACTAGATCTAGACGCTTCGCTACTCATGAATAGACTAATCGTTGAAAAAGTCTCTTACTTCAAGTACCCTGGACGTTATATTACTGAACCCAGATAAAGAAGTTAAATGGAAAATCGAATCAGCCCGCACAACTTTTTTAAAAACATCGCCAAAGGATGGTTAAATGTTACATCTGGTCAGTTTTGGTGTATGGAGCGGAGGTGTGGGCATTAAAGGCTATCATGATCAATCGTTTGGAGGCATTTGAGATATGGTTGCATAGGCGAATGTTTCGAATATCCTGGGCAGCTTTACAGACTAATATGCCAGTTTTACATTGAGCAGATACGAACAACTGTAAAATGTAGAAAACTAGCATATCTTGGCCATGCGCACAGAGAGGATCGGTACATTCTTCAACTGATAATGAAGGGTAAGATCAAGGGCCTTAGAGGTGTTGGAAGGAAGCAGATCTCTTAGCTTAGGAACATCCAAGAGTGGACAGGACTACACAATGTTGAATAGCTATTTAGAATAGCAGAGAATGGTGATCAACTCGCCATTGTAATTGCCAACGTTAAGGGGACTTCACACGGCACAGAAAGAAGAAGAAGATCGATTTTTTCTCTTAAATTGCTGTCATTTTACTTTATAAAATTAATTATAGTCGCTAAAATTAGCAAAACAGTTTTACTCAAACGTTTCTAGACGCCAATATTTGATAGGGCAAAGCATATCTACAAAATGCAAATTAACAAATATTTTTTATCAAAGCACTTAAAATTTCCTCAGTTAATTTTTAATTCAATTCAGTATTAATGGAACATTTCTTTCTGGGATTTTTTAATCTTTAAGTCTCACTACAAAAAGTGGCATATTTAGAACTACATATTTCTAGACTCTTAGATCCCAAAACTAAGTAATGGAGGATCTTATTTAAAATATTTTCTTGAAAACAACTCGACAACATTTCCGATACTGATTGCAAGATTTATATTTTAATTTTTGGATTTCATTTCATTATTTTTTTTTAATAATATACATTGAGGGCGTAAAGTCTAGAATATAGTCATTGTTTAAAAATCGCTGCATTTTTTGAAAAATCGTTTAAACATGTACACTTTGTGTTTTTCAGGGTAACTCGAAAAAAGTTGTGCTATAATCAACTTTGATTTTTTTATAGTGACTCCCAATTTTTATTCACTTTTATATTCCCAACATTTTTTACCAAACTGTTAAAAATAACCTTAAATTTAATACAAATTTAACGTCCATTCTACATTAAATTTAATGATTTTGTACCTAAAATCGTGAATAATATACATTTACTTTAAGTCTAAAGCAATTCATTCAAATATGAGTTTCTTGTACATTAAATTTGATTAAATGGTAACTGAAAAGATATTTCAAGTCTCTATATATTAAAATTAATTCATATCTACCTTAAAATTGAAGGAATTAATATTCATGATACATTGCATGAGATTCTGGGAGATGGCGCAACTTGTATTTTACTTTTTCTTTAGTATGATATAAGTTGCTTAAAGGACTCAAATTTCTTATGGTGAGGTATACATGTCTGCAGGTATTGACGGAAATCATTGAGTTCGAAATCAATCTAGATGACGGTACACTACCTATGGGAAAAAATTTCCACCTTTTCGTGGTGGCAGAATTTTTTGACTTAATATTAATGTTGATGCATTAAATATGTGATAACATATTTTAAATTCAAAGAACACTGGCTGTATATTTTATATACTTATTTACCTTAAAACTTAATAATTAAAACTTTAACTTTAATGTATGATTACATTAGATTTAATGGAATAAATTAATTTAGATTAGTGTAAACTATTAAATTTATTGAATCACATTAAACGCATTTAAAAAACGTTTATGAAATTTGCTTCCCGCACATACACCTTAAATTTAATTCATTTCCTTTTTACAGTGTACAACAACTGTTAAAAATAACCTTAAATTTTATGCAAATTTAAAGTCAATTCTACTTTAAATTGAGTTATTTTGTACGAAAAATTGTGAATAATTTACATTTACTTTGAATTTGAAGCAATTCATTCAAATATTAGTTCGTTGAACATTAATTTTGATTAAATAGTATCTTAAATTTCAATAAAGTAACTAAAAATATATTTCAACTTCTATACATTAAAATTAATTCACATATACCCTAATACTAAAGGAATTCACATGATTATTCAATATACCCTGCATAAAATTCCGGGAGATGGTACAAATTATATTGAACTTTTTGTATAGTATGATATAAGTTGCATAAAGAACTCTTTTTTTTTTCTTATGGTGAGGTGTACATATCTGTCCCGTACTGACGAGAACCAGTGAGTTCGAAACCAGTCTAGATAACGGAAACTACCATTAGGAAAATTGGCCACCTTTTCGTGGAAGTTTCAGAATTTCTTGAACTCATATTAATATTGGTGCATTAAATATGATAACATATCTCAAATTCAACGAACATTGATTGTATAATTAATGTACATAGTCACCTTAAAAGCAATGATCAAACTTTAAATTTAACGTATCACATTAAATTTAATGAAATACATTAATTTAGATTAATGTAAAATTATGAAATTTAATGCATTACGTTAATTGAATTTAAGAAACGGTTTATGAAGTTTGTTTCCAGTACATTTACATTAAATTTAATGCATTTCCTTTTTTCAGTGCATATCTTATTAGGTATAAGTAAATCGAAATGAAATACAATAATTATTTTTCTGCTTCACCGATTAATTAATCCGCTCCTTTTTCACATTTTGCCAAATTGTCACCTTGAGTTAATTATGACTGAAAATGAAACTTACTGAGGCACATTGGATAGAAATTCTGATGATTATAAGATATGGTTTAAGAAAATGGTACCCCACTACATTACATAACAGAAGTTCGCGTCTTTCTGAATGATGTTTTGGCATACAAGTGGATTGATTGGCCGACGAGGTCTCTAGAGTTAAGCTCTCTTAACTGTCTTGGCTTGGGGTTACCCTAAAGGTAAAATTTTTACAACTAAGGCAATTGACATAGAAGACTTTAAAAGTTCAGGAAAAATAGAACACGACTATAGAAATAGTCATAAATGTTCATAATAAGTTTATACATCGCCTAGGTTACTATCAATTACCCAATGGGAGGCATTTTCAATATTTAATAAAATGATAAATTAACTGTTGTTTCTACTTCATTTCGAGTTGCAACTGTCGATAAGTCGAAAACAGTTACATTTAGGTATAGGACATGTAATGAAAAAATTGTTAAAACTTTTGCAGGAAGTTTAAAGGTATACAAAAAATTGGGGACCACTATTTAACAAATCATAATTGATTATAATACAGATTTTTTCGGATCAACCCGTATAATTTAATATATTGGTGTCCGAGCCATTTTTCACAACACCCATCGTTTTTTAAATACTGAATGTATTCCTGACTTTACATCCTCATTGTATACAGTAAAAATGATAACAATGTGTTACAAACAATATTTTTTTCACGGTTTTATCCACCATCGACCCGGGGCACATTCCATTTATTTATGTCGACAGACGGTAACGTGTGTGGGCGATGATATATGGAGATATTATAAATCACTTTTCCTAAAATTAAGCTAAACCAAATATTATTTGATAGTAAACATCAATCAAGTTTTTAACAAAACGAACAATACATATATCTGCTGTTGATAGTTAATGCACTGAAGTTAAAATATAATTTGGGAAACACGAAAATAAGAAAAAAATAATAATACAACTTAAACGACTAATTCAGCAATTCATAAGATTAGTAAATAAAACAGATTTTCAAAGTGATAAAAATACTAATAGTACTCATAAATAAATTAGACCATTTCACTTCTCAATTTTTTTTAAATGTGATTATTCTGAACCGAAAAAATTAATATACATAATTTCAATAAAAGCCTAAAAATTTATAAATTTTCCAAATAACGTTGGGAAAGACAGTTTAGAATATGACCTACCCAATATACATTATACGAGGTTAGGCGTTTCTTTTTTGGAAACTGGCAACACTGATGCTACGAGGTACTATCTGACATATTCATTGTAAAGTTTGACATTTTAGACAGTATAAGTACTCAAAACATTTTGACATACGGGCACTCTTTGTGTTGTTTACAGTTATTTCGAAATCTAATCTCTGCTAAAAAATTGAATTAGCTCGTGAGCATATTCGTGCTATGATTTTCCTTTATGCGACTGTGAAGCACTTACATAAACCACTGCACGTCGCTGTCTGAGCTAATTCAATTATAACCGTCCTTTTCTTATAGACGAGTCGTTTGGAGATCATCCAACATTGGTTGTAGTGCAAAAAAAATCGAAGCTGTATGTTGTGACTGTCGTTTTTTACTTTTCCGTCTGTTTTTTTCAAATTTGAAATTTTTCAGGAGATTGTATGGATTTCGCTATCTATCTTAACTAGAGTCACTATTTTAAGGGGTGTCATTATTCGTATCCTTTATCGATTTTCGTGTTGACAAATTAATTATATACTTCTGTAGTAGTGCGTAGTGTGGGTAGAAAATATTGGGAATACGTTGTTTCTAATATTTTTCCCATATTTAGGACCGTGGTCTCAAAAATATTTTTTAAGATGCATTCATTTTGTTTTCAATTTTACTGAACTTGCAGTCATGTAGAATTGATAAAAAAATCATGAATCATATGTGTAATATTTTATTTGATTTGATCGATCTACACCAAGATCAGGTAACTATATTCTATATTTTTCCTTATAATTGTCGAGTCTAATAAATTAAATTATTCCCATTTTATGCATGCCATAACCTCCAAAAATATAAGAGGTTTCTTTTTATTTTATAGATGGCGCCGTTAATTTGATCTTTCGGTATTTTGCAGCAAGTGTATCATTAAACACCACACATTTATGATTAATTAATAAAAATTAATAACCTTACATAATTCACTTTGCCAACCTATTACCAATCAATATAAAAAAGTATTTGAATTTATAAAGTGAATTGATAATGGGAGATCATCATGTAACATACCTTAATATTGAGGCATTAATAACACCGTCGTATATAATATAATACAAGAACATTTGACCGTGAAAAAGCTATTGTTGTATTGGATATTGCATAATTTCAAAATCGCTTAAAAAAGGTTCATGTCCATCTGTTACCGAATATCTGGCAATGATTTGATTTGTTACTGGTCTGAAGAGTCCTGTGGTGGATGTTCTGCTGCAAACCAGATGCTCAAATTCTTTAGCCAGGATATTCGACTTCTCCTGACGCCTCCCTTACGCTGCACTTTTCTCAACAGAATGCATTTCAGCAACCTATACTTGGCATGATTTCTCACAACGTGTATCAAATACTCCAATTTTCTTCTCTTTAGTGTGTACATTATTTCTGTTTCCTTATTAAGCTTTTGGAGTACTCTGACGTTTGACATTTTATCCATCCATGATATTTTAAGAATTTTTGTGTAAGTCTAAAACTTAAACGCTTCCAATTTCTTTGCTGTTGCCTCAGTCAAGGTCCAAGACTCTACTCCATACAATAAAATGTTGAATATATAGCATCGATTGACTCTAATTTTCATTTTCAGCTTCAAATTATGTGTTTCAAAAACTTTGAACAGTGAACGCAATTCTGACTGTTATTTTCTAGGAATGGTTCCAGTACTCAATTAGTTTTGTTCCAAGGTACACTATGTTGACACTCGTTCTACTGCTTTCTCATTGATGATAAAATGTGCCGCTTCAGTTCTTTCCTTTGCTGATTACCATGACCTTGGTTTCATTGGTGGTAACTTCTAGGTCATATTTTCTACTGATTTCGGCTACTTTGTTCATTAAAAGTTGTTGCCTTTGCGCGTTGTCGACTAAAATAAAGGAGTCATCGCCATACCTAAAATTGCTTACTCGTTCACCATTTAAAAAATTTTCTGCTTCCATATGTTCTAAAGCTTCTCGGAAAATTACCTCTGAGTACAGATTGAATATGAGAGATGACAATATCGGATTTCCCGAAGAATTTTCAGCTCCTTTGTTTCTTGTGATTGACTTTAACAGAAATTAATTCCAGATTCATGTGACTGATGTAAGGAAATGCTCAAAAAATATGATCGCAATGCTTCAAAAAACATTTATAAGATCGTAATAGATTTTCAGATTTGATTTATGCGTATTTCTGAAAGTTCGCAGCAGTGGACCATGTGGGTCTTCCTGATGAGCCAAAACAAACAAAAATTGTTTGCACAGCAAGTGCCTTTACGAGGGTCAATTCTGAATTGTACAAAACTTTCTTCGACAGGTCATTCTCCATCATGACAATGCAAGTTCTCAAACATCTGCTCACACAAGTGAATTAATGACCACTTAAAAGGTGTAACCGATGAGTCATTTGCCGTAAATCCCTGATTTGGCACCCAATGATTTAATTTCATTTCCTTATTTGAAGAACAAATTCCATGTTAAAGTACTTCCAACGCCAGAACAGGCAGATGGTGTTTTTCAAAACCATATTTGGCGTATATGATTCAAATATAAACAAAACTATATTGATTGTCGAAAAGAATATTTTGAAAATATTAAAACCATTTTCAATGATAAATATTTGTTTTTGTTATTCCGCAACTAAAAACGGCAACCCTCGTAACCAAACTAAATTTTTACTTTCAACCATAACTTAATCGAATTGAAAGTTTAGATTCCTTCGATAAATTCGTCTGTAAATGAATATAAATAATATCGATCAAAATTATAGTTTGGATAATATTCTCATATTTATTACGATTAAACTATCTAGTTCAAACATAGGGGCTATTGTGCATCGTGCGCCACTGGACTGTTATAAAAATTTAAGTGGCACTTTGTTTGCGTCTACAGTTAATTTAATATTGAATAAACCTGCCTCAATATTGTAATTTCGAGAATAGAATAATTACCCAATTGAAGTAAACGCATATAAAAAAGAAATAAATTATGGGACATACAGTTATCATTGTGTGCAAGCTAGCTGACTAAACTAAAATGAAGGTGCTTTTAGTTGCTGTTTTCTCTGTTATTGCTCTAACACAGGTACGTAATTGTGTACTCCAAGATCACTTAAAGATTCCCTATTCCTCTAGATTCGTTTCCATTATTGCTTGTTATTGCATTTTTATCACCTATATGCATTTTGAAATAATTTTTTAACTAAATAAAAATTGTCATTCGCTAACATGGTCTAGCTTTCATTCTGTTCTAAGTTGAGACAGTAAAGGATTTAAATTGACAAATGCCACAATAAGTTTTTAAAACTATAAATTAAAAAAAGAACAAAAAGCGAAAATTATTTACATTTTCATGAATCAATTTTTCTATTTACCGATTCTAGAGCTTTTTTTTATAAATCATAAGCAAAATATAATTGGCAAACTGGAATTTCTATCTTCCGAAATATTAGATTCAACCAAGTTGTCATGGAAGTTAGAAATTCTAGTTAGGGATTTTTGTTTTTACTTATATGATATAATTTGAACCATATACAGGGTGTCCGGTAAGTACCTCCTAATTTCTCGAGAGCTTAAAGGGAAGGTAAAAATAACCCTACTTTGTCATAGAAAAAAAATTCCTAAAGTATCCCTTACGGAGATACAGAGCCCTAAAAGAATGCCGAGCGATTTATCGGCTCTGAGGTTTGAATCGACCTGTACAGTTTAATGAAATTTAAATATTTTATAGAGGCCATAAAGACTCATTAAAGTATACTACAGTAGATATTTTACATCACCAGAGAAGCCAGGAACGGACTTGCAGCTACACTCGTTGGGCCTAATTTTTGACTGGTATTATTTTACAGAGCTGACAACTGCTTTTTAAACACCTCTTCAAAATAGGTACTCTTAATTTATCTTGATAAAACTGTCGGTTTTCGAGATAAATCGGTTCCTAATGCTAAACATAAACAGGTTGAAATAACACACAGGATGTTCTGATATGCTTTAATTTATGGGAAACCGCTGTCTCACTTTTCGAAGGCATGAAGATGATATGTTAAAAATTGCCAGTTTAGATTTTGTCAAGTCCAGAAACTTCTCAAAGGATTGTTCGGGGCTCAATAAATGTACAATGTTATTTAAATGCAAAGTAGTAAAAACATTTAAATGTTATTTTGGAAAATGTTCATTATGGGCTCTACGTACTCCAATATATTTTCTTATTCTTCGAATATTTTCCTACTGCACTGCAAATAATATGCCAGCATTATTACGGACTTCGTTAGAATGTTGTGCTATTTTCCCTATCAGTTCTTTTCTAGTATTTACTGGTATTAAGTAAACTAGTTCTTTTAACTGGCCCAGAAGTAAAAGGTTTAAAGACCTTGGTGGGGCCCAGCCGTAATCTAATCGTCAAGGGTCAAAAACGTTTGTTAAGTGTTGCTGTTGAAATTTACATTATTTTATCTAGAGGTACGCCTTCCAATAAATTATTTAAATTTTGCTGCAAAAATTGTAAACAAATCTCACCATTGAGTGTTCCTTCCAAAACAAATGGACCTATAAGGTTATTCCTGATGATGCCAGTCCACACATTTACAACAAACCTTTATTGGTGATTGTTTTCAATTGTAGCGTACGGGTTTTTATCAGCCTAAAAATGTAAATTGTCTGAGTTTATTATACCATCTCTTGTAAAACCGGCCTCATCGGTAAACAAAATAAGGTTAGAAAAATTTAGATTTAGGTCTTGTTGCTGTATAAACCAGTTGGAGAATTGAAATCTTGCGGGATAATCATCTGGTGAGATAGCTTGTCTTTTTCAACTTGGTACTGGTGAAGTACTATTCTGTTAGAGTTTCATTTGCAATCAATTTTGTAACATTGTTTTGTGACGCGAGCTTTCTTATGCTGTTTGAAGGGTTGTCAGGAATATATTCCAAAATTTTATCCTCTACGTGACGGTCTCGTGCTCTACTGGGCATGTCCTCACCACCACCACGTCGCTGCAAAAATGATCCTGAATAAAACATGTAAAAAGTTACTTCTCTAACTCTAATAATTATTTTATAATCATCTTTTACCTGTTTCCCTGAAACTTCGATCAACCCTTTGAAAGTTTTTTGGTATGGGTAATGTTCGAACTGGAAATCTTTCAACATAAGGTCTTCTTGCCTTTGAAGAATTCGAGAGTACTTCACCATAAATTAAATGCATATCAGTATATTCTTCCCTTTTTTAAAATTATCTTTGCTTGAAGGTGGTTTTGACAAGTTCCGTAAATAGTAATTCATTATGTAGGCATTAACAACAAGAACCTGATTTTTACCTGTTTATGTTTAGCATTAGCAACTCTTCAGTGTTTCGCTTAAAAACCGATTTATTTCGAAAACGGTCAGTTGTATCGAAATAAATTAAGAGCACCATTTTTAATAACGAATGACCAAAGTATTTTAAAAATCAGTTTTCAGCTCTGTAAATGACACCTGTTAAAAATTAGGCCCAATTAGGGTTGCTACAAGTCCGTTCTTGACTTCTCTGATGATCTAAAACATCTACTGTAGTATGGTTTGATGAGTCTTTATGGCCTCTATAAAATATTAAAATTTTATCAAATTATACAAATCGGTTTAAAACTTAAAATCAATAAGGTATCACTGGGTATCACTTAAGGCTCTGTATCTCCGTAAAGGTGAACTTTAGGAATTTTTTTTCTATAACAAAATATGGTTATTTTGAACTCCCTTATATGCTCCAGAGAAATTAGAAGGTACTTACTGAACACCCTGTATTAGCAAACAAACATACATACAAGAAAATTAAAAAAAAGTCCTAGAAATAAAGCCTTGGGCTCAGTAAGAAGAATAGTTGTCATCCAAAATTTTCCATTTTTACCAATAAAAGAAAATGGACTCTAAGTTTTTGTATTTCCTAAAGTGAATTAGTAATATTGTTTATTCAAAATAATTATTTAGCGACTAATAAAAGCTTACCTGGCTTCACGTCACTTAAGTGTAAGTTAAGATTGCAATTAATCAAAATGTCTGAAATAAGTGACTTACTGTCTTTCATTTTCGTAAATCTAGAAGCAATAACATGATTTACTGCCTTTATATTCGTTAAAACACCATAAGTGATTTTTTTTCACTGTTTTTATTAATCATGTTTTACTTCGTCAGAGGTAAAACGCAATAATGCAGTATAAAAATGTGTTTTATTTTAATACAGTTTATTGATATCAAAATGGCTATAAATAATACAATTATTTTTGTCCAACCAGTATCGAACCAAAAGATCTTAAAAATAACCTATCCAAAAGAAGAAAAAGGAAAAATTACCACTACTGTTTTTTTCCTCGGTAAATACAGAGGAAATAATAACCATAAAAAGCAGAATAGCAGTCCTTCATTTTTTATTGGGTAAAAGCACAACAGTTTGAAAACTACGGCTTTTTATTTTAAAAAATAGATTAATTGCTTTTATATTCAAGAAATGTAACTAATCTGAAATATCTGACAAATTTAAAAAATTAATATATTACGAAAATAACATTTTAATTGATATGTAGAAAATCATCATAAAAATTTATTAGCATCAAAATTTATAAAAGGCAGTAAATGGAGGTTACTACCTTTTATCTAAGCACGCACTTTTAAAGAAAATTATTTTTCCACTTATCAGGTTTGATTATGTTTACCAACAATGAGTTACCAAAAAAGTTAGAAAGAATGACTGCTACAGAGCCCTAATGTAATAATTCATGTCCGATATGATATTGTCCTTTTCTGTAGTTTATATATGAACCAAATAATTGAAAATACATTACTTTTTCTTTAATAACAACAAATTTTGAAAAATTTGAGAATTCAAAGCTGCCTATTATAGCGATAACAAATATTGTCTTTAACTGACTTCTAAAAGAAGGAGGTTCTAGGTTTACCCCTGGGTATTTTTTTATGTATGTTATTTTATTCTCTAATCACTTTTTTAAAACTTGATTCAATTTTTTTATAAATATTTTATTAAGAAGAATTTTTATGTAATTATTTTAGTATTTTTTCTCTTTTTAAATCACGTTTTCTTTAGGTCAAATCTCTAACCGATAAGCAAAAGGAGCTTCTAACCCAGCACTACAAACAATGTCTAGAACTCTCTAAAGTAGACCAAGCCGTTCTTCAGAAAGCACGTACCGGTGATTTTGCAAATGATGAAAAACTCAAAAATCACATTCTCTGCGTAACCAAAAAAATCGGTTTCCAAAATGAAGCTGGAGAGCTCCAGAGGGAAGTTATTGAAGCGAAACTCAGTGAAGCAGTTAAAGGAGATGAAGGAAAAATAAAACCGTTGATAGAAGCATGTGCCATTACTAATACTGACCCCAAGATTCAAGCATTCAATGCTTTCAAATGCATTTACCAAAAAGCCAAAATCAATTTGCTTTAGTCGTTTTTTAAGTTATATTTATAAAGTTTATTATATAACAAATAAAAGTGATAATAATATGATAAACATTGTTTTTTTTTCTTTTCATGTATTGATAAGAGAATGCCTCAGCAATAAAGCTGTTTGTGTATATTGAGTAAAAGAGTTATACAATACATCCAATTCTTGCCTAATTAAATTATTTTTACCTTAAAATTATAAAAACACTATTTTACTACAATTCTGGTTAGTTCTACATATTCACATCGTAATCGGATTTTCAAAACACATAATGTAGTCCACGCTAGAACTAGCATATGGAAGTTAGATAGAGAAAACCTTTTTTGGAAAAAATATAATCTATGGTTTTATTACTGGAAAGTGTATATTTTGGCATCCTAAAAAACCTATCATGATGTTAACATTGACAACTCTGTGCTAACAAAATGACGGACCAAAAATGGTTACTTTTTCGATTTTTCCAGTTTATCTCGAACACTAAAGCTTAAAAAAATAATTGAATTACTTATCGATTCGTATAAACGAATGTTCACCAGGTATATTTCAATTTATTTTTAACATGATGTATACCAGGTAAGACCCCTCGAATTCCTGCATTTCTACAATAAATTAAATTATGAAGTTGTGTTGTCTTTTTTGAACCTTTAATAATTATACGTTTATAACTAACTACTTTATATATGTCGGATTATAAACTAAATTGAACCAAATAATCGAGGATCTAGGTTATGTTAATTACCAACAAAGTGCGCACAATTTTTATTAATTTAAAACAAAATTATTTGAACACAAGACATCGGTTTAAACCATAAATAATTCTTTTGTTTGAGAGAGTTTGTCTAGTTTGGTTCTTTGGGAAAGAAAGCAATAACTGATTTTCCTATTGACCCTTCATTTTTACTATTTAATAAAAAGAGATAGCGTGGAATAAGTGAGATTAGATCTTTTAGATTTTGCATCAGAAATTGCATTCTCCTTCCCAGTGGCCTGTTTTGAATCCAAAAAACATATTAGGAATGAAGGATAAGAAAACACCGATAAGGAATCACTAAAATTTAGTTACAAATTGCATGGGCAGAAATACATCCAAAAGTAACTACCAAAATTCAATCAAAAATTTGTAGCGAACCTTCGAACATACCCCTGTAGAATTAACATAACGTCAGGACTAGGGTCCGGATGTTTGAACGCTGAATAACGTAATAATGTTTTTATTTATATTTGGAAAGGTATTGATAAACAGTAGATATTTCATTTCTTGGTACACACATAGCGATTTTATGCTATCCTTTTCTAATTCCATTTGAACGAGTGTCATATGATAATCGGTAAGCGTCAATTCATACAATACATAAAAGTATGAATCTATGGTTGCCTAAATTATTTTTATTGTTATTTTCAATTTATAAACAATATCTAGCAATATTGCAACAAGTTTTTAAATTCCCTTTTTGTTAATATTAATTATAAACTTCGCATTTATAGTAATTTCTAACACTTAAAAACACAGCAAAGAGTCACGACAAGCAATTAAACTGAAAGAAAAGATAAGTAAACATGTTTATGTCTGTCAAACATCAAAAAAACCTCTCCCTCACAGACCATCTTCAAACAAATCTATTGTTTAAATCTGTAGGGTATAATGAAAGTAGCGGACTAAATATATTCAGAAAAAAAATGACATCCTTTATTTCAAAAATAAAGTGCTTGCTGACTTACATTGACATGAACTTTTTAAATTAAATTTATTCAAGAATTCATACTCTGAAGTATTAGCATGCAATTGTATGTGCGTAAAGTTGGGAGTCTGTACACTGCGACCTATTAGATCTATTGTACCCCCTACTGCTGCCCAGCAATAAGAGTTACGTTATCGGGTAGAGCAGGCTCTCCACTCCTATTTCCTTCAGGAATCTCAGGATTTTGGACGGCTTCAAGGTGGGTACCTCCCCTTCTTCGATTTGGTGTGCTCCCAAGAACCGCATCCAAGGGTTTTCTAGAGTGCTGCACTCTGCAAGGATATGAATAGAGGTTTCGTTCTCCTACTTACAGAATCTGCACTCTTTTCTTTCTACCAGTCCGAGTTTCTTGAAGTGTCCCTTCAGGTGGAAACCCCTGTCAGAATTCTGAGCTGGTTTTTACTTAAGCTTATGCATTCTTTGAATCTCTTCTGGTCGTAGTTCCCCAGAAGTATTTTGGCTTGTCTCAATCCTTGCAGCTCCGTCCAATAATTCTTCTTCTATTTTTAGTTTTTCTGGAATTGTAAAACACCTTGTATATGTATCAGATTGATACGCTATTGTTTTTAGGCTTACGAAAAAATCGGAGATTAAAGTTAGTCCAAACAATTTAGGTCCACATTTAAATACCTAAAAATCCTTTTGTTTTTTCTTTTTTATAAAATGTATTTTAACATTTATTTCTGTCTGAAAAATTAGGCTTAAAAATTAATGTCCTTTAAAATATTATACTTTTAATTTAGCAGTGAAGCTTAAGAACCTTAATTTATTAAAGGCTTCAGAGTATTTTATTATATTGCTGGAATTAAAGTTTTTAATTAAGTTGAAATTAGAGGACGAAATTCATTAGGAATATTAAAAAGTTTTTTAGATGCCGCTTTATATAAAAAAAATCAATTAATTTCTAACTCACTGTTTCAATATATCAATCACAATTTTAATTTGGGCTAGTGGAAAAAAAGTTAACAAGAACTGTTAATTTTTATTCCTTTAAAAATTTTAATTAATTTATGTCAGTTTTTCAATATATTAATCACAATTTTAATTGAAATTAGTATAAGAAAATTAACAAGGATTCATGAAATTTTTATATAAAAATCCACCTAAATTTATATATTAAGTTACTTAAAAAGCTGATTCAAATTTTTAAGTTACTAAATATAGCAAAAAGGACATCCAGTAAGCATTTTCATATTTCAGTATTGGTGTGTAAATCTATTTCATATACTCTGCGAAATAAAACTCTAATCTACTGTATATAATTTTTATATTAGTTATTAGTTTCACTGGAAAGCATCATGCTTAGAAAACAAATCTAAGCATTGTTGGGCTAAGACAACGTACAACAAATTGTTAAAAGAGTCTATAAAATTGTTCAAAAGGTATTGAGAACTTGTTAAATGTGGTTTAGGGACATGGAAGTTAGAGGGATAATGCCAATGAAGGTTCCGCTCTTCTATTTGACATTAGATTGTCAAGAGACAAATATGGTGTGTAAAATAGAAAAAAAAAGCATGGTGTTCAATGATAATTATCGAACCTTTACTAAATCAAAAGCCGAGGATAAATTCCAAGGCTTACTGGATCACAGAGTAGATCGAATTATATTGCTTCAATTAGACGCCCTTGAACAAATCGTTAAATTAGATTTGTAAATATGAGTTTTATTTGTAAATGGGGCTTCGATGGAACGTCATATCAGAGCCAGTATAAAAAGTAAATTTACTGATCCGATTATTTCTGATACAAACTTATTCCTCACCTCTCTTTTTCCACTTCAATTAGCAGGTGTTAACACGGAAACTCAACAGAAACCGAACAAGTCTTTAAAGAAAAAAGAAAATTATGAACTAAACAACTTGCACCATATAAAACTGTTCTCTTTGCCACCCCACCTTCAGTACAGTACAACTTATCTTTGACGATGATAGACGGCTAGGTGAATGCTGTGGCTGGAACAAAATCGGTCCAACGTTGTTACCTCTGCTAAACAACATCTCAATTCAACAACATTGATACTGTGTTCCAGTAAATACAGAGTATTTCAGGCTACATGTTAACTCTACACGCATGTATTCGATTGTTCGAGTGCTGCTTGTATTTGTCGTGACAATGTGACACACAGAAGTGGCAAGCCCGTAAGCAGAAAGACAAAAAGGTGAAAGCACAGACAAAGGCTACCATCCAACAGGCCTTTAAGGAGAGAGATTAGGACTTCTCGTTAACATGCCAAAGAAAGGGTTAAGAAGCACTAAAGATGACAACACGGCTCGACGTTTCTTCGAGAACAGTGATGAGTCCGCTATTATAACAAGAGTAAAGCGAAAACTGCCGGTTTCCCGTCATTTTGTAAACTATTGGAAGCGGACATTAAACTGCAATAGAGAAGATTAGGGAATACACACTTCAAACAACAAGATTGCTCTTCAAAGAATAATATTGGTACAACATGCCAACAGGAATCTACAAATTACTTACTTCATTGACCAGATATCATAGCATTTGTAATATTACCGATAGTTAAACAGTCGAAAGATGCTCAAAAATCAACAAGTTGGTAAGAAACTATTACCTAGACTTTCCCCGAAAATCTTCTCGAAAAAAAAATATGGAGGATCTGTTCCAAAACTTTTGGCGTCGACGGATCCTTACACTGTTTTTTGACGTCGTAATGATTCGGATAATTTTTCGTACATATTGGGACATGAGAAAAGAGATGTTAATAAAAAAAGGCAATGATTAAAATGTTCTTTTTATTATTTTTATTACAGTCGTATTATTTATTCATTTATGTTAATCAATAAATATTATATTACTTACAAATTATTTGCATTGGTATTTGTTAAGAAGTCCTAAGCATACAGAAAAAAGTACTTTCGCATTTTTAAAGATTATCGATATCCATGTATTTATTTTATAGTATTATATTTAAAATGTACCGTGAAGTCAAGCGCAATATTTTATTCATGGAAATACAATTATTCTTTTTATTTTATTTTTAAAACGTTGAACCACATTAGACGATACAACAGTATGTTTTATTTCACTTCTTCAACATGGCTTAACGGGTTGTCCTTCGCTTTTTGTTACGTTCCCCTTTTTTAAGAGGTTCTGTTCTCGGATTTTCCATACCTGTATATGTACAGGGTGAGTCAACGATTGGATGAAGTAGGTTTGTGCCTTTTCGGTGAAATTAACAAAGAAACTATATTTATTGTTTGATACAGTTTATTTTTACGCAGATTTTAAAAATATTTAGGGCTCTACAGGGTGAGCCAAAAAATAGGACAGCATAAAGTTGTATTTTTTTAAATAGAACACCCTATATCCGAATCGTATTTTCGATTTAGCTTATAATTTTAAATCTTTTTTATTAAGGGTTTACTATAACAAAACTTTATAGTTTCTGAGATAATTAAGTTTAAAGAAAAAAAGTCACATTTTCAAGCATCAATTCAATCCTAAATAACGTTTTCAATTTTGTGACAAATATATTCAAATTTGGAATTTAGCAAGGCCAAGGACAAGTTAACATAATTTTTACCTAATATTTGCAATAAAAGCTACAGGGTGTTGAACACATCGGCTCAAATTTGAACAAGTTTAAATGAATAAATATCTTTTTTTTTAAATGGTACACCCTGTATATTTTCATGTTATTTAATAGAGTAATAAAACCCTTAAAGTTTTGTTCAATATATCCTATACCTGTTTATAATAGTTTTTGAGATATTTCAGTTTTTCTTATTCTCCATACTTTTTTACAGAAATAGTCTTCATTATCATAGTAGCCATGGCAAAAACAATGTAAAAGAACATTTTTCTGTGTGTCAAATTTATAACCGCAATCGCTTCTTTTGGTTTTTATGTAGTGTAATTTGTTTTTTTTTTGCATTCACCTTCTATTGTAAAATGAATTTTCCAAAGAATGAGTTAATAGATATGATTTATACAATAGGAGAATTTACAAAATGAAGTATCCTGATCGACGCCAGCCTAATACCCATACTTTTCAAAACTTAATGCAAAGATTTGATTCTTCTGGTACTGTTGATTATCCAAAATGTAAAGTGGTCAACAAACCAGTAACTAATGAAGAAAAAGAACTACAAGTATTGTTAAATGTTCAGGAAAATTCTTATATTGGTAGCCGTCAATTAGCAGCATTATGTGAAACATCACAATCCACCGCTAATCGTACTACCAAGAAATATAGGTATCATCCATATCACATGAAATTACACCAAGAATTGCATGGATAGGATTTTGAAAGTCGTGTAAACTTTTGTCGTATAATAAATGCGGAGATTCAATTAAATCCAAGTTTATTATGCACGGTAATGTTTAGTGATGAAGCTACTTTTAGAAGTAACGGTGCCGTAAATAGACGCAACATGCATTATTATGCAACAGAAAACCCATTTTGGATTAGAGAGGTGCAACATCAAAACCACTGGTCATTAAATGTTTGGTGTGGTATTCATCATAATCGAATTATTGGACCGCACTTTTTTAATGAACCACTAAATGGCCATAGTTACCTGAACTTTCTATAAGAATAACTACCCCAACTGCTTCAAGGTCTCGATAGGGATGAGCTCGACAGTATGTGGTTCCAGCACGATGGTGCGCCTCCGCATTACCATCGTGAAGTTCGTGCGTTTTTGGACCAACGATATCCGCAAAAATGGATTGGACGTGGGGGTTTCATTGAGTGGCCACCAAGGTCTTGCGACATCACCCCATTAGATTTCTTCCTATGGGGTTATATTAAAAATAAGGTATATGTTAATCTACCAACAACAGTGGAAGATATGCGAAACAGGATTAGGAATACCTGTAGAACAATAACGCCACTAATTTTGTCCAGGGTCCGAGAAAATCTGCAAAAAAGACTAAGTTTATGCATTGCACAAGAGGGTCGTTTATTCGAACACTTATTAAAAAGAAATAATTAATCTCAGTATTTAATAGGTAATTTTTTTGTTTGAATTTAGTATAAAAGTAAATATGTATTTGCCTTGTCGTTATTGTTGTGTTAATTTTTTCACATTATGTTTAATTAAATTATTGCCATTGTAATATAACGAATAATGTATTTCATCATATTTAACCACATTCTGTTTGTTTCTGTAGTTTCTTTTTATTATTTTACATGGCTACTATGATAATGAAGACTATTTCTGTAAAAAAGTATGGAAAATAAGAAAAACTGAAATATCTCAAAAACTATTATAAATAGGTATAGGATATATTGAACAAGACTTTTAGGGTTTTTATTACTCTAATAAATAACATGAAAATATACAGGGTGTACCATTTAAAAAAAAGATATTTATTCATTTAAACTTGTTCAAATTTGACTTTTTTTCTTTAAACTTAATTATCTCAGAAACTATAAAGTTTTGTTATAGTAAACTCTTAATAAAAAAGATTTAAAATTATAAGCTAAATCGAAAATACGATTCGGATATAGGGTGTTCTATTTAAAAAAATACAACTTTATGCTGTCCTAGTTTTTTGGCTCACCCTGTAGAGTCCTAAATATTTTTAAAATGTGCGTAAAAATAAACTGTATCAAACAATAAATATAGTTTCTTTGTTAATTTCACCGAAAAGGCACAAACCTACTTCATCAAATCGTTGACTCACCCTGTACATCGATTACTCCAAACGGCGACACCGATTTGAATGAAATTTTTTGCGTTATGTTCAGGAAGTTGTTGCGGCGGTCTCATATTATTTTGGAAAAAATTCATGCAGTTATATTCAAGATGGCCCGATAATATGGCGGACAAAAAAATTATTTTTGTCCGATTTTCTCCAAAAATGGTATGAGAAAGTTTTCGTGGTCGCACACAACGAATTTAAAGTTATTTTAAAAAAGAATTAACTTTGTCGGATTTTCTGCAAAATTGGTATGGAGGAGCTTTTCAGGTCGCACATAACGAATCTAAATTTATTTTTTTAAAATTCAATATGGCGGATCCAAGATGGCGGACAAAAAAAATAATTTTTTCTGATTTTCTCAAAAATTGGTACGGGGGAATTTTCGGGGTTTGTCCAATTTTTTCCAAAATTGATATATGGTAATTCTCGAGGTCGCAGATTACGAATTTGAAATTATTTTTGAAAAATTAAATATGGCAGATCCAAGATGGCGGATTAAAAAATTTTACATGTCCCAATTTTGTCCAAAATTCGATCTTGTTTGGAATTGGAATTAAATCGTTTTTGAGGATATAAATACTGAATATAAAGGTATTTTAAGAAAATTTAATATGTCAGATGCCGATTTGGTCCCAATTTGGTACTAGGGGATTTTTAAGGGTGTAGATTTAGATTAGATTAAGATGTTAAAAATTTTTTTGGAATTCAATTTGACGGATCAGTATGGTGAGTTGAAAATCTTACCTTATTTGCATTACTCTGAGAGGTCATTATCATAGGATTTGTGTCGTAGATAACTCGATGTGCAGATGATGCCTGAAGGAGGATTAAACTGTTGACGATGTCCACAAAGAGTATCCAGCACTCAATGAACTGAGGCAGAGACATTTCAGAGATACAATTTTGTCACCTAAAAACTTTAGTCAACGAGGCTGTTTGGGTTCGTAAAAGCGATCGTCCTCGAATGATATGCAGCTATAATGGGATGTAAAGAGCCCAACGGTACCTAGGCATTGATGATGAAGTGTCACCAATTGTTTATTCATGCATTCATTCAAACTTAAAATTCCGTAGTCAGAACAATATTTTGTTCTGACAACTCACTCAACTAGGATTTTTCATTTAATTTTACGTAGGCATTTGCATTAATATTAAAAATTGCAAATCAAAGTTTAAAGTGGAAATAGCATTATACATCTTTCACCGTTTATGTTCCACCCATAATTGATGACAAATTTATTAGTAGATAAAATGAATATTAAAAATAATTGAAAAATTTATTGCATATAGCTTTTTAGCGAAACATTATTACTACCCTTAAATTCCCTTTTTCACATATTCTCATAATAATATTTTGACATGTCTAAAAACAATATTGCAGCAAGTAATATTGTATAACCTTCGTATCGGATACGGAATTGCAGGTGAAATAGAAATCAAATTTGTAAAATTACTGCGTTTTTGAAATTAGTAACCTTAATATCTACAGAACTAAAAAGTTAGTGGTGTATATTTTTATAGGTGTTAACTTAGTTATTCTACACACTTTTGTAAGAGTAAATTAAATCAGTAGTCTCGAAAACTTGCGTCTCGCGGTAAAAAGTTCTGCCGAAAGTTTATTTTAAAGTATTTAAATAAACACCTTAATAGTTATTTTTGTTTTATTGACCATCTGGTGTAAATGCACAACAGTTAGACAGTTAAATGTCAATTAATTTGCAATAATTTCTGTAACTCTTACCAGAATCATAGAAATTTCTTAGACTCCGAGTTGTAAAAAGATACAATATATTTCTTTGTTAATTTTAGACGATCAGATGGCATTCCTTCTCAGCACGAACTTGAAATATAAAACTGGACTACTCGTATTCCATATCTCCCTTATAAAAAAAATGACCCCACCGTGCTTCGTGCCATTTGGTGCAAATAATTGCTTTGGCAAAAATGAATTCCCTAAATTTTTATGATATTAATGAAAGTGTATTTTTGACATTGACTGAATACTTTTCATTTTGCCAAAAATTTATTTTTGATTTTGCTGTTTTATGGATTTATCACATTTTATGTAACGTTTTCCTGAAAATTTCAAACAGGAATGTGAACTTTAAGATTTTTTTTTTGTATTTTAAAAAATGTGATTCTTCATCGTAAGACGTGCAAATACCTCATCTGGTAAATTGCAATTTATTTAATTGGTAAATTATAAAGCATTCAATAATAATTATATAAAATTTTACCTTAGAATCAAATTGTAAATCTAAGGGTAACAAGTTTAATCTTATGGATATGATATATGATAATTATTAAATGCTATCAATATTTTAGTTTTCTAAGAGAAAATAATCTTCAAATTCAAGAGCTGAAGCAAATTGGTCATGATCATAATTCTTTTATACATCAGATAAGCAACTCTGTTCAGAGCATTTTTCTGGAAATTGTTTATACAAGAAGATGAGCAAAAAGTTTGTGTTGTGCTTCTTACAAATAAACTGCCCAAAAAAAAGAACTACGAAGCACTGTTTGATGTAAACATCTTGAAGCAACTAAACTTGGACTTAATAACATACACTGGCTCTACAGAAAAAAGTCCTGAATTAGGTGTGCATTAACCAACAACAATATCGTTTTACCATAAAGTTAATGTTCCACTGACATATAAAGCTGAATATCGAAACTGGTATGGTGTTAAAATTTAAAATGATTATACATTTAAAAACCAATATGCCATATTAAAATAGAAATAAATGATTACATATAATATGAAATTTTTCAATATTATTAAGGATGTTTGGAAATTACATAAATTTTACTTTTATGTATTTGTTTTGTCTAAAAATAAAATAATAACCTTTTGTTTGAATATGTTATTAATTAATTAAACAAAAATTCTTGATTTTAGCTCAGATAGGAAATTTGTGTCATGAAAATCCTTTGTCAAAGTAGCGAGAAGCTGTGATTGATTACCATTTCAAAAATTCAACTTTAGGAAAAGTCAGGTCCAGATCCTTAAACAGTTAAGTAAATTGAAAGTTTGACCTAATGTAAAAATTAAGAGTTGCTAGTAAATTTTTATGTATATATTTAGATTAAAAATGATTGTATTAATGTAAGAATTCTCTTGTATTTACAAGCTTCTTTATATTTAAAGTGTCTTAATAAATATTGTTTTGTTTACAATTAAATATAAACTGCTTTAACACTATCCCCTTTAGAGTTTAATTTCTTTTTTTATAAAAATGGTTTAGTACATAATGTTACTTTACTTCATTTAAATTTAAGCTCCGTAATTTCAAAAAAAAAATAATTGGTCTCGATTTGTTTTTGGCACATATTTCACATTTTAGCTATTTTGCTAAATAACAGTTTTATTGTAAAAAATAAAATATGTAAACAGTCATAGAAAAAGCATTTTCATTTATTTATAAGAACTGACATTTCATGCTTGTTATCTAAAAATAATAAAATTGTTACATATTTACGCTGTTCCAAAGAAGTTAAAAAAATTTGCTTTATTGGAGTTGCGTTATACAGAATAATTATAATTTTGAGGAAACTAAAAGTAGAAATTCAAGGTAAATATTGTTTTACAGAAACAATTATCCTGGGCTGCGATTCTATAAGAGTAAAGGGAAAGAGAATATCATAATAAGGATCTTCTATCTTTGTTCGGTCTGTATTATCACATAAGTACATCACTATCCTAAAAAAGATAAGGAAAGAGAATATCAAAACATATTATTGTCTAAACCTGTTAGAATAATAGAATTGACATTCATACACAACATATTCACGCCAATGTAAGAAACTAGCAGGGAATTCAATGTTGCCATACAAATCATTGCACCGAATGGCGACGAATAAGGGGGGGGGGTCAAAAATTATTTTCATGAGCAGTCCAGTTTTATATCTCAAGTTTATGCTTCCAGTGAAAAATTTAACATAATTTACATCGAACATTTTGTTTCTAATGAACGAAATCTTGAGGTATTGCCATGCACAAAGAAAATGAACAATTGACACGATATTAAAAATACCAATTTTTATCACATTATTTTACTTTTATTTACTAGAATTAAAATAAGTTATAAATATAAGACACATAAATCACAAACATATTAAAATATATCTTTATTCGTAGCTTCTGGTGTGTTGGTGTAGAAACACCTAAAGGCTTCAAAAGACGTATTTATTGGTGTATCCTGAGTTTTCAGGCATTTTTCCATTATTTTCTCAGCTCGTTCCGCATTGAACATCTCGGTTAAGCTCTTTCTGATGAAGTCGTGGTTAAATTCACCTTTTTCGTTTATAGCACCGCATTTTTTGTTAACACAGAAAAGGTATTCTTTTAGTAATGGATCATCTCGAAAATCCCC
This sequence comes from Diaprepes abbreviatus, assembly GCA_034092305.1. Taxonomy (NCBI): domain Eukaryota; kingdom Metazoa; phylum Arthropoda; class Insecta; order Coleoptera; family Curculionidae; genus Diaprepes; species Diaprepes abbreviatus. The sequence continues at coordinate 18,587,656 of JASJET010000057.1, read as the reverse complement.
TTTACGAGCGCTTAAAACAGCGCCAATGGAGACTTTTGTTTCCTCGGAGCATTCCTTTATAACTTGTCTTCTTTTTTCATTTTGTCCTTGAAGTAAAGCTCCGAGCTGTAAAAGGAAATAAATTGATTTATAAGCCAAGAAAAAGCAACGAAGGCAATAAATTTTTAAAATAAAACAAAAAATTATTAGGATTAGACGCCTTATTGTCCGTATCTTTCTAATGGAAAAACTCCTGTAATTTTAAATTTATAGACTGTTCTAGCAGCTATAAAACATGGTTTAAAACTGTTATTCATTTCATTAGTAATTTTGTGTCAAGAAGTTTTAAATAGGAGTTTTTTGGAACAAGGTGATATTTAAAAGGAAGGTACCTGAAGTGTCCGGCTCCGATTTTGATGAAACTTCCATATGTTGTAAAGGGTATACAAATAAGAGACATATTTTTTTTTATCTGCGAAGACTCATTTTAACGGAGTGAAAACCGCCCCTAAAGTTCACCACTAAAAACAGTATTTTTAAAACATCTCAGGTTCTAAGCGAGATATCTTTACAAAACAAAATGAAAATTACATGCTGTTCGCAATGATGTGAAACTATGGTTTTTCCACCCCCAAGGATATCACCCCTTATTTCTTAAAAGGTTAATCCATATATTCGCGCACGTAATTTAATTCTAAAAATTGTGAAATTTAATATAATTGTTAGAAAATATTTTTTTCATGAATACCATAAGTACCTTAAGTGGACGGGTTTCGGTGTTTCTAAAAATAACTAGTAAAAGAGGATGAACCACTCCCAAATAAGATTTTTTCTTAAATCTCAAATTCTAATTAATATATCTTTATAAAACAAAATGGAAATTACTTTTTATTTAAATTTATGTTGAACTAAGGTATGTTCGTCTCCAAGAATATCATTAATTATTTATTGAAGGGTAATAATATCTTTGAGACTGAAAATACTATAATTTAACACCATTTCGAATAACAAGTAATTTTAATTTTGTTTTGAAGAGATATCTTAATAAGAACTGGAGATGTTAAAAAAAAAACGTATTTGGGAGTGACTCAATCTATTTTACTAGTTTATTTTCGGAAGTCCTGAAACAAATTACTTATTGGATTTGCTCTCATTTCGTAATGTCCAGAATTAAATTATGTAAAAAGATTAACCCTCATAAAAAATAAGAAATGATATCTATGAGATTAAAACAACATGGTATAACTTCGCTTTTACTAACAAGTAATTTCCACTTTGCTTTGTAAAGATATCTCAATTAGAAATTGAGATTTAAAAAAAATGTATGGGATGATATCTTTTAGCGTAAAAATACTAGAATTTAACATCATCTTAAATAACAATAATTTCCACTTTGTTTTGTAAATATATCTCAATTAGAACTTGAAATTTAAAAAAAAAGTGTTTGGGGATGGTTCACCCTCTTTTACTAGTATTCGTAAAAAAAGTATTTTTAAACAATTCCAATAAATTTCGTAATTTTTATAATTTAATTATCTGCGTAAATATATGGTTTAACCTAATAAAAAATATATGGTTTACCCTAATGAAAAATAAGGGATGATATCATTGGATGAAAATACCATAATTTAACATCATTTCGAATAACAAGTAACTTTCACTTTGTTTTGTAAACATATCTCACTTAGACCCCGAAATATTTCAAAAATACTGGTTTCAGTGGTTTTCACCCCATTATAATGAATCTCTGCAGATAAAAAAATACACGTCCATTATTTTTGTACCCTCTACAACATATTGAAGTGTCATTAAAATCCGAGTCAGATACTTCGGTACCTTCCTTGTTAGACCCGATCTAGTTACCATGGTATTTAGATCTTCTACTTGGGAAGTTTTGTTTTGCTTATGATAATGTTATAATTTATATTACATATGTCAATAAATAACAGCTTATATAGGAATGTTAAGGATAAAAATCTAAAGATAGAAATCATTAATATGGATAGTTGTTTCTCGAAAATAATTAAAATTTTCCGTTTTTGTCGATGCAGTAATAAAAGAAAGCGATATTTTCATCCTTGCATTTTTAAGGTTGTTTTAAGCTTGTGTAAGAATATTAATAGTATCTTTAAAAAGTTATAGAAATGATCAAATACATATGTTTTAAACAAAGTACCTGATATTTTCATGAAAAAGAGGAATTACAATCATAAATAAAAACTCAAAAATAATATTTACACTATAAAATTAGGTGTCTAATGATATTTAATATTATTTAGAAACATTTTTTGGTAGGCTACTCTTGGATTTTAATAAAAAATTACCCATTTAATTTAATTCATTTTGGGAAATGTATGAAAAATACTTTAATGTCCTTATTATTTACAATTAATGAAATTTCATGTTAAATTCTATAGGAGTATAAAATAAATACAACCGATTCTTGGTTTGTGCTTTACTTTCCCGATTAACTTTTTCAAAAACTTTATTATTGGCTATTTACCAACTATCTAGTTAACCGTTCTTTTTACCCTTTACCTGTATTTTACTTTTTACCTGCATATAACTTAAACGTCCAGGAGCATTCTTTTTGAAACATATATGACTATGAAAGACGGTTTCTTGTAGAGTTTCCCGCTTAAGAGTACATCTATCAATAAGTTTCTGAACTACCAGAGGATCTTTAAATAGCCTCAAATTTATTTTTCTTATCACTTCAATCTGGAAATCCCCATCATTATTAATAAATCCTGCCTTTTTCCATATACAAACTAAAAACTCCTTAAGTTTTGGATCATCTGAATAGACTGAATCTCGCATTTGATGAACCAATTTTTTGTCTACGCCTGTTTCTGCTAAACACTCTTTATAATATTTAATCATTTTCTCTGCCATATCATCTGGAATCGGGATTTCTCTGGGGAAAACTTCAACATAGACCTGAAAATAATCGCATTTTAAAGATGCTCTTATAAGGCAATTGTGATTTTAGGTATTAACAGGAAAGTAAAATAGATAAAAAAGGTCAAATAGGGAACTGAATTTAAGGCACGAACTTCACATATAAAACTGGACTGCTCATGCATAATATCTCCCTTATACTAAAAATGACGCCACCATGTTTCGTGCCATTATGTGCAAATAATTGGTTTGGCAACAGTGAATTTTTGTTTTTATTATATTGGTGAAATTGTATTTTTGACATTGACTGAATACTTTTCATTTTGACAGTAATTTATTTTTGATTTTGATGTTTTATGCATTTTATGTAACGTTTTACTGAAAATTTCAAACAGGAACTTAAATTTTAAGTTTTTTTTGGTATTTTAAAAAATGCGATTCTTCATCGTAAGACGTGCAAATACCTCATTTGGTAAATTGGAATTTATTTAATTGATTAGTTATAAAGCATTCAGTAATATTTATTTAAAATTTTACCTTAGAATCAAATTGTAAATCTAAGGGTAACAAGCTTAAGCTTATGGATATGATGTATGATAATTTTTAAATGTTATCAATATTTTAGTTTCCTAAGAGAAAAGAAACTTCAAATTGAAGGGCTGAAGCAGATTGGTCACGATCATAATTATTTTATACACCAGATGAGTAGCTCTATTTAGAGCATTTTTCTGGAAATAGTTTTATACAAGGAGATGAACAAAAAGTTTGTGGTGTGCTTCTTACAAATAAATTGCCTGAAAAAAGCTATGAAGTACTGTTCGATGTAAATATCTTGAAGCAACTAAACTTAAACTTAATAACATATTCTGAATCTACAATAAAAGTCCTAAATTAGGTGTGCATTAACCAACAACAATATCATTTTGCCATGAAGTTAATGTTCCACTGACATATAAAGCTGAACATCAAAACTGGTACTCTGTTAAAATTTAAAATGATTATACGTTTAAAAACCAATATGCCATATTAAAATAGAAATAAGTGATTTCATATAATATGAAATTTTTCAATATTATTAAGCATGTTTGGAAATTACATAAATTTTACTTTTATGTATTTGTTCTGGCTAAAAATAAAATAGTAACCTTTTGGTTGAATATGTTATTAATATAAAGTAAATTTATATTTAATTACTTATTATTTTAAAAAAATAAAACAAAAATTTTTGATTTTAGCTCAGATAGTAAGGAAATTTGTGTCGTGAAAACCCTTTGTCAAAGTAGTGAGAAGCTGTGATTGATTACCATTTCAAAAATTGAACTCTAGGAAAGGTCAATTCCTCAAATAGTTAAGTAAATGGAAAGTTTGACCTAGTGTAAAAATTAAAAGTTGCTAGTAAATCTTTATGTACCTATTTAGATTAAAAATGATTGTATTAATGTAAGAATCCCACTCTTGTATTTTAATCTTTTTTATTTTTAAAATGTTTTAATAAATATTGTTTTATTTACAAATAAATATAGACTGCTTTAACACTATCCACTTTGGAGTTTAATTTTTTTAAAAAAATGGTTTAGTACATAATGTTATTTTACTTTCTTTAAAGTAAAGCTCCGTTATTATGAAGGGGTCAACATTATTATGAATGTTGTTACCCCTATATAAATACATAACATATCAGTTCCCTAAAAATATCGAGGAGAAAATAATTTTAACGATGTCCCAATCGAAGCTATTTTTAAATGATGAAACTCTATTACTTTGCGATAGATTATATGGACACTTCGAGACCTTACATTAAACAATATACTATATTAATTCATGATAAAAAATTGTTAAAAATAAATGCCTTAATACTTTTTTTCATTAACTTCTTATACTCTACGTCCGAAGAAGGATGTAGATTATACTAATGTTATTTGCAAAAATACCCACTGACTTCCACAATTTTTCCAAAACAAATATTTAAAAAAAATAGTCTCGATTTGTTTTTGGCGCATATTTCACATTTTAGCTATTTTGCTATATAACAGTTTTATTGTAAAAAATAAAATATGTAAACAGTCATAGAAAAAACATTTTCATTTATTTATAAGAACTGACATTTCATGCTTGTTATCTAAAAATAATAAAATTGCTATATATTTACGCTATTCCAAAAAAGTTAAAAAAATTTGCTTTAAAAGAGTTGCCTTGAACAGAAAAATTGTAATTTTGAGGAAACTAAAAACAGAAATTCAAGTTAAATATTGTTTTACAAAAACAATTATACCGGTCTTTTTTGCTGAATATACTCAATTAACCTATCAAATAAAACAAGAAAGAGCAATTTATTGTTTGAGATATACTATAGAAAGAGATAGTTATTATCTAAACCTGTTAGTTGGAATAATAGAATTGACATTCATACACGACACATTCACGCCAATATAAGAAATTAGAAGGGAATTCAATCGTCATACAAATCATTGCTCTTAATAGCGACCAATAAAGGGGGGGGGGGGTGAAAAAATTACTTTAAAGAGCAGTCCAGTTTTATATCTCATGTTCGTGATTTAAGGATACCTTAGTGAAATATCTTATTAAATTCAGGAAATGTAGAACTAGAATTTCTAATTATTTCTGTGATATTTTTAAGCATTTCTAGGTATCTGGAAAAGCTTCAAGATATTTCCAAATATTCATATAGGTGTATTGATTTACATTCTGGAGATAATTCTTATTCTGATGACGTAAAACAAAGCAGAACCCCTTAATGTTCTTTAATAGACCAAAAAACAAAAATTATAACTACGTAACTTTTTCACGACTGAGCAAACAGTTTTTACAAAATATAAAATAATTTAAGTCTTTTTTTGTTGTATTAATATGAAAAGGAAGATCCGTGCCCTGTGACTTTAAGGATTAAATGTGCCCCCTTCTGCTGCTAGGTCGTTAAAGATGCTTCACACATTAAAGCTAATCTTCCAATCCCAATTCTCTTAGGAAACTTAAACGGTCGGATGGCTTCAGATTGGGTAGTCTCCTTCTTCTATTTGATATGCGCCCAGGTATCTCATGTTAGAGTTTTGCAACATGATGTAGCTAGAAGGTTTCATTCTCTTCCTTGCAGAAACTTCAATCTTATCACTTTCTGCTAGTTCGCGTTTCTTCCTCTCAGGTATTAGTGCTCTGTTAGCATTTATAATTTCTAAATTTATTTATACTTAGGTTAATGCGTTCCTTGAATTCCTTCAGGTTATAGTTTCCAAGAAGTATCTTTACTTATCTCATTCCTTTGCTCGCTAATTTGAATAAAAGTTTGTTCAATAACTGGATCCTCTATTATCTTCCAGTCCTTTTATTTCTTCCATTATTGCCCCACAGTTGATTACACGAAAAGGCCAGGCTTCAGAAACGCTGCTTCAGCTCCCATTTTTGCAAGTTTGTCTACTATTTTATTTCCATCGGCTCTAGTGTATCCCGGCATACACAAGACATTTACCGTGTTGATCTTTCTTATTTTGTTCGATGTTTCTTAGCATTCCCAAACTACATTGGAGCTGATGACATGAGAACATTGATTTATGATATGATAATGATCTCCTCTCGACGATATTTTCTTCCGCTGTTAATCTAAATCCAGTTCCTATTAGTATAACTTTTATGCTAATAATATTTGGTGATTTGCTCAAGCTTTCAAGGTACGTGAGACCAAGTCCGTACGTGCCCATTCCATTTCTTCCCACTGTTTTAAAACCAACGGTTTAACATTTATCAAAATTTTTGCTAAGTTTCTCGATAAAATTTCTACAGATTTATTTTTTCGACTTAACTAATTTATTTTGGGAAATATTATTAAAATTAAAAGCTAAATTTTATAATTAAATAGTTTAAAAAGTAATCTCCAAAAATATTAAAAAAGATGTTGGTGTTGATTCTTGGCAAAAATGCACCATTTTTTAGTAACAAATAAAAACAAAAAACTGTCATTGTAGACTAAAATATTGTTTTGGCTCGCCAAATTGAAGAATTACTCAATAATCAAAAAAAAAATTAACTTACTTTTAACCGTTTCACAGAAATATCCAGAATCTTTTACAAGGGTTTTAAAATATAATTTAAATTACTTGATAACAAAAGAACCCGTAATTTTCCATATGTATGGAAGAAGGGTTCACATACTCTGAAACTTCTACCTCTGTTTATGTTTACTTCTCTATTTTCAGTGTGTTAGCTCCTAAGAGCTGGCTGAACTGATATAAATACGATTCAAATACGTGTCTAAACAGAATAACTAAAATAAAACTATTTTTGACTAATGATTTCTTAAACAATAAATCACGATAGTACCGATCAAGATAACCATAGCGTAGAAACAAATCCAGGTTATTTCATAAATTATTAATTTGTGTATTATTTCGTCCAGCGGCATATATAAAGTACGTTGAAAACTTTAAGCAAAAATAGCCATACAGGGTATCCAAGAAGCCATGAATAATCTGTCAACCACGGATAGACCACATCATGGTCTACCAAATATCCAATTATGAACTTGGTAAAATTTTTGGGTTTTCGAGTTTTTTGAAAGTTTAGGTGTATTCTGAAAATCACACTGCTCAGTTTTTTCCATACCGTTTCTACAAATGAATTTTTTTTCTCGTTTTGTCTCTCCGCTAGAATAGCATAGACAGAGATAGGACAGGACAACTATCGCCCTCTGTACCACCAGAGGATGCCCTTAGGAGGAGTAGCCCCTCCACTTGTGTGAAGCTTAATTGTAGACCGACTTTTCCGTGATCTGACTGACCTCGGCATATCTTGTCAGGGGTATGCCAATGACGTGGTCGTGATCGCAGGAGGCAAATTCGAGAATACCCTCTATGACAGTTTAAAAAGAACTTGAATACACTAGGGAATGATGCTAGATGATAGGACTAATCATCAACCTCACCAAAACTATCCTAGTAGCATTCACAAGGAAAAGAAACCTCAATCTGGAAACCATCAAAATGGGTGGGAATGTTATTGAGTGAAAGTAAGAGGCTAAATATCTGGGACTGATGATGTGTAGAAACTTGGCGGGAAAAAGAAGGGGACAAACCCAAAAGTCCTGCAGTGGATGTACATTGCAATAGTAAGACCAATCACCACATATGGGGCTGTGATCTTGAGCAAAGGAACCAGTTTGACTAATACGAGAGCTAACCTTTCGAAAGTTCAAAGACTGGCCTATGCATGCATAACAGGGGTAATGAAAACCTTTTCAACGGCTGCCATGAAAGTAATCCTAAATATGACGAAGGCGACAATTTATAGGATGATGAGAGATCAGGTAATAAAACGAAGGCCCAATCTCTTATCCAGAAATCAACAAATCTAGGACATGCTCTAAGATGAAATGACAAAGAAGTTCAACTTTGTGATAAACTTCAGCACAAAGTTAAGTTGCAAGAGCGAATGGGACAGAAACACTCAGCAAGAAATCCATTTTGTGGTATACAGAAAGCTCTAAAACAACGGAAGGAACTGGAATAGGAGTGTATGGATCCGGCACCGGACACTACGAAAGCTTGAGTTAGTCACCAAGCATTCTTCAGGCAGAAATACATGCCATTTGGATATGTATTCAATGCAACAAGGCAAAAAACTATCACAGCCAAGAGATTATCATCATATCGGATAGTCAAGCAGCCATCAGTGCGCTGAGCGCTCAAGTTATCAGCTCCAAGATGGTCTGGAAATGCCTAGAGGAATGAAATGATTTGAGTAAGAATAATAAAGTCACCCTCATGTGGGTACCGGGACACACCGCGATAGACGGGAATGAGAGAGGCTCGCGAGGAAAGGGGCTGAGACACCATTTCTGGGGCCAAAGCCTTTCTATGAAATCGGTAGCAGCGTAATGCTGGTAGAACTAAAGATAGAAAAAGAAAGCAGGAGATCCAATTGTTTTTTTTTTTAAATTTTAATTTTTATTATTTCTGCAACGTGTACAAATAAATCTGGGCAAAAAAAAGAGTGTTTGGTTAACTTTAAACTGAGTAAAAATTTATACTTACCGGTGAGTTTTCATAAATGCACTTCGATATAAAAAAGGCAGTATTTTTGGGCGTATCTTGTTGCACAAGGCATTTCTGAGCCAATTTCTCTCTAACAGAAGCATCACCAATAATATGTTCAAAACACTCGTAAAATTTGTCTTTATTAATAATTCCATCATCGCTTAGAGCCCCTTGTTTTTTGGTCATACAAAAAATATAATCTTTGAATCTATCATCCGTATAAAGCTTGCCTTCCTTACGAGCTCTTCGGATTACTTCTTCATCTAGGTTATTTTCAGCAGCACATTCTTTATGATGAGCTAAGATTTTTTCTGCTTGTTCATTAGGAAGATACACTATTTCTGGGGAAACCTGAAAATTTAGTTTAATTATACAGCTTGCTACCATTCATTTCGTGCATTTGACAAATTTTGCAGCCATGCTACAAATTGAATCGTAATTTGAAAAACCTTTACAATGAAAAGTATATTTTTCAAGGCTGAAAAACTGAAATTTTTTTTTATAATAAAAAATTATAATAAAAAAATACTGAAACATATATACGTTCTAACTTTTGACTTCAATAAGAAAATAGTAAATATTTTTTTAAACAAAACGATACATAACTAACCAATCAAAGATATTTTCTCATTTAATGTACACTGTTAAATATAACCTTAAATTTAATGCAAATTTAATGTCTATTCTACATTAAATTTAATGATTTTGTACTTTAAATCGTGAAAAATTTACATTTACTTTGAATTTAAAGCAAATTCATTAATGATTAAATGGTATCTTAAATTTCAATAAAGTAACTGAAAAGATATTTCAACTTCTGTACATTAAAATTAATTCACGTATACCCTAATACTAAAGGAATTTGCATTATTATTCAATATACATTGCATGAGATTCCGAGAGATGGCGCAACTTGTATTGAACTTTTTGTTTAATATGATATAAGTTGCATAAAGAACACAATTTTCTTGTGTTGAGGTGTACATGTCTGCTTCGTACTGACGGGAACCAATGAGTTTGAAACTGGTCTAGATAGCGGACACTACCTATGGGAAAAATGTTCACCTTTTTCTGGTAGTTTCAGAATTTCTTGAGCTCATCTTACTGCCCCATGAAACGGCATTTCTTAGGAATGTGATCGAATGTGAATATATAGTTTACAAAAGTGTCTTTTATTTAATTAAAAAAAACGAAATTTTTTAATCGTTTGTGAGACGAAATATTAACAATTAAAATATGCATAATTAACATGCTGGAGGTCACTACATTTAACAAAATGCCAATACATTTTGGAATATCTCAAAAACGGTTTTTACAATATTTTTTAAAAACTAATTCAACGTAGATCCAAAAATCATGAATTTTTTAGAGAAAACCCGGAATTTCTTGATCGTTTTGTTTAAATAAAAAAATAAAAATAATTTGAAAACATCTGACGCGTACAGTGATCACAACTTAGCAGCGCGCGATAATTCAAACCTAAGTTAGTTAGGTTAATTCTTCAGAATGTGACATTTTTTTAAATATATTTCTCGATATTTTTATTTATTTTCTCAATGTGTTGGGATGTCAACATAACAAACTGTATATATATATGAGACTCGCACTATATGAACGTTACTATACACACGTTTACTCTATAGACCATTCAATATAAACATTTCCGGCGCTGCCAGATTTATTATATTTAAAGTTATTACTGTATAAGAATGAGTCTGTATATTGAAAGTTAACGTGTGTTGGGTACAGTCTCGTACAAAAACAAAATTCTTTAGGTCTGAGAATCTTTAACTTTTGGTACTTACTTTTGTCTACGACTGTGGCAAGTGAACTACCTTAATGTTGGTGCATTAAATATGCGATAACATATCTCAAATTCAATGAACAATGGCTGTTTATTTAATGTACAAAGTCACCTTAAAAAGTAACGATCAAATTTTAAATTTAGTATATGTTTACATTAAATTTAATGGAATTAATTAATTTAGATTAATATTAATTTTTAAATTTAATGCATTATATTAAACATATTTAATAAACGTTTATGAAATTTGCTTCCAACACATTATCCTTAAATTTAATACCTTTCCTTTTTACAGTGTAGGTAATTACAAATACAACAAAAATAAATTTAACACTTTCAAAGTAATATCGTATTTTTAATTACTTGACGACGAGAACATTATTAAATTGCTATTAAATTACTTTTTAGTTATGTCCTTTTTGGATAAGTTTTTAAATAAAACAAATAATTGTTCAAAATTCCAAATGAGAAACGGTAGGAAAACCGCAACTAGACAAAATGACCGACCCAGTGCGTTCATAAACGCCACATGTGGAAATTTTCCACTGACTAAAATATTCGAGTTACACTTCTGAATACCAAGTAAGTATATTCTATAGGGATTCTACACGTATCCGTAGGTATTGTATAGCGGAATAAATACGGATTAAATATTTCGTTCAAATAAAGAGTTTCTGAAACTACTAAGTCAACAAATTTTTTGTAATCGTACTAATTAATATATAGTGATGACCAACCAATTAAAAGCAATATGACTAAATAAATAAACCTCAAAGTATTATAAGAAATTAAAATAAATTTGTTATTATTTACTATGTGGCCTTTCTTCTAATAAATGCTCTTTTAAATAAGACATAATTTTCTTTACCATAACCCAATTTAAACATTTTAAAAAGCCCAAATTTTTCTAAAAAATAAATTTTATTGGATAGTTTGTATAAGACGACGTAACTAGTATTGAACATAACCTACAATATTCAGTACTGGAGAGTGAATTCACTTGTTAGGCCGGCGGAATTAGCATCTGGAAAAAATTTAGTGTTAGTGGACTTTTGACTACGTAGAAACCTTTAGAATAATAATAATAATTATGTAGTATCTTGTCTCATTTTCTTTTTTGGGGAAAATTTTTCATTTAACAATTAAATCTGAAAAAACAGTTTTTTGGAGTTCTAGGAAAAGCTGTTATTTTCAGCATACAAGTTTCAAACAAAAATTGTGCCCTTTGAAAATATTTACAAAATGAACTAAGACCCATCCGAATTCGATAATTCGTTAGTTAGTTATCGGAAAAAACATGCTAAAATTGCTGCTTTTCCAATTGTTAATAAACAATAGAAAATATATTGAATTAACTTTATACTGCACCGAATGAAAGTGGGCAAAATTTCAAGCAAAAAAAAATTTTTTGTACAATTAATTTGTTAATAACTTTTTATGTACAGCGGTCTGCGGCTGCGCAAATAAATATACATATAATAATAATAACCAAAAAGAACCAAATGAATTGTTGAATTTAAATTGTTGAAACATAAAACAAAGTTTAGATTGTTTTTTTTTGTTATAAACAAATAAAACAACTCTTCGACAATTGTTGATATTGAAATGCCAATAAGTGGACGTGATAGGTGAGATTTTGGCGTATATTTTGAAAGAAAAAATCTGTTCGACCACTAGCTGAGATAAAGCCTTTTTTTCAAAAAATCGCTGCGACGTTGTTGAATAACATTAAGGGATTATTTAAGTAGAAACTTATACGGAGATGGATAAACTACTGTATGCAGCAGTTGTCAACTCAATTATTTCAAAATTATTGATATTGCAATAGTTTAAAGTTACACCTACTCCGAGAGTCAAAAAGTAAGCAGTAGAAGGAAGGGGGCGTTCTTTCAGCCTGCGGTGCGCGGAAAAAAAACATGACTCGGAAGTTTTAAATTCGCTTCGCTGAAAAAATTTGGATAATCTTCGCGAATGTTGGTTATAAAACCTTTTTTTTTTAATATGTCGTTTTCGGATGAGATATGAACAATGGATGATGTTTTTTTGGTAATCAAATTATTGTTAAACATAGCAATAAACAAATTGTTGCACTTTTATATATTTTATGCATAATTACAATTTTACCTTACTTACAAGCTTTTCAAATTACGAAAAAATTATTACCGTTGGTCAGCAGTATATAACTAATTGGGAATATTAAAAATCAGATTGATTTTTAATATACCGTTAATATTTATCGAGTTATAGCATCAAACTTATTGCGACTGTCATTTGCCGCCAAATTATTGGTTGTACAAGAAAAACACATGGTAACTTTTTTGTTTATTTTATTGAACGAACATTTATCAAATACTTATCGGCATTTCGATATCAACATTTATTGGAGCGTTGTTTAATTTGTTTTTAACAAAAAAACTAACCCCAAATTTGTTTATGTGTTTCATGAATTTAAAATCAACAATACATTTGGTTCTTTCTTATTATTGTTAGTAAAAGTCTCGAACTTGCATTTGCGTGCCCGCAGACCGCGGTACGACTGCTAGAACTATTTTTTTTTAAATTAAATGATGGCTAGTTTATTTATTTAACTAAATCGTCTGGAGGCCAAATTGCCATTTTTTTTTCGAACGAGCTGTAGGCAAGTCATTCGAGGCTTTTGAGAAAGAAACAGGCTCGTTATTTGAATTGCATCATGGATTCACTCTATTGAGTGCTGGGATCTTTTTGAGAAAATAATGAACAATTTGGTCCTCTTTTAGACCTCAACTGCACATCGAGTCATCCGTGATGCCAAACTTATAAAGATCGCCCCGTTCCGACATTAATGCCACTACGATTCGAAGCTCTATCTTCTTCAGTAAATATTTGTTCCTTGGTACACCTTATTCTAGTATTTCATATATTTTCATTTACTGTAACATTAACTTTAGTTCCTTCCTAACGAATGATGATTAGAACAGATTATGTTTCGAATGATTTTGGCAACCGGCCTTATCTTTTCCATACAATCTGCTTCCTCGTTTGCGTTCTTCCCATCTTATCATAACTCTAACCAGGTTGTCTCAAATTAAAAACTATCTTACGGCTAGAACGGCCATAATTTTTTTATTAATTTCAGAATAGATCAGTTCAAAGCAGTGAAGGCAATCAAATGATACTAAATACCATGTTATTATTAGCATCTATCAGTTTTTTATGTTATATGTAGAAGCCCTTTTTTCACAAAATCAATGATATTGGAGCTCGTAAACTTGATTTACCTATTTTCAAAGAAGAACAAATCATATATCTAACTTGCCACCACCCAAACTATTAGCTATTTAATCTATTTAACCTCGCATTTTAATTTTTTACCTTCATATAACTAAAATGTCCAGGAGCCTTGTTCTTCATGCACATATGAGTATAAAAAGCTGTTTCTTGTGGAGTTTCTCGCTTAACAGCACATTGGTCAATAAGTTTTTGAACTACTACAGGATCTTTAAGGAGTTTTAAACCTTTTTCTCTTATTACTTCTATCTGGAAATCTCCACCATTATTAAGAAATCCACACTTTTTCGACATACAATATAAAAACTCTTTAAGTTTTGGATCGTCTGAATAGATTCCGTCTCGCAGTTTAAAAACTAACTCTATATCTACGCCCGTTTCTGTTAAACACTCTTTACAATATTCAAAAATTTTCCTTGCTATATCATCTGGAAGTGGGATTTCTCTAGGGAAAACTTCAGCATGGACCTAAAAATAATTGCATTTTAGGGACATTGTTATAATGTAATTTTGGTTTAAGTGATAGGAGACTAAAATAGACAAAAAAATATCATAACTGAAGTTAAATTTAATTAAAATCAAAAAATAAACTAGTTTCCAATTTTAAGGTATTTTTAAATATTTCTAGATATATCTTAAACTCACTTAACAGATATTTCCAAATATTTATATACGTATATTGAAATGCCTTCTGGAGATAATTCTTATTTTGAAAGCGTAGAACCCCTTTATGTTCTTTAAAACAACAAAGAGTATAATTTAGGAGGTTTGTCAAGATTGGACACTACAACTTGTTCATAATTGCAGAAAAATTTAAAACCGATTCTGAACTAATACGCATGCGCAGTTGGAATAGTAACGTTCGTGGATACCAAAGTTCTGAATTTTTAGTTACAGTCCGATGGTAGCGAAGAAACTAATTCGGTTCGAGATCGATTCTGAACCAGTTCTATCTGTTCTAAGGATTGAACAAGAACATTATAGTCGGTATTTTATGCAGCGCCAGCTTTCATGCTGCGGCTGCAATGTGCAACTATTTGACAATTGTTTTTATTTTATTTTGAGTCTTTCTTTTGTTTATGTCATTTGTCGCATTTGATGTTCCAGTATATATTTTATTATATTATATTGGTTTTACTTTAATTAGTCTTAATGTATCTAAAATCTTAATTGATAAATTATAAATATAATAAAAAGTGTTTTTACGTTTTTGTTTAAACCTAAAAAAATATATTTTTAGTGAATACTCCAATTATGTCAAATCATTTATCATTCAGCGACGAGAACTTAGAAGAAATTTTAGATTGACTAAAATGCATTATCTTTATTTTTATTTATTTTTACGACATTTCGATTAGGTTGTATCTCTAATCGTTATCAAGTATGAACTGAATGTTTTGTCTTAAGATTACGAGCTTAAATAGGGACTGTGTCCATTGAAACGCAAAGTTTCGCTTCACTATACACACCCCAATGATTTAATGTTAAGTTGTTAAATAGTGGTTGCCAAAGATTAGGTATCTCAACACTCGATTTTCTGAAGATTCCATTATTGTTTTTAATGTAAGCTCCTAATATAAATTTTCTTTGTTTCGTATGGAACCCATATATATTGCCGTAGCCTCTGATCATTTTATATGGTGTTCTTTATCCCAGGAGTGTTCTGCAGTACCTGATCTCGACGTTTCCTCTTTTTGTATATGAGTTTTATGTTCCTTAATTCTAACTTCTAGTGGTCGTTTGGTTTCTCCAATATACATTTCACCACACTCACATGGAACTTTGTAAACACATTCTTTCTCGTCGGTAGTTTTTGGTTTTGTTTTTGTTAAATGAGCTCTAAATGTATTTCCTGATTTAAACTACTGGCAATTCGTCTTATTTTCGCCGAAGTTCCCTTAATGTACGGAATTGTGAAGAAGGAGTGTGTTTCTTGCTATCTAGTATTCGTTGTTCTAAAGTGATTTATAACATCATCAGTTAGTTTTAAAGGATAAGCATTCTGTTGTAAATCAGATTTAATATTTGCTACCTCTTTTTCCAATAAATCAGCATTATTGTATATAGATATAGCGCGATTATAGAGCTTGCGTATAATTCCCCGTTTTGTTACAACAGAATGATTGGAACTATGATTAAGATATTGTCCAGTATGTGTTGGCTTTCTGTATACTGAAGTTTAAATAGTTTCGTTTGAACGGTTCACCATGATATTCAGGAAGCGCAATTGATCATTTACTTCTTTTTTCATAGTAAACTTAATTGTAGGTCGAATGGTATTTAGATGTTTTATTAGATCTTTAAATTCTTGATCATTGCCCTTCCATACGATGAAGGTATCATCAACATATCTCAACCAGACTTTCGGTTTTACTGTTGCCATTTCCGTGGCAAGAGTTTATTATATATATATATATATATATATATATATATATATATATATATATATATATATATATATATATATTGGCGATGACTGGAGAGAGTGAATAACCCATCGGAAGCCTGTCGTCCTGAGCGTAGAACTTGTCCTTTACTTGACAGTAAGCACTACGCAGGCAACAATCTAAAAGGTCCATCACCCCGTCCAGTGGTAACGTGGTTCGTCTGACCATTTGAAAGTCTAGTTTTGATTATGTCCAGCGATTCCCCTAATGGTACATTAGTATACAGACTTTCCACATCAAAGCTGATTAGTCTGTCGTCTGGCTCTAGATTGATGCTACTAACAATGTTCACGAAATGTATAGAATTTTTAACATATGTGTTCGTCTTACCTTCTAAAGGTTGTATGATTTTTAAAAAAAACTTCGCCAGTGCATTTGTTGGTGATTCTCTGGAGCTGGTTATTGGCTTCTCCAACTAGCTCTTCAGTCATCGCCAATATACATATGGAATCGTTCAAAACTCATGCCATAGAAACGGCAACAGTAAAACCGAAAATCTGGTTAAGTTATGTCGATGATACCTTCATCGTGTGGAAGGGCAATAATCAAGAACTTAAAGATCTAATAAAACATCTAAATACCATTCGACCTGCAATTAAGTTTATCATGGAAAAAGAAGTAAATGATCAATTGCGCTTCCTGAATATCATGGTGAACCGTTCAAACGAAACTATTTAAACTTCAGTATACAGAAAGCCAACACATACTGGACAATATCTTAATCATAGTTCTAATCATTCTGTTATAACAAAACGGGGAATTATACGCAACCTCGATAATCGCGGTATATCTATATGCAATAATGCCGATTCACTGAAAAAAGAAGTGATTTACAATAGAATGGTTATCCTTTAAAACTAATTGACGATGTCATAAATAAATTTAGAACAACGACCACTAGACAGCAAGAAACACATTCCTTCTTCACAATTCCGTACATTGAGGGAACTTCGGAGAAAATAAGACGAATTGCCAGTAGTTATAATATAAAAACAGCCTTTAAATCAGGAAATACATTTAGAGCTCATTTAACAAAAACAAAACCAAAAACTACCGATAAGAAAGAATGTGTTTACAAAGTTCCATGTGAGTGTGGTGAAATGTATATTGGAGAAACCAAACGACCACTAGAAGTTAAAATTAAGGAACATAAATCTCATACATAAAAGAGGAAGCGTCGAAATCGGGTATGGCAGAACACGTCTGGGATAAAGAACACCATATAAAATGGTCTGAGACTACGTCAATATATATGGAACCCCTAATGAAAAAAAAAAAGAAAATTTATAGAAACAGCTTACATTAAAAACAATAATAGAATCTTCAGTAAACCGAGTGTTGAGATACCTAATCTTTAGCAACCACTACTTTGTAATATCAAATCATTGAGGAATGTACAGTGAAGCGAAACTTTGCGCTTCAATGGACACAGTCCCTATATAAGCTCGTAGTCTTAAGACAAAATATTCAGTTCATATTTAATAACGATTAGAGATACAACCTAATCGAAACGTCGTAAAAATAAATAAAAATAAAGAGAATGCAAGTCCGACAACCACATTTTAGACAATCTTCAACATTATCTACAACCTTCAAACAAATGTTAGAAATTTTAGAGTTATTCAAAATTCCTAAAAATGCTAATTATTTTTAGGAAATTTTGCCCCCCATTTTCAGTTAAACCGAGAAAT
Organism: Diaprepes abbreviatus; assembly: GCA_034092305.1. Lineage (NCBI taxonomy): Eukaryota > Metazoa > Arthropoda > Insecta > Coleoptera > Curculionidae > Diaprepes > Diaprepes abbreviatus. The sequence continues at coordinate 18,569,520 of JASJET010000057.1, read as the reverse complement.
AGTACAAGAACTGGCACATTACTTGACTAACTTAAGAGTTTTATATTCGCAGGAAGGAGATTATGAAAAAGTTACAACATTATAAAGTGTATTATGGTTTGCAGTAAATGAAGTTGCATCGTACATGGACGTATCAGACCGCCTTTTAAAATTGTTATAAAATGTTTTTTGAAGCAAAAAAATGGAGCTCAAACAATTGCGTTTTATTTTTAGTTTAGAAAAACAGACATCTTTTTATTCGGCATATGTCTAGAATTAGATTTACTTTTAGGCTTCCACAATATGGACTTAACACAAAATACAGAACAAACAACAGATTTCAGTTAAAATATACATTTTTTATCAAAAATTCTTTTGAGCAAAAACAAGACGTTTTATTCTAAAAGAAACTGACGGTTATACTTTATATTACATAAGAACAACAATTATAATTAAATCTTTTTTAAAAATAATACAAATAATAAAACCCAATAAGAGACACCGTTTTAAAAGTTATTTAAAACAACTCGTTTAATCAGCATTTAACATCGTATGTTAAACCCAGAACAAAAAAATTTAGATGTTAAATAAAGAGACTTATACCACAGTAGACAACTCAAAGTTCCGAAATCGTCCGTGGAAAAAAAATTCTGAACCGGTTGATAATCGAACATGCGCTGTACGACAATCCTGAACTAGTTCTGTACTTGTTCGGAATCGATTCAAAAAGTAATTCGCGAACAAAGCTATCATCAGAACAAGTAAGAATTCTAGATATCTAGAAACAGAAAAATAATGAATTGTCAAAAAAACTCGCACAAAAGTACTGTCGCTAGTTCTCAGCTAAAAATGCAACAATTTTTTGTTCTTTCTTAGTAACAAATAACAACATAGAAGTATTGCAAAAAAGCGGACGATTTTCTGAGTAATCATTAAAGAAACGGCAAACATTAACAGTTTTGCAGTAATTTACAGGAAATTTTAAAGACAATTTGAGTTCAAAACTATAGTATAAATTACTTATTAATAGAAAAACCGACAATTTTCGATAAGTGTGGGAATGTCTATATATCCTGAAACTCCTGACTCTGTTTATGTTTATTATTTTGAGTGTGTTAGTTGTGGCTAAACGCTATTTTAACTGATATGATTAAGAGACCCAAATAGATCCATAGATCCATAAAAAAGGACTATAATAAAAGTATCTTTAACTAATGATTTAAGCAATTAACTCATAATCATATCTAACTAATTAAAATGACAGACAAATATAACGACAGCATAGGAAGATAATCCAGGCTATTTTTAAAAATATTGATTTGCGTATTATTTCGATAGCTTAATCTAAGATTTGTCTGCGCTCACTACATAGGACTATGCCATGACTATAACAATACCGATTCATGCAAATTTAAACCTATTTAAATGTGGATAAGGTAAGTCCTGCTATACCATCCCGTAAGCGGCCAACACGGGTGCACTCTGCCACTATAAGTCTATACAAAGAATCCATTGTTCTGTATCGTTACGATCATGTAACGATCTCGTGTTGTGGGGCAAGATCCTTAGGCTTAAGTAATTATTTTGATATTTCAGTTTTAATTATTCATGAAACGTATACTGATCTGTCTACACAAAAATGAGTTTCTTTAACGAACTAAGTAGAAGTATCACCATATTTATGTTTACAACTTTTTAAACTGAATAAACACATATACTTACTGGTGAATTTTCATAAATGCACTTTGACATAAAGAAAGCAATATCCTTGGGTATATATTGTGGTATAACGCACTTTTGGTACAATTTTTCTATAACAGAAACATCATCAATAATTTGTTTAAAACAGTCATAAAATTTTTCTTTGTGAATAGTTCCATCTTCGCTTAAAACTCCTTGTCTTTTGGTCATACAAAAAATGTAATCTTTGAATGTATCATCTTCATAGAGTTTGCCTTCTTTATGGAATTTTCGGATTACTGTTTCATCCAGGTTGTTTTCAGCAGCACATTCTTTATGTTGAGATAAGAATTTTTCTGTTTGTTCATTAGGAAGATAAACTATTTTCGGAATAACCTAAAAATTTAGCTTAATTATGCAAGTTGCTATTATTCTGAATTGTATTATTTAACTCATGAATTTAACAAATTTTGCTGCAGTGCTCCAAACAATATCGAAATTTGAACATTTTATTTAATAACAAATCACAAAAATTATTGCTACTTAAACACATTCAAACTTTTGGTTTCAATAAGGTAATAGAAAATATATTGGAAAATACAGTAGTTTTTCCACTCAGTGTAGACTTTTTGAAGTAAATTAAAAATAAATTAAACTTATTTCAATTTAAGGGCATATTTTAAGCACTTGAAAACCTGCACATATTAAATAAGTTCTTTATTTTATAATTTTTAGAGAAACATTTAAAATGAAACAAAAATAACTGTCCAAATCGAAAAAAGGTTCAAAATTAAAAAAAAAACACAAATTTAATCATATTGCAAATATAACTTTGGTTGTGCTTTTGACGTTAAAGGATCTAATTTTTAGGACTTCGCTTTTCTCACAACCCGCTGTTAGAATGTGAAAAATTAGGAAGAGTCTAGTAGAGACGAAACAAGCACCTCTGCCGTATCACTGTAGTAGGGAAGATAACTTTTGACTTTTTTCTCGATATCGTGGTACAAGTAGGCCATTATCTCGATGGTGGTGCAATAGGACAAATTGTATTCTGTAGCAATTTATTCAAACTGTGCAACCTCTAACGCGGAAAAGATATGATGGAACGAAGTATGCATTTACTGTTCGTATTTTACTTCATATATACATATACATGTACACATACATACATATATATGTATATATATATATATATATATATATATATATGTTATGTCGGATATTCTCACAGGTGTGATGTGCAACACAGATACGAGATGATGGTTTGTACCGAATGCAATGACTTGACGAGTACCATAATAAAACGAAACAGCGATGTCGTCATTTTTCGGACCCGGAGTTTTTCCATGTTCTTTCAAGATCTCCGCACTTTTTAGCATGAGAATAGTATTTATCGACGGTCTTAGTCCGCATAGTCGAGAATTTCTTATTTTATTTTAAAATTACACGGACGTTAACTTTTCTATATATATATATATATATATATATATATATATATATATATATATATATATATATATATATATATGCACTGGGTATTTCCGGTTTAATTCGTTCGTCGGTAGAAAAATAAATCTTCCCTGGGTTGGTACGTCCTCTCGGCCCGCTATCCTGTTTCTCTGGTATGTTGTTTTTGTTTTGGTTTTGAGCAGGATTCCCATGTATTTCAGATATTTTGTGCATCATCTCTGTTGTTAAAGTCTTTGGTGCTTTCTATTTCGAGAGCTTCTCTGATAATGTGCTTTATGGGTGCGATCTGTTTAGTTTCCTGGAAATTTATGTGTCCTGTCTCCTGATAATGTTGGAATAAAGCTGATGTGGTTTGCTTATTCTTTATGACATTTTTATGTTCTTGGACTCTGGTAGTTTGGTCGATGTCGTCTTTTTCAGTCTCTACCTGGGATGCTGTATACTACCTAGTTTTCTAATGGTATTTTTGCTCAGAGATTATTGTTTGAGGCTTGTAAATTGTGCATATGTCATGCTTCCTCAGAATTATTACGTCTGTTACATATTTTATATATAGCAATGTGGTTTTTGGTTTAGATTTGTCATCTTTTTCTTTTTTCTCTGCTATTGCTTTTGTATTCTGTTTTATGGCCTTTTTGATATTGTGTTCTTTGTAGTTGTTTTGTTCTAGGGCTGTTGTGATATTGTCGAATTCTTTTTGACGGTTCGTGGGTTTGGCTAGTCGCAAGGATCTGGAGAACAATGTGTTAACTACCGATTGTAACTGTGATGGATGGTGGTGAGATTCGGCGTTCAAGTATCTGTTTGTGTGCGTGGGTTTTCTGTAGACCATATAATGTTTTGGGTCGTCGTTTTTGGTGATGAGAAGGTCAAATAAAGGTAGCTGCTTGTTAACTTCGACCGCCAATGTGAATTATATGTGGTGATGAATGCTGTTTAGTTCTTTTAAGAATATATCCAAATTGGATCCTCCATGTGGCCATATATAATGAAGATGGCCATCCACGTCTCATTTTCAGAAGGAGAGTTTTATTTTGACTTTTCTTAGGCGTTCTGTTTCGAAATATTTCATCCGAGTTTTTCAGGTATGAGTCTACAAGTTCGGTCGCCGGTTGAATATTTTGTGACAGATATTTTTCCAGTTGTAGAGTAGGTGAATCTACTGTCCTTACTATGGGTTTTGTTGGTGTTCTTTCTTTATTGATTTTTGGTAGTCTATATAGTTGGGGATATCTGTTTCCCCAGGAACGATGCGCTTTTCTATTTCTTCTACAAGTTTGGCAGTTTTGATTATGTTTTCTGTCGTTTTTTCGAGGTATGTAGTTGGATTTCTTGTAACTGGTTTGTAGGTGTGGTCTTGAAGAATATCTGTCATCTTAGTTTTATGTTCTTCTTTGTTCATGACTACAGTAGCGTTCCCTTTGTCTGCTGATAGGATGATGATATTTTTATTGTTTTTAAGATTATTTAAGGCTTTTATTTCTGAGCGTTTCATGTTTGGTTTGATGGTTCTTAGTACGCGAGATACCTCCTTCCGCATTACTTCTGCTTCTCCTTCTGACTTCTGGTGTAGCGTGGCTTCAATATTGGCCATAATGTCCACATTTGGCATAGTCTTTTTGGTAACTGCATAGTTACGCCTATACTTAGAACTTGTTTTTCGGACACACTATAAAATTTCCAAGAAACTAAAGAGATCGTGCCCATAAAGCACTATAGAACGCGCACCATCAGAGAAGCTCTCGAAATAGAAAACAATAAAAACTTTAACAAGAGAGTTGATGCAAAAAACATCTCAAATACATGGAAAACCTTACTTAAAACCAAACCAAAAACAACACAGCAGAAAAACAGGATAGCGAGTCTAAAAGAGGCACAAGCCCAGGAAAGTAAAGAAACCAACCAGGCAGAACCAAGGTATAGCCTGCGCAAGCGCTAAATTATAAAAGGACCAACACAGGACCAGCACGCTCATTCCGGAAAATATGTATACAAGGTTTGATGTCAGAATAGGTCGATTTAAGCCAGCTTAATTATATCTGATACTGCTTCATTTAGGGGGTGGTGATTGGAGCAGATTGTGTTTCGAATGGTTTTGACAACGGGGCTTATATTTACCTCACAATCTGCTTCCTCGTTTACGTTCTTCTCATCTTATCGTTACCCTAATCAGGCTGCCCCAAATTAAAATCTCTTATGTGTAGAACGACCACAATTTTTTTACCTATTTCAGAATAGATCCGTTCCTGACATTGAAAGCATTCAAATAATACTAAGTACCGTATTACTATTAGCATCGCACTAACGAGCATTTGGCCTCAAAAACCGGACAAAAAGGAGAAATGCAAACTATACTAGTAATCATAGAAATTATTTTTTTTGTATACCTGAGTAACCGTACCATCGTAAAATTATGATAAAGTGGCCCCTCCCCGCCGCTACGCTCCGCACAGTTAATTGTAATCTAGGCTTCATTCAATACGCACGCATTCGTTCTTGATAATAATTAAAAATAGAATGACTGTTTAGTATTCTTATGGACCTAAAACAATATGCAAGAAAATTTTCTATTTTTTGTTTTTTTTAACTAATTAGTGTTTTTGAAAATGTTCCGAGCTAGGTCGGGCTACAATCCTTTTTTTATAATAAACTATAGACATTAGCCATATCATAACATTCAAAATATTTTGCACATGTTTCCACCTCTTAAAAAGACCGCTTTGAGTTCAACGGTTTTTTTTTGCAATAATTTTGGTTATTTTTTAATAACATAAATATTTTTTTCCTATAGGTACAGATTTGACATCAAATGATATTGAGGTATATCGGAAAACGCTATACATGCTTTTTAAACAAAGCACATCCAGAACACTTGAAGATAACGTATCATTTATGGAACATAAGCTCCGCGAAATGATGAAATGTCCCCAAAACGAGTACCATACCTTAAGTCACGATTTAAAACATTTTAACAGTGATTTGAAGAAGATATGGATAACATCTAACTACATAGCAAAAGCCAACCTTTCCTGAGTGAAACTTTAGAATTGTTAGAGTTGAAGAGGAAACTGCAGGAATCAATCAATCTGGTGAATCGGATTTTTATTAATTTTCCATAAAAAAATAGATTAAAATAATTTTGTCCGGTTTTTGAGACAAAATGCTCAAATTGCGGCAAGCGAATAGAGACCCTAATCAAAATCTGTGATTTCATTTTGTCACCCTTTACACAAACAACAACAAAAATATTTTTGGGATTTCCAATTCTTGCATTTAAAATCCATACAATTTTTACAGTTTTTATCGCTGTAGTTCGATATCCATTTTATTGGTATCCTTTTAAAGAAAAGGAAGATTTTTCAAAACATACAATAATCGATTTGCTACCTGCTGCCAACAATTATGATCCTATTTATTTTTTCATTGCTAATGGAAGCAAAATAAAAAAAAACTTACATATTTTAATTCATATATACAAATGTATCTATGCTCTTATAAAAATGTTATAACTTTAAAGGACGAATAAACAATCAGGTAGCAAATCGTGCATAAATTCACACACTTCTATTAGCAATAAAAAATTAAATAGGATTAGCAGGCAGAAAATCGTATGATGTTAATTGTTTTTCTTAGAATTTTGCACAGTTAAATACTTTATGACTGTTTGTGGCCTTGTTTAGACATTATTAAAAAATTGAACAGAATCCATTTAACCCAATTTTGATCGCAATCTGTTTTTGTCAAAATATGTTGAAATCTTTTATTTGACAACCATTAATAAAGTCGGTAGAAAACTTTAGATTGTCAAACTTTGTAAAAGATAGACTTTTTATGGAAAAACGTACAATTACCCTAAGTCAACATATAAAACGATACCCTTTACTTTTTTTAAATATTACTCCCCTCCGCTTCTCCACCCTAAGTCAGCACCCCCATCACCCGAATGGTAAAATAATGCCAGAAATGAAATCGGAGCTCCTAAAAATATATAAAACGATGATCATTACGTTTTTTTGATATTACTCCCCTCCCCCTCCCCACCCTAAGTCAGCCTCCCTTCACCCGATTAGTAAAATAATGCCACAAATCAACATAGCGCCCTCAAAAATCCCCGGATACTGATTTTGACACGTCTAAAGTCAAAAACAATGAGGTTATTAATTTTGTCCGGTTTTTGAGGCCAAATGCTCGTTATTGCATCGATCAGATTTTTATGTTATATATAGAAGCTCTTTTTTCAAAAAATCAATGATATTGGAGCTCATAACTTTGATTTACCTATTTTCAAAGTAGAACAAATCATATATCTAACTTGTCACCACCCAAACTATTAGCTATGTAATCTATACAAACTTTCTTTTTAACTTTTTACCTTCATATAACCAAAATGTCCAGGAGACTTTTTATTCAAACATATGTAAGTATAAAAAGACGTTTCTTGGGGAGTTTCTTGCTTAACAGCACATAGGTCAATAAGTTTTTGAACTACCACAGGATCTTTATAGAGTTTTAAACCTTTTTCTCTTATTACTTCTATCTGGAAATCTCCATCATCATTAAGAAATCCAGACTTTTTCGACATGCAAAATAAAAACTCTTTAAGTTTTGGATCGTCTGAATAAATTCCGTCTCGCAGTTTATAAACTAATTCAATGTCTACGCCTGTTTCTGCTAAACACTCTTTAGAATATTGAAAAATTTTGCTTGCTATATCGTCTGGAACTGGGATTTCTCTAGGAAAAACTTCAGCACTGACCTAAAAATAATCGCATTTTAGGGATATTGTTTTAAGACAATTTTGATTTAGGTGATAAAAGGAGAGTAAAGTATACGAAAAATTTCAAATACAGAACTGAAGTTAAATTTAATTAAAATCAAAAATGAAACAAACGGAATTTCGAACTATCAAGTTATTTTAACTATTTCTAGATATCTCTTAAACTCACTTAATAGATATTTCCAAATATGAAACTGAAAGTTTCACTTGAAAACGGCTAGAGATAACTACTAGCCGAAACGTCGTGATATTCAACAAAAATAAAGACAATGGAAGTCCAACAGATATCTACTATTTCGTATTTTTTGATTCTTAATTTACTTCTCCAAAATCCTCCAATACCGATTTTGAAAGAACTTGAGATACATACATTTTTTGACATATTTTATTCAGCCTATTGAGTTTGGAGAACATAATTTTATATTCGTTCGTTGTACCCTCACAAATCATCCAGTACCAGTTTTAGACAAAATTAAGAAATATAAAATATTTAGTCCGTCATTTTGAATTTAAAAAAAAAATTAATTCGGTATGTGCGAGCCCAAAAATTCCCCTATATCAGCTCTGGAGAAAATTGGACAAAATAAAATTTTTTGTTCGCCATCTTAGATTTTACTGAACCAATTTTGACCAAAATAATATGGGACTACTGCAGAAACTTCTATAACATAACGCAAAAGTTTTCATTTCAATCAAGTAAATAAATAAATACAGAAATATATACATATATATATATATATATATATATATATATATATATATATATATATATATATATATATATATATATATACCGTTCATATTTCAAAAACTTCTTTTCATATTTTACATTTCCAAAAACCCGTTAAATCTAAGTGGATAATATATAGTACTGTTTCATATCCATAAAAACTGATCAATATAAATATAAAATCATCTGATTCATAACAATATTTGCTCTGTAAATTTAAATGAATTATAAACGGATGGATTAAAAACTTATGCCAGTATTTTGGATTTACTATCCAACACGGCAACACTGCATCGTCCCATGTCTTGCCTTTTTACTACTATTTACTATAACAAAATTTATTGAATGAGTTGGATTTAATACTCGGAAATTTCTCATCTTACGCTCTTGCCAAAAATACCAAAAATAGTTGCCAAGGAGTCCATAAGTGCTGAAAATCTTGTGTTTACTTAGGCAATGCTGTAACTGTACCGATTTATCCGAATTTAAACTTATTTAAATGTGGATAAAGCATGGCCAACTATACCATTCCGTAAGCGGCCAGCACCGGTGCACGCTGCCAATAAGACTATACAAACAATACATGTTTCTGTATCATTACGGTCATGCTTAAGGGCTTAAGTAATGGTTTTGATATTTTATTTTTAATTATTCATTTTTATTTACAACTTTGTAAACTGAATATACACTTATACTTACCAGTGAATTTTCAGAAGTGCACCTTGATATAAAGAGGGCAGTATTTATAGGCGTATCTTGTTGCACAAGGCATTTTTGGGCCAATTGATCTATCACGGAAACATCATCAATAACATCTTTAAAAGAGTCATAATATTTGTCTTTGTTAATAGTCCCATCATCATTTAAAGTCCCTTGTCTTTTGACCATACATAAAATGTAGTTCAGGATGTTATCACCGTTTAAAGATCTGCCTTCTTTACCGAGTTTTCGAATTAATTCTTCATCCACGTTATTTTCAGCAGCACATTCTTTATGTTGTGCTAGATATTTTTCTGCTTCTTCATTGGGAAGATAAACTATTGTTTTAGTAACCTAAAAATTTAGCCTAATTATGTAAGTTGCCATCGTTTTAAAGTTTACTATTTTTCACATGAATTTAACAAATTTTGCTGCAGCAGTTCGAACAAAATCGAAATTTGAACATTTGATGAAAAGTAAAATTTTTAGGATAAAAATAAAATATTTTTTTTAGTTAATAACAAATCACAACAAAAATTATTGCTACCCATACATATTCAAACTTTTTGTTTCAAAAAGGTAATAGAAAATATATTGGAAACCAAAGTTATGTCTTCCCTCATTGCGGAATTTTTATAGCAAATTAAAAATAAATGAAACTTATATCAATTTAAGGGCATATCTTAAACACTTAATGACCAGAACATTTTTAAATAAGTTCTTAGTTACATAATTTTTAGAGAAACATTTAAAATAAAACAAAAATAATTGTCTGCATCGAACAGATTTCAAAATAAAAAAAAATCACAACAAAGACAACAGCTTTGACCGTGCCTTTAAGATCCAAGGATCCAATTATTGTAATCCGGCTTTGCTCACGACCCGCTATTAGAGTGGGAAAAATTAGGAAGAATACTGCGTTAACACAACGTAGTACTGATTGAAAATAAAAAGAAGTACCACAAGATATGGTTCTCCATTGTCAAAGAATAAAAATAAAAGCCCAAATAAATGTTAATACTTATTTCTTTTTGTTAATTCAGACAGAAAAGGAGGGAGAACAACTGATTCTATTTTAGTAAGACAATTTAGGTATTTCTGATTTTCTTGTGGCTTATAGTTCTCACGGATGTGAACCAAAATTAACCCAAAAAAATAGTAGTCACGTGATTAGCATTATCTGTCAAATTGTAATTTATTTCCAAAAAAAAAATCAAAAGTTGGGTTATATCTCAGAATATCGAAAAAAGTTATTAGAAAAAGTTTTTTTAAGTGCAATTTTAGCCGATATGCAAAATTTCAGCTGAATAAGATAATTCAGATTTTTTGCCCATTTTTTGTAAATTGCACCACTGTGCAAAATAAAACTCAAACGCAACCTATATAAGACTTCTTAGTTTTGACAATGCTTTATCCCAGACATATTTTGTTTGAAATAGCGCTATACAAAATGTATGTTTTTCGACAAAATCTAAATAGGGCTATTAAAATTTTATCACATGTGGATATATCCACATTATGCCGTTATAGCTGCATATAGTTGTACGTTTTGCTGAATGTGATTTTAGCACTACAACGGAATAATGTGGATATATCCACTGCTATTGCTTCTCACACGGAGGAATCCGTGAAAGCCGCATAAACATGTATACGGCGAAGCCGCGTTCAGTATTTGCATGCTTCCTTCCGATCTGTCCTTTGCACAGCCAAGTGCATGTCGGTACCCTGATGAGTCTAGTAGAGACGAAACATGTACCTCTGCCGTATCACTGTGACGGGGAGGATAAGTTTTGACTTTCTTCTCGGTATGGTGGTACAGGTAGGCCATCATCTCGATGGTGGTGGAATAGGATAAATTGTGTTCCATAGCAATTTGTTCCAACTCTGCAACCTCTAACACGGAAAGGATGTGGTTGGAACGAAGTTTGCATTTACTGTTCGCATTTTACTTCTGAATATATGTATATATATATATATATATATATGTTATATCGTAAATTTTCACGGAAGGTGGAATGAATGGTTTGATTATTCCGGGTTCAAATTCATTCGTTCAAAAAATCGTTTTCACGACGTTTCGCCAAAATCTCATTTGGCATTTTCAAGTGCGGTTCACCTCGTTACTCGCTGAGAACTGAAATTATTAAATGTAGTCAATTTAGCCGTACAAATTATTTCAGCAGCCCCTTGTATTTTAATGTTAGAGAATAAATTTCGTCTGAAAACTTTTAAGTAATTAAATTCATTTTTTTACAGTTTATGTCATAGTGACCAATTAAGAAATGTAGTATTTTCACTACTAATTCATTAAGCAGAATCACATTTCTTTTCCAGTAATTAATAAAAAGCAAATTTTATTTGTAGCTTTTTACAACAATAAATGATATTGAATTTTTGTCTTTTGAACGTGTAAAAGTTTTTCCTCAATAATACACATTAAAATGAGCACAGTATTTACCTTAAAAAATGGAATCTCAAAAGCATGTTGACATAAGCATTTTGCGATATTAAATGCAGTATCCTCAGGATTTTCCTTCTGCACCGTACACTGTTCCACCAGTCTGGACAGGACTTCTTGATCTTCAACTACAATACCTAGTTTTTTTCTAAATACGTCCTTCTGAACAGTACCATTAACATCTTGAAAACCAATTCTTTGTGAAAAACAGAAAACATAATTTTTAAAACTCGGGTCACCATTATAAATTCCTTTAATCACATTTTCAATTAAAACTTCATTGACGTTGGGTTGCTTGAGACAAATTTTATGATAGGCTTCTAGTTTTTCATCTTGTTCCCTAGTTAGAATAGCTGCCTGTAAGAAATATTAAATCTGGTATATCTTTCGGAAAATAATTTGAAAATTTCAAAATCAGGAAAAAAAAATTAATCTTACACATATTATTTAGTTAGTTGCATATATGTATTCTCCTTTCAGCAGAAAAAAGAAAAGAATCTTTACAAACAGTTTACGTTATTTCCTGCAAATACCACTCTGGTGCTCTCGACATACACGTTATGACCATCTGAGGGTCTCGTCAGTAGAGCTGTACCGAACCGAGAGCAACATTCATAGGAAAGAATTATCTATACAAAATATAAATTCCGAGAAATGTCGGCAGAATATTAAACCTGCCGATTTTTCGATGCACCTGGCTGTGCAAAAGACCCCCCCCCCCGGTACCCTAATGAGTCTAATAGAGACGAAACATGTACCTCTGCCGTATCACTGTGGCGGGGAGGGTAAGTTTTCGTGGTACAGGTAGGCCATCATCTCGATGGTGGTGGAATGCGATAAATTGTATTCTGAACAATTTATTCTAACTGTGTAACCTCTAACACAGAAAGGATATGATGGAGAGAAGTTTGCATTTACTGTTCGCATTTGACTTCATTCCTATACGGAGCTGCATATAGTTGTACGTTTGCTGAATGTGATTTCAGCACTACAACGGCATAATGTGGATATATCCACTGCTACTGCATCTCACACGGAGGAATCCGTGAAAGCCGCATAAACATATATATATATATATATATATATATATATATGTGTGTGTGTGTGTGTGTGTTTATTAGGTAATATGGCGACCATATTGTGCAAGAATATTCTAACACATCTAACAAATGAAATATACAAAGTTTAAATAAATAGCCATGATGAGACCTAGCATTTAATTAATTCTGCAATGTTCAGCAAACTACCTTGAGCGTGGCACCATCCATCAACAACAACATGTTTCTGTATTTAAAGATATCGTATTAGATAAGCACCAGGTGACTAGTGTATTAGGAACATTTTACAAAGAGTATGTGTCATAATAACAGCAAGTAGTTTGATGACAACTAACTACCCAGGTCGTTCATGGAAAGGTTGAACTGAAGGGATCCAGATGAGACCTCTGTGGAACTCAAGATGAGGCATGAAATAAATCAGGCACATAACCATTTATTCTTATCCTGCCCAAGAGGTTTGACTCCAGCCAAAACAACAGCATTTCAGCTAATCCAAAGCTTGACAACTTGGAGAGTAAAATGTTACGATTCACTTTATCGAAAGCTTTGCTGAAATCTATATAGATGGATTAGTTTTTCTACCCTCGTTAAATGATTTATTGATATATTTAATATAGACAATGAGGTTAGTATCCATAGAACTACCAAAAATGTATTCATGTTGATGACTAACTATCATGTCCTTAACTATATGAGTAAAAACAAATTCAATGCAATCTTCGAAGACCTTCTGCATTGCTGATAGATTGCTAATATTGTTCCTGCTGTGTGGTTTGTGGATAGGGTAAACAAAAAAATTTCGAAGTAAAATAGGGCTACATATAAGGAATAGGAACAAAATTTCAGTAGTTTATTTGGTACATCATCTGGACCAATTCCTTTAGTTTTATGAAGGTCAAATCCTGAATAGCCGTGGCACTGATTGATATTTTACAAGTAGTACTACAGTTGTCAAGAAAGAGGTATTGCAGAATCAAAGTATTTTTAGGATTGGAAGTTAATGGAAAAAAATTGCAATAAGATTATCACTGTTGGCATCATTTATAATTTTTTGAACGATCTGTTTCAATTGGAGCTGAAAGGAAAACTTCTTGGTTTCGCCGATGACATCGGCTATTTTTGCAGGACAGGGACTTGGCAGGATCTTAAATCAAGAATGGAAGAAGACATTGCTTTATTGAAAGATTGGTTTAGTTTTAATAAGTTAACCTTAAGTATTGAAAAACAAATTACGTTTCCTTTTTCACTTATAAATATAAGTTACCACAGCTGAGAAACTTGAAGATTGAGAAAGGTGAGATTCCAGAGACAGCAAATATTAAATACCTCAGGATCATAATTGATAATCAATTAAACTGTGGTACACACTTTATGAGCCTAGCTAGAAAAATTAGAGGTTTTCGGCGAAAATTTCTGTACCTTAAGAACTTTCTCACCCTTAAGCATATGAAGATTATATGTTCTTTAATATAAAGTCTTCTAATCTATGGAATACTAGAATGGGGCAAGTTTTGGAGAGCCATATAAAATACTTAAATACTGTACAAAAATGTTTCATTAAAATTACTCATGGTAGGAACAGGCTTTTAACGACTGAAAACCTTTTCCAGGGGTGCAAGTTGTTCGATATGCGACAGTTATGTTGTTTCGAGATTTACAAAGACATATTTAAAAACAAAATTTCTCTTGAAATGACAACACATCAGATAAATCAAGAAGGAACACTATATCCGACAGCTACGCAAAAAACTCTTGGCCTTTTTTGCCCCACGGTTGTACAATATACTACCCGAAAAAATAAAATCATTAAAAAAATTCAATAAATTTAAAGCCAAGACTCAAAACTGAATATATGAGCGTGGCAGAAAAGTATCTAATGATTTGGTAGATTTAAAATACTTAAGATAAATGAAATTAGGTGCTGTTTTGAACTGCACATTTTGGCTTCGTGTTTGTTAACAAAATTTTTATTAAACTTAAATGATTTTGACTTTATTCTCTAGCCATGACGTTAACTCTTAGTTGTGACAAATTCTAAAATTGTGACCTTTTTACCTGACTAAGGACTTCGCTAGATTATGACGGTGTAGTAATACTTGTATATTGTAATATACTTTATTTAATCCTAAATCACACACAAGTATAAAAATGCTTCAATGATTTTTTTTAATTTCTAAACGTTGTTTATAGTTTTATTGATTATTGTGTAAATTGTAATTTCTATATGTTTAATAAACATTTTTGAATTGAATGATTATCAGCTCTGTGATTGTTCAGATGCATTTTTCGTGAGTAAGAGCCTATATTAAATTCAAAACGCATAAAACTCCAAAAAAACTTTGAATAACTATAAATAGAACTTTTAACAGTTAATCTTGATAACATTCACTAGATCTACCTTGCCTTCTCAGTAATCAAAATACATTACAACCATCTCCGCTTCCTTAATATTTGTACCTCTTATGGACAATTTTTTTTAAATACAATGCTTTTTATCCTTTTAAAAAACCAGTGTGGAAATCTTTCTATTGTATGAATTTGCTCAAAGGTATAACTATATCAAAGCAGTTACAAAGAACACGGTAAACATGATTCATTAATATTTTCGTTTAAAATTGAGAACCAATTAATGACAAAAAAAAATAATTATTGATTAAGTCACTATTATCCTGTTCAAAATCATAACAACAATAATCATTTCAATGACTTAAATGTAATATAAGTTGTAATGGTGGGTGGGAAGGATCACACTTTACGTCATAGTCAGTTTTTATGATTGATTTTATCTCAAAGTTAGAAAAATAAAGATCCAAGATTGCAGAGTAATATATTACAAAGTAATAGTTCCTTAGCCAATTTTACATTATCAGGTACAGTGGCTTAGCTGAAAGTTCAGGGAACCCCGCGAAATCTCAATATGTCCCCCTTTTTAATTTAGCAATATAATTTAGTTCAAATTCTAAATAAACTGTAATACAGGTTGTTTTTGACATTCATTAATTATAATATCGACGTTTAGATGTCAAGCTTCCAATTCCACATATCCCACGCGTGGCGAGATCGACGTTTGTCATACAACAGATAGGTAAACGGAGCGAGTGTATAGCCAAAACCCAAGCTCCTAAATCCACGTACTCCTCGAGCAGCGAGATCAATAATCGTTACACAGCGGACAGGTGAATGAAGCAAGATTTTAAGCCAAAACTCAAACTTTCAAACCCACATACACAACATGTAGCTAGATCTATATCCATTACACAGCAGCCAGGCGAGCAAAGCAAGATTTTAAACCAAAACCCAAGTTTCCAAACTCATATACCCCACGCGCTGTGCCTGGGGTATGTTCTTGATAACTGATGTTTTAATAAAGGTAATACGTCAACTTTCTAAAATCACATGTAAAAATAATGTTATTTGATAAAAAAAAAATAGTTCTACATTGATTTGAATAAAAGTAATTTTATTCATACACATTAAAGCAAGCATCAAATACATCGTAAAATATTCAGTTTTCTGTGTTATTACGGAATCATTCCAAATGTTTGGCCTTTTCATTTGCAAACTCTTCTATGAGTAGACTTATATCAAGTTTCTTAGTTCTTTCGCATTCTTTAGATAATGTAGCTAAAGCTGCCAATTCTTACTTGCGTCATTGTGCTGCTTTCTCCAATTAAAAATGAATTATAATGCAAAGACGAGCAACTGCTCTAACTTCAGTCGCCTTTAGAATCGCGAGTTTTAGAGATTTTCAGACGTTCAAAAAAATTGCGCGTCTCTTTCACTTTTTAAACATCCAAAAAGCTCTTGTACTGGCGAGCCTATATACAAATAAAGTATAAAAATCTAAATGGTAATTGCGTTTATTTCAACTTTAAATGATTGTCAAATCTCGAGACTTGGAATTTTTTTAGGCGTTTATAAAAAGGAATTACGCGTTTTAAAAATACGCAGAATTTCTTTTTCTTTTTTTTTTTTTTTTTTGAACGTCTAAAAAGCTCTAAATCTCGAGATTTGACAAACATTTAAATTTGAAAAGAACTCAATTTTTCAAAGCTTTGCGCAACTTTTTCTGCCTGTTGAGCATCGAGTTTTAGAGCTTTCTGAACGGGTAAAAAGCAGAAGCAGCGTCTTTAAAAGACGCGTAATTCTTTTTTTAAGCATCCAAAAAACTCCAAAACTTGCAGTTTTCCAACAATTGAATTGTGAATAATCGCTTTTATTTCATTTACAATGTTTTTTAAATGGAAAAATTTTACCCCGCTTTTTAAATGGAGAAAACTTCAAACATATATATCTCGGGTAAACGATCAGCTACGGTTTCAAACAAGAAAGTTTTGCGAACTACAAATTATTACCCAAGTCTCTGTTGAGACTGATTTTGTCGACATTTTAGTTTGAAATAAAGTTACTTCCTGCACGCCGTGAGTATAGATACTAATGCAGACCGTCACAGAGGCTTTGCATTCAATGGGTTTAATTAATCTTAAAGTGTTTTTCTGATATATGTACATTTAATATAAATCTAATCGCCCTCCATTGCATACGTGTCCATTTATAATAAATAATTACTGACACCTTGCGTTAAATGGATGTAAAGTAGCAAGTTTATTGGAGATTGATTAAATTGAATTTTACAAATTTTTTTGGGTGAGCGAGAACCCCCCACGCCGCAGGCCCTGGTAGGCCTTCGCTACGCCACTGATCAGTTATATATAAGTCCTAAATATTCATCGTTTGGAGTCCATGCAATTTAGTGGGAGTTTTATGCGTTAGAGACCGAACTAAGATATGTAATAAATTTTAGAAATTTATATGCTAAAAGTACAATATTCACAATTAGTTCATGGAAATTAAACTTTGGTAGGGAAAAATATAACTAGCGATTTTATTTCTAAAAAGGGTATATTTTGGCATCACTAAAAACATACTTCGAAGGAAATTCATACGGTCCATGGCGGCCAAAATATTGTCACTTTTTTCAGTTTTTCCAGTTTATCTTGAAAAATAAGGGTTGTATGAAAAAATGTTTTAAACAAAAGTTGTAGATAATTGAAAAACCTATCGATTGATATAATTAAAGTTACTGGCGTGGCGCCACTAGTTATCGAAATATATATTTTTTTAAATTTATAATTAAATATATTTATTATTTAACTGTCGCTTCAGAATTCTAGGAAATCATAGATATTTTTGACCCAAAAAAGTGCGTTTAATCCGAAATTTTTGAGTTGAATAGTTTCCGAGAAAATCGAGCTCAAAGTTGAAAATTCGATGTCGATTATTATCCTTCCTAATAAAGATACAGCAACCAGGTTGACAGCAATTTATTTGAAATGACGTATATTTTCAAGATATATTTTCAAAAAATTTTTTTTTTGATTTTCCGTCGAGAAAATTGCGAAAAACAGTTTTTTGCACTCGAAAAATTGCAATAACTTTTTTGTCAGTGTACTCAGGATTATTCTAATACGTCTATTAGATTTGGACATATCATTTCCGATCTCTGGGAAAAAAAATGTTTTACGATAAAATTTACCTTTTTTTTAAAAAAAAATTCGCAACTTCGCGGTTTATAAATATTAAGGGCTGAAATTTACAGAAGGCATTATTAAATACTTGTAATTTATCGAGAAATTTTTCGGTTTCACGAAAAATATCCCTGTAAGATCTATGGACCTCTGAAAACTACCCACAGAATCTATCCGACGATAGTCAAATCGCGCGGATACAGCTAGTCAGCGGGTGGCTATGCTGCAGGCGTGCCACTCAGCTATAGACTACACGAACATATCGCTTTGTGCGACTGGTAACATTTTGGAATAAAGTATATGGTAAAATTGTAATATTTAGATTATATTGTTAATAAAAAGTTATTTCTGATTTTATTAGCAATCCATCATTTTATTAAAAAAAATACAGTTTGAACAAAAAGTATACATAATATAATATAATAATACAAAACACAAAACGTTTGGATTTGTTTTTTCGTCCTTGTTCGTCCGGTAATACAAAAATTACATTTAAAAAAATCATACATACTTATTTTTTAATTAGTAATTTACTAATTTCTTACAATTATTATTATCGCTATGAATTTATTTTATCTCGGAATCAGTTTCAGATGGGGTATTACAAAACTCCACAAATAAATAAATAAATAAATACATCTAAAGTAAATAGTATTAAATAAAAGTATCATAGCAGTTGAAATTAATAATGATTTCAATATATATATATATATATATATATATATATATATATATATATATATATATATATATATATATAACTTTCAACGGTCCACCACGTGTTCAAATACTGTTTTAAAGTTAAAATCTGCGTGAACTTT
This sequence comes from Diaprepes abbreviatus, assembly GCA_034092305.1. Taxonomy (NCBI): domain Eukaryota; kingdom Metazoa; phylum Arthropoda; class Insecta; order Coleoptera; family Curculionidae; genus Diaprepes; species Diaprepes abbreviatus. Next base: position 18,550,320 of record JASJET010000057.1, on the reverse strand, counting down.
CACTAAAACACTTTTAAATGCAAAAAATGTTTGCAATAGTGCTTTTACAAATGTACAAACACTATAATATTTTTTCTTTCTAGTATGTCAAAACGTTATATCAAATTAACTCCAAAGCATAGATCTTACAGGGATGTTTTTCTTTCTAGTATGTCAAAACGTTATATCAAATTAACTCCAAATCATAGATCTCACAGGGATGTTTTTCGTGAAACCGAAAAATTTCTCGATAAACTACAAGTATTCAATAATGTCTTCTGTAAATTTCAGGCCTTAATATTTATAAACCGCGACGTTGCGAATTTTTTTTTTAAAAAAAAGGTAAATTTTATCGCATAACAATTTTTTTTCCAGATATCGGAAATGATGTATCTAAATCTAATAGATGTATTAAAATAATCGTACCTACACTGACAAAAAAGTTATTGCAATTTTTCGAATGCAAAAAACTGTTTTTCGCAATTTTCTCGACGGAAAATCAAAAAAAAAAATGTTTTTGAAAATATACGTCATTTCAAACAAATTGCTGTCAACCTAGTTGCTATATCTTTATTAGGAGAGATAATAATCGACATCGAATTTTCAACTTTGAGCTCGATTTTCTCGGAAACTATTCAACTCACAAATTTCGGATTAGATATTTTTTTGGGTCAAAAAAATCTATCATTTACTAGAATTCTGAAGCGATAGTTAATTAATAAATATCATTTAATTATAAATTTAAAAAAAATGGAATTTTCCGAGAAAAAAAAATTATATTTCGATAACCTATAACTTTAATTACATCAATCGATAGGTTTTTCAATTGTCTACAAGTTTTGTTTGAAATATTTTTTATACAATCCTTATTTTTCAAGATAAACTGGAAAAACTGAAAAAAGTGTCCGTATGAATTTCCACCAAAGTAAATTAGTGATGCCAAAATATATCCTTTTCAGCAATAAAATCGCTAGTTACATTTTTTTTTCCAAAACGGCTCTTTTTGAGTCTAATTTCCATGGAGAAAACATTAATTATAAATAGGCAATAGTGTATTTTATTTCATTTGTTTAATTATTATGTTTTTGAGCTTTAAATGAAATACATGCCCCAAAATTACACTCACCGAGAATCGTTGGGAAAAGTCCTTGAATAACCAAATGAATTACTTTTTTACATTAAATTAAATGTATATATTTTTATCTAAATCGAAAGACATTTATTTAACATGAATTTTTTTATAATTTCGGTCTGGCACTATTCACGTTGATTCAGAATAATTCAAGTTCATGCACCCAGGAGAGTAATTTGCATTCCTTAAAATGGATAAAATTTAGTGTGAATATAAAATTATTTATAAGAAAGGCTTGACACTAATGCAAGTCGTTTGAATTTCATAACAGTATATACAAGCTATTCTTCTTTTTTTTGGGCACTTAAAAAATAAGCTGCCAAATATAAAGTTAGTCGTACCAGTTTTCAAGGTGACTTACGTGAAGAACGTGCAAAAAGAGCAACATTCGAGGTTATTAAAAAGTATACGATATGATTTTGGATGGTCAACGAATTATAACGCGTGAAATTGCTAGAAATATAGGCATTACTATAGAATATACAGGACATATTTTGTATAAAAAATCTTTTTGCAAATCTAAAAAAATATTTCGATAATGAAAAATTGCGAAATTGTTAAATGTTCACTATAGCTGGATTTTTCTCTTCTTGATTTCTCTCATCCTGATTGGTGATTTTTTCGAATCAAAGGGCATTGTTATAGAGGGAAACCTTCAAAATGTTACGAAGAATCACTGTAGAGATGAAATAACAGCACTGGAGCATAGCTTAAATAAGTGTATTAGTCTTAAGCGAAATTATGTTAATTTTAAAATTTCTAGTTTGTTTTTGCTTTAAGAACTTTACAGCTTGTCCTAGTAAATATTAGAAAATATCAAAATCATCATTTAAAGAAATAGAAATAGGGCTCGAAAGTTGTGTACAGTCTCTTTAAAAATCATAGCCATTAAAATAAAAAGCGAGTTCTAAAAAACTTATTGTTTGATCTCTAAATAAATAAAAGACTTATATAACTTTTCGCTTATTATTCTGCTCAAACAATTACAGATGCAAAATCGTTAATATTTTGTTCTCAATTTATGTTCATATGGCTGTAAAAGAAATAAGCGCTTTCGCCGAAGTTGGATGAATTTCAACACCTTTTTTATTTTCTAATATGCTGTTTACACAAAACTTGTGCAATATTCAATATTCACATTTCTCTCATCTTACTCCATAAGGTAACTCCAGGATAGTGCAAGCAATATCCAGCGTTAAACTTCATGTATCAAATATTTCTCCAACTGAATTTCTAGTACATTTATTTATAATATGTTTAATTGTAGAAAGTCACATGAAATAAAAAAAAACAATGGTAAAGATTCCCGATATATTGGTTTATGTTTGCCGACTTGATCCAATATTAGATGACATAGTTCTACTCTCTAGCAAACTCAGAAAATACCGGTAACCTAGGCAAGCTTCATCTTGAGTAATTATCTTCTAGGGCTTATATAAAGAATTGTTGGATCTGACCGCATATCAAAACTTTATATTTCGGATTGATATGCTTCTTCCTTTAATTTAGAAACTCTTTGTAATACGAGAGATACTAGAAGAAAATATTACAGGTTATTCTAAAAGTCTCGAGACTAACATAAAATTATAATTTTTTAACAAAATTCGACTCAAAATTTTAAATAAAGTCGAAATATCTAAATTCAATGACTATTTCGCCTTTAGTGCTACAATTTCCTTGTTTTCCTAAAGAGGTTATAACAAATGTTTCGAAAATTTAGGATTTTTAAATATTATACAAAATAAAACTCCTTCTAGAGTGATATAACGCCGCTAACATTTCTAAGCCTTTCTTATAAAACAATTTATCTAACCCTTCAAAGTACGCTTCAGTTTCGGTGATCGCCTCTTCATTGAAGCCATATCTCTTTCCGGCGTTCATTTTTTTTTTTGAGGTTTGCATACAGATAAAAGTTTCTAGAGGCCAAATCTGAAGAATACTATGGATACAGAAGCAATTCGAAGTACAATTCATGCAGTTTTGCTATTTTTGCAATTGGCTTGTGACACTGTGCATTATCTTGATAAGAGCAATTTTTTTTTTCCTTTATTTGGAGCTATTTTTTCATAATTTCTTCCTTCAAACGCACTAATAACGCTATATAACATTGGCTATTGATGTTTTTCCCGTTTTAGAATAGTCGATGCAAATTCTACTATGCGGATCCCAAAATACTTATACCATGACCTTGCCAGACGACTAATGCAGTTTTGATCATTTAGGTTAGCTTATATCCTTCGCTGTCCACTCAGATGAAGTGCAGTGGTAGATCCATGTTTCATCCATTGTTTCATACTCCATGAAAGAATCCTCTTTATTTCGAGTAAATACCTCCAAACATCGCTCTAAATCATCAGTACGTTTGTTTTTGGTCAACTGTGAGCAAACGTGGTACTCGCTTCGAACCGAGCTGTCAGGTACCCAAATACTCGATCAAAATGTACAGTCCATTCATATGTTTATGATGTTAGTTATTTTACGCACTTTCACTTTATGGTTGTTTAAAGCGATTTTGTGAATTTTTGCTGATGTTTGATGTGAAACGGTCTCATTTGTGCACCCAGAGCATTCATCATCATTTGTGTTTGTACGACCGTGTTTGAATTCAGCAAACCAGCGACAAATGGTTGTTTTAGTCGGAGCAGACTCTTTATAATATTTTCAAGCCACTTTTGATTTTTAATGGTATTTTTTCCATCAAACAATAGTGTTTTGTCAAGGTACAAAACTCGTTTTTTCATTTGTTTTGAACAGGTGCGCCACTAACACATCAATATCTTGGTGACTCATGGTCTAAATGCCAAAAATTTTTGACACATATCGTTTAGCGGTTAGTACTAACTAAATAACTAATAAATATTCTATAGAAATAATATTAGAATCATCTATGTGCCAACCTTGGAACTTTTCGGACCACCTGTTACCGAGCTATAATAGAAACAACTAAGTGTGCTGCCTAGTAACTGACAACCTTTTTCTACTTGCATATCATATCGAATATAGTTTTAATTCATTTAATATTATGTGTTTTAGTAGTATTTTGCAGCAACAAATTGTTATCAAATTTGTAACAAAGGACTATAATTATCACTAAAAATATTCGCGAACTACTGATTCCCATATAAGAGGACGAAGCATTGGCGTATTTTAAAGTAAAATATTGGTCAAGACAGTTTCGGTATGAATCCATTGAAGAGAATTCTGAAATACTGTCGTTTGTAGTAACAGCCGATGAGGCTTGAGTACATTACTGGAAACCAGAAACAAAATTAGAGCTCCAAAAATTTATTTTTCAACTGAAAAGTTCCTGGCGTCCCCCTTTTGGAACTCGACAGGGGTAATTTTTGTTTAATACATACCGAAGGGCGTTAAGATAATATCAGCCACCTAATTTAATACATTACCAAAATTACATAGAAGTGTCACATTAAAATCCTCCTTCTTCACGACAATGCTCGACTTCAAAAAGCAGTTAAAGTTCACCCACTGCTAGGCAAGTGTAACTTCTATAAGCTGGATCAAATAACATAAAGTCCAGGTTAGGAAAAAGCAGAAATAACAATAACCAGGATATTGCAGGGTGTTTTAAAAGTCAACAAAAATCTTTCTTTTTCTGATGGAATAAAGTCGTTTACAGGACAGGAGAGTTGAAGTTAAAGATTATTGTAATAATAAAAATTATTAAAAACTTTGATTTTTAGGAAAAAAGTTTATAATGTCTCTCAGATTTGTTATATTGTTTATTATTTTTTTGATGACTGAATAAAGATTTGTTTACTACTGTTTACTTGACTTCTTAGGTAATGATCCTATTTTTTTAGGTTTTCTAATAATGAAAACACAAAAGAACTGCTTTTTGCAAATTTATTGAAAATTTTTTTATGCTGAAAACTAACAAGAAAAATAATCATTAGTACATAAATTTTAAGTCAGTAAGTTTTTATGTTATTCTTTAAAAAATTGAAAAATCGCTTATTTGAATTTTTTTCTAAATTTTTCTCCAAGTGAATATAAAAGTGCTAGATTTTTTTTTTTTCATTCTACCACTAGTTCATACCTGTGCATTAGTTTCAGTGATTTTTTTTTATTCATCAGATGCTGCGAAATTTCTTTTATAGAGCTCCTTAAATTAAAAATCAAGTAGTACATTCAACTGGTTAAAAATTTAATGAGTTTTGATTTTTACAAAATTTAAAATCAATGGATTTTCAGAGTTGAAATTTACGAAACAATAAATTTGAATATTAAATTTTTATTTAAAAAAATCACTATGCTCTATTGTGAGCTATGTATTTAAATGTATTTGAAATTGTAGATTAAAAGTCTGTAATTATTTTAAGATACTTAAGTTGGCGTATTCAATGTGATATATCGAAAATTTTATTTTGATCGATTTTGATTAAAAGAATGGTAGTTACGAGTTCTGGGGAAGTAGTTTAAAAACTAAAGTAGAATTAAGACTACTTTTTTAAATTTTACTGATTTTAAAACAGTAAGTCTGTGCTAATGAAAATAAGAAGAATTCAAATTAATGAATGCAACAAAAGAATGAAAAGTTTTGGATATAACTGAAACGATAGTACCTAATCTTGATATGTTGTTAGCTCTAGCTCAGATTAATTGATATTAAAATACATTTATTGCAGAAAGAGTAGCATTTTTACAATTTAATCAGTGTTAAATGAAGCAAGTTTCTATTATTTTTGAGAATTGATTGTAAATTAGACAGTAAACGATATCCTACTACAGACTGCGTAATAATTCTTGACACAGTGGCGAATTTATTACAAACAATTATTTTAATCGAAATTTAATAAACCTTTATATTTTTCTTTTAATTTTTCATAATTTAAAATAATTTTCATGAACAAATGTTTATTCATGGATAAATTTAAAAATTTTTTAACCAGATTAAAGGCCATGAACGAAACTATTGAAGTTGATGAAATACAAAACCTAATATCTAGCCACAGCTGTTAATATGTACTAACCACGGTAAACATTGCAGGGAATGTCAAAATATTAACAAGAGACTAAACTTTTTGATGAGAGGAAATTTACTGTAAGTTACCTCCGAGTCTGTGGCGTAAATAAGGACCCCGCAGACCCCACGGTGCGGGGGGAACGCAGCCAATCCAGGGGCGCCCTAAAGTCCCTTGTTGGAACTGAATAAATGCGGAGGATTAAGAAGTGTCTAAAATAGTAGAGCGCATTCAAAAATCTGCAGGGGGCGCACATACTTTTAGTTACGTCACTGCTCCGGGTCATATGTAAAAACAGACAACATTCTTTTGGGTCGGTTGTTCTAAATCTCGCCTAATATAGTAATAATGTTTGATTTTTATTTGTAAATTAAATTAAAATAAAATGTTATTATTAAATCACTACGAAATTTAACGCCTGATAAAAAAACTTTTTTCCTGAACCTCTGTTAGATTGTGAAAACAACAAAAATCTGACAAGACTTGAGAGGTCAATTGCCCAAATGGCTTACTAATAATATTCAATAATACAATCGACATTATCAGAATTAAGATATATTAATAAGAAGCACAGCTTTGACTCAACGATTACGTAATATGTATCCGAAGCAACTCAATGCCAATTAAAAATCAAAAGTATTATGCCCGACTAGAGAAACTGGAAAATATAATCTTTAAAATTCAACCAATCAGGTTCATTTAAAAGAAAAATCGGCTGTAAGAGGAACATAGAGTAAATATAACTTTAAAGATTTGGAAAGTTTTATGATAAATGAGAACCATTTTTTGTCTGAGGCAAATCAGCTGTCAAAAAGTAATATCCTAAAAATTCCAATTTTATTATTTAATATGAAAAAATACCCACGAGAGATCAGGAATTAAAACCGGGATCTCGGTGATTCAAAGAAAATCGCTTGACCGCTAAATAGCCACATTCGGCCAAATATAAACTTCTTTGCATGGATGCAATATTAAAAAATTTGAACCTTGAGACAAGCTATGGAACTGTCTATGGCTTAAGACCCAGAATGAAAAATACTGAAAATTATTACTATGAGTAAAAAACACACATTGGAAAAAAACAACTTTAAATGACTTACGAGAAAAGTTTGAAATTTTAAAGTGACTTAAATCGATATTTAAAAATTGATAGTATTGAAAACTACAGAAACAGATAAGGGAGATGCATTCACAGTCATGAATCTTTTCGGAAGCTAAACAGATAAACGGAGAACGATATTGTTTCCATGCTGATCAATTATTGTAGGAACAAGGGACATATTAAAACATACAGATTATACCATTTTCAGAATATGGCACTTTATTAGCAAAAAATGTTTCATTGTTAAAAAGAATAAATTAAGTGAAAAATGGTATAAAACAAATCCGGATAGCATCATTTTAAAAACAGTCCTAAAATGAAATTTTTTCTATAAAATATTTTTCGAAAATATTGTTTTTCATTTGCTTAATGCTATATTCAAAATTTATTCAACAAATTGTATCATTAATAGCTAGGTATTGACTTTTTAGTTATTGTTTACCACAAATCCACAGCCGATTTTTATTTAATTATGTAAATATATTCTTTTCCAATGAAAAAGCCATAAACAAATTCAGCGAAATTATAAATCTAAACATAAATAAGTATTAATAAACTTACATTGACCTGTAGTATCCCAACTAACACACAAATCAGAAAGACCTTCATGGCTTCTTGGTTTAAACCCAGAAATTTTACTAAAGCTCCTTTGTTCACATGGCAGCTTATATACAGTTGTTTTCAAAGGTGTTAACACAACATCATATATAAGATCCCTAAATATTATAGGAAAAATTAAAATTGACCAGTTCGTTCGAGAATAACTGAAAGTATAGTTTCAACAGAGTCGGATTCAAAAATGAACGTTATAATAATTTATATATTGATCTTTAACAGTAGACACAGAGGATGCCGACTGTTCTTTGGTTCAATGTCTTATGGAAACTTGCAAACTTTTAGCCAAAATCTCATTAAAAACTTTTGTGCTTGCTATTGAAGATGAACAACGACATTGCATTTTTGCTGGAAGTTGAAAAGGGTTGAATTAGTTTTTTATTCAATGGCTAGGAACTTTGTAACCAGTCATCAAAATTTATAGATTATAGGCATTCATTAAAATATTAAAACAATTTTCCAATGAGGTATCATAAAATACATTTTTCTTTTAAAATTGTTTACATATTACAGCTTCCAACTTGTGGTGTTCCGACCTAAAAATATTTATCGTTCCAGTCAAATGTTATTATAATATAACAAATTGCGTTTTTTTCCATATGATTTTACCAGTGAAACAGAATATTTTCGCAAAATAAAAATGTTGCCCGGCAATAGACTAAGAAGACTACGGAAGGCAACAACAAATCAAATTGACCTTAAAAAGACAAGTTAGGGAAAATGAGTTTTTGTTTGGATAATAAATAACAATAAAATAATTGTGTTTATTTTTGAAAACTAACTATATTTCTTACTTGCTCTCCTTCTTCCGTCTTTAAATTATTTTTTTTAACATCAAGGTTTGTTCGGCAGCATTTATAATATAAATCATAATAATAGTTTCAACAGAAACAAAAATTTAAGACTAAAAAATAGAATCTGACTGCATTTTCCTATCGGTTCTACTCTGATATGGATTTTTAATTTTGTTTGGGACAAAAGATCAGAAACTGTACGGTGAATACATCTTGATATATAGCGGGGTGGATAAAGATGAACGCGCCAAAGAAGGAGCAGCAGTAGCCGTACATAAAAAATACAAAGATTACATAGAAGGATGCCAATACATATCCTCAAGAATACTGGTCATCGAACTACACACAAGAACCCAAGAACTGTATATAATATCCGCGTACGCACCCGAAGACAATAAAACAAGACAATGGGAATGGGAACAGTTCTATGATCAAATTCAAAACGTCATCGAGTTGATTCCACAATGCAAACCAATGGTAATGCCAGGAGATTTCAATGCTTGTATTGGCAACGAAACTTTACCCGGAGTTAAACAACGGTTCAACGAGGATGTATTGAACTACAATGGAGAACTCCTGATCAACACATGTGCAATTAATGAATTCCGAATTAATAACACATTTTTCGACTACAAACCACAATACAAATATACTTTTAGTAACACTCGAGGACAACAATCAGTGATCGACTACATAATAACAAACAGATGCTTACAACCACCTCAGATATTGGACATACCAGCTCTTAACTCTCCTAACATCGGTAGCGATAACAAACTACTCCTTGGAAAAATCAAAATGAAATTAAAACCCAACAAAAACACAAGATCTGGCACACCGGATAAGGAAATAAACGTACAATCATTGTGGGATGAATCCACTAAGGAATTATACCAAAAATGACTTAGGGGAAAAATACAAAACAAGCCATTAGACGAAAGGGATGACATTAACAACAGCTGGGAGAAACTAAAGCGAAATATCAACGAAACAGCCACTGAAGCACTCGGAACACGAAAAACAAACCAAGGAAAAGGAGGACCCAACAAGACCCCCTGGTTCTGTAAGGAAGTTAAGGAGCAATGTAAAGAGGAAAAGAGAGCCTACTTAAAATACAGGACAACGCAGTCTCCGGAAGATTATCAAGAGTACAAAAGAATTAGAAATAGCACCAATACATTAGTGAGACAAGTTAAAAACAAGCACTGGGAAACCTTTTCAAAAAGGATGGAAAGCGACTTCTATGAATTCCAGAAACAGATATGGCAGCTGATCAGAGACACATGAGTTAATTAGCAGTAACCGCATACCTAAGGGAACTTGGGTAAACTCCTTGAAGGAATTATACAAGAAACAACAGACAGAAATCAAACCTAACACATCCGAAATTATAATTAACGACGATATACTTGTAAAGAAGGAAAACGTAGAACTAGCCTTAAAAAAAACTAAAAAACAGGAAAAGTGCGGGACCTGACGGAATTACCAATTAACTACTGAAATAGGGAGGAGAGAGCCTGACAGAACAACTGAAAATTCTCATCAATAAAATCATATACCATCACAGAATCCCCGATGAATAGAGGACTAGCACAACAATACTCCTATTCAAAAAAGGCGATAAAAAAAAGTGCCGGCTAATTAAAGAAGAATCAATCTTTTCTCCATCTCGTTAAAACTAACCACAAAAATTCTTACAAGCAAAATTAATGAACACACTTCCTTAGCAGACGAACAGCAGGGATTCCGGTAGGGAAGGTCATGCATGGATGCCATATTTGTTATAAGACAAATAACTGAAAAGTCAATTGAATATAATCGTCCAGCCTTTATGTGTTCCATCGATCTAGAGAAGGTATTTGATCGTATACAACTGGAGGATGTAACACAGCTACTTTACGACAAATACCTCAAAACATTATCAAAACGATTGAAAATATATATAAGGCAAATACGATTCAAGCTAGGATGAACGGTGAATTGACCGATAGAAGTAAATAATGGCATCCGACAAGGTAACTCTCTTAGCCCCCTACTATTTAACATCATCATGGACGAGTTGATAAAGCAGGTGCGTAGATTGAAAGGGTATAAAATGGGAGACAGGGAAATCAAAATACTGTGCTATGCCGACGTTGCAGTGTTAATAGCTGAAAACGAAGACGATTTGCAAAGACTACTGCACCAATTTAACATAACAGCGAAAAAGTTTAACATGAATATATCAACGTCAAAAATACCTATTAAAAACTATCACACTTAAAAAAAAAACAGAGAAGAAAGGGTACTAAAAAAATCGAAATTTTAACTGAAAATATGCTTACAAATTATAAAATTTTTTAAGGATTTTAATAATAGGCTTAAAACGTTTAGTTTAGGAAAAGAGTGGTTTACCTTTAAGGAAAAGCCTTCTAAGACTCTCTTTCAAATTGAACATACATCGGGGTCTTCTATGAGGCTGTTGAAATAAACAATAATTCAAAAATTAAGTACATATTTATATGGACAACCAGTGTAACAGATAATAAACAAAAAAAAACAGTTTTGTTAATTAGTTTGGATGAACAACGAAGTTAACTTAAGACTATTGATTTTTCAATGTATTTTCAATAACTGACTAAACTCAAAACGTGATCAGACATTTATTCTTATATACCAATTTTTTTGCGGCTCCTAAAAAAATGCATGTTTTAGGACACAGCATGGCATTAAAATTAAGCTTTTCCTTACATTAAAAAGCTTTGTATACAACTAGTTTGGAAAGACAAAATGTAAAACTGACAATGCAAACTTTTAACTATTTAGTTACTTACATAATTTTGACAAATATATCCTTTGACGAAATACTAAAAAATACTTATTATGAAAAATACCTAAAACCAGAGATGCCTTGTTCACTTATTTGCAAGGATACTGCAGCCACACTGCTTTAAAGAAACTAAAACGAAACTATTTTAATAATTCATTGATATGTGATAAAAAAACTTATCGTTGAAAATAATTTTCATCCCATAACTAACTTATGCAGAGGTGCATGCAATATCCCGGAAATCCTGTTGAATTGTTTCGTATATTTTACTACAGAAAATATTTAGAGACTATGAGTGAACATTTTCGATCAAAGATCATTTTTAACTAATCTCATGTTTAAATATATTATTATATATTTAAAAATAATTTTTAATATACTTTAATTGCTTCATTACATGCAAAATCAGATATTGACATTTTACGTACCAGTTTACTAAAAACTTAATTACAAATTACCAAGAGAGAAAAAAATAACGATCAGGCAAAGATTATAAAAGAAAATTTGAGAAATTTTGCAACCAAGAGATACTTGCAATCTTTAGGCTTTTGTTCTTTAATATTACGTAATTATTATTAATACCCTAACCTTAAAATATTTATCTAAAATCACTCCATTAAAATATTTTGAATAATGTAACGTTTTTCTAAGTTACCAAGTTATAATTTTTCTCACCATGTTAACGCATTATTTACAAGTTTAACACATTTAAATTACGGTCATCTAAAACTCATAAATAAATTTAAAAGTTCACATATACATAAATACAACACAAAAACAATAATAAAATATTGATTTGAAGCCTTCGAGTGATGACGTCACAAATTAGCGCTGTGTCTTTGTATTCTAGGAGTTATTAAGCAAGATCGCGTGGAAATACTAAAAGGAACACAATAATAGCATCCAAAACTTGAGCTTGCTATTGTATAAAATTTAAAACAAATAATGTATCAACTTTTGGCAAATAACCACAAAATTGTTTAAGTAATAGATAATAAATAGTTTCGTAATTAACATATTTTTGTACTGTTTTGGTAGAATTAGAGGTGCAAAATTTAAGATGTATTATTTCACAAACACATTTGGTTTCTTTTATTTTATTGCGGTCCTGGTACTATTTTAACGGTAATTTTGCTAGTAATATATTAACAAGTAACTCGATTTTTTGCATACAAATCAGTTCTTCGACTTTGAAAGATGATGAATTTATACCTAATTGAAGAATAAAGCTTGGGTAAAAGTTCAAGACCAATCCTTGGCCGAGACTGGCGTACATCGACCTAACCCATTATATTTTTGTTTGGCAATTTTATCGCAAATTTCTGATAAATAATATACAATAAGTGAGATAAATTTAAAATTTAAGACATAACTAATTTATTGATAGTAAGTTAACACCTTTTAAAATAATTTAACTGTTATTAACGACTAAACCATTATTAAATGAAGTTTTGAAGTTTTGCGTCATAAAAATTTAAAATTCATTTTAATCTGTCTTAACTAATTATCTTTTTACTGATTTCGGAGCTTTTCCCTATCATATTTTGGATTTGAATTTCTTTAATAAAAAAATTATGTGATCATAAACGTAATGTAGGGGAACGTGGGGTAATATGAGCGGTCGGGTAATGAGAGCGATGGCGGTTGAACGGAATATATGCTTTTTGACGCGCACTTGGACATGAGAATCGTATTTTACGACCTCGAAATAGGAGGTAAGAAATCAAATTTTTTTAAAAAAACGTCTTTTCCTAGATTTCACTCAAGACGAATTGTTAACAAATAGAACATATATAAAGTTTATAAAGGTTTTTTTGTAAACAAGATCGGTTGGCAATAACATGATCTACAAGGTTCTGTTGTTGAGCAGCTGGGGGTCATTCCGGAACTAATTTGCTGTGTGGAATCCAAATCCGAAGTCAAGTTAAAAGTTATGTATTGGATGCACAAATAGTTTTTTTTTTCTAGTTGAATTATTTAATACTACTCTTACCCTTCAAAACAAGCTATTAAGCGGTCACCTACGACTTTTTCTTGCCAGATTACGGCACTTTTAAATTATGAAATATATCCCACAAACGCCATGAGCATTCACATTAACCCTTTCAGGCATTTTTCTACTGTATACGTATTCTCGAAAATTTGTCTTTGGGGTTTTTAGGGTCGCCAAGTACGAATATAAAGTCAGAAAATTGAAATGTTCATTTCCAAGATAGCGGATTCAAAATGGCGTATCGAGATTTCCAAAAATATGATTTGGTATTTAAAAAATTTCACTTGGGAGTTTCCGGAGTATTTGATTACGAATATTATATGATACGAAAATAAAAATTTTTATTTTTAAGACGGTAAATCTAAAATGGCGTATCGAGATTTGCAAAAAAACGATATTGGTTTTTGAAAATCTATTAACCTATAATTAAAATGACCATAAATACGCAAGAAAAAATCGTAAGAGTAGTATTAAATTATGCAACTGGAAAAAAACATTCTTGTGCATCCTGCACATAACCTCAAAGTAGCCATAAAAACATTTTTCGAGTACATAACCTCAGATATCTTAAACTTCGGACGTAATGGGTAAATTTTTACCTCAAATTCGAATTCTACGTAACAAATTACTTCGAAAATGTCTCCCAGGTGCCCAACAGCGATCACGATCCTAGTTCTATACACCTGTCAATTCCGCGCGGTCAGGAAATCTCAGCTTAAATGTTAGCAATAATAAAAAAGGCTAATGACTAATATTTTGAAGACTAGGATTGTAGCAACATAATATTAACAATAATTAAAATACAGAAGTAGTTGCAAGTTGAAAATGATCCTCAAATTATAGTAAAAATTTAGAGTTGTTAGAAAATATTTTTTTTTCGATAAAGTCTACGTGAGGTTCTACTCAAAATAAAATTTAGCTCAATTACAGATTTAAACTTATTCTTTTTATAATTCGATTATTTTTGTTTTCAGGTTGACCATCTTTGAAAAAACCTACTAGTTTGCTAATTCTCGTGGTAAGTAAATTAAATTGAACATGATACATGTATGTATACGAATTTAAAAAAGTGTCTATTAGATACTTTTATGAACGGTGATGAAGATTATTATCTACAATAAAAGGTAATAACAGAAATATTTTACATGTCGGCATGACATTTTTTTTCAATTATAAAATTGAAAATTTACAGCGGTTTGAAGGGAAGAAACGCTAGCATTTTTATTATTCAATGATTTATGTATGGAGAAGGGCCTTCTCCTTTTTTAAACTGCCTCCTTAATAAGAAAATTTTGTATTACATCCTGTATATATTATCTCCAATATATTTAAATAGTTTTAAAACCTCTTTTGTGTACACATTACCACATCTCAGGATACTAATATTCATGTAATCTATCTCTTTTTATGGTGTGTTTGTTTCAAATGAAAGAATCATCGCCATCATTTCTACAGAATAAAATGAATCATCCAATTAATAAGATTATCTTCAATTTTTTGTGTGACGTCCCTGCATATTTACGAATAATTCAGTTTCTCTAATGTTGCCCCTCTATTTGATTTCTCTAAGAACTTAATATTATTATTATTATTAATTTTTATTACACCTTAGCCGTGAATTTGCGATATTTTTAATATTAATCTAAAAAATTGTAAAAATAATATGGGTTGATGGTAAACATTTCAAAATCTTCATTTTTTTCTTCAAAAATTTTGCTGCAACAATTTTTTACTTGGTGACCTTGACAGCTTGGCTAAAGACAACAACATAAAATGTTTACAACATTCTAACTTAGATTTGAGGTCCAGAAAATGATGACAGCGCTGTTTCGTTGGCATTGGGACTCATCCGACTATTCTATCCAGTAGAACTTATCAATTCAATAACAGCAGGTAAAACATGACAGCAACATCTCGATAGATCACTGATTAACACAGAAGCAACACCCACAATCAATATTGTAGAAACCCACCATGTGGTGGCGCAACAGTAAAAGTGCGGAGCACTCCAAAATATGGAAAAACTCCGGGTCCGACAGATGGCGACAGCGCTGTTTCGCCCTAATATGGGACTCGTCAGGCCACCGCATTCGGTACAAACCATCATCTCGCCTTTGCATCGTATAAAGCTGAATTTAAAATTAAAAAACAGCAAACAAGACGACAAAGGCGACATCTCGATGGTCCACTTGATAATACAAGAACCACACAGATTAACAAAGTTTGTAAAAGAACCGTCATATGGTGGCGCGACGGTGAATTAAAACAGAAATATGTAAAATCGAGTACACGAAACCCGCTGCCCAAAGGATAGGGGTCGCATTTTTCGGTACTGGCAAGCAAGCCTACCGCTTATTTTAGCAGCCAAAGCCACGTGCCGCACCAAACGATCCCACCATGAGAGCATCGTTTAGCGTGTTTCAAAGCCAAACAAGTAAATAAAGGAGTAGATAAGTTTTTGTCCGTGTAATTTAAAATAAAATAGAATAAAATATTGGCGAAGAGGACGTGAAAATTTGTCAATCTACATGATTCTCGTGTTAAAAAGTGCGGAGCACTCCAAAATATGGAAAAACTCCGGGTCCGACAGATGGCGACAGCGCTGTTTCGTCCTAATATGGGACTCGTCAGGCCACCGCATTCGGTACAAACCATCATCTCGGCTTTGCATCGTATAAAGCTGAATTTAAAATCAAATAAAATTTTTATAAAAAAATTGAACCGACTTCTAAAAGTGCGCTAAAAAGTGAAAAATAACCATAAATTTTTATATGAAATTGAACTTTTTGAAGTCGGCGCCAAACTAATACCTGACAAAATGTGATTTGCATAAACAGATTAAAAATACTTTATTTGTAATTGCTTTCTTACCATAATTTGTATATATTAGTAGTTATTTATTTCATTTACAAATATTTTGGCGCCGACTTCAAAAAGTTCAATTTCATATAAAAATTTATGGTTATTTTTCACTTTTTAGCGCACTTTTAGAAGTCGGTTCCATTTTTTTATAAAAATTTTATTTTTCTATTTTTAGTTTTAGAATTCATTATGATATTCATAAATTATTTGAACTAAGTACTAATTGAAATTAGTGTACTTCGCAATGACTCCAAAGTGGCAAAAAAGTACAAATTTTATCCAAAGTTGTAAATAGCCCTAAAATGAGCCACTAAAAATTCTTTAGTTCTTAGAGTTTTCCAAATACCAATCAAATTGGGTCAAACGAATATTTAGTCTGTCATAGAAAATCCACTATCTAAAATTTCAAATTAATTTTAGATTGGCAATATAGGCCCCAAAACCTTCCAATATCGATATTTAAAGAAAATAAATTAATTTTTTATCCACCATATTAGATACGCCATATTGAATTTTTTTAAAATAATTTTTGATTCGTCATGTGTGACCCCGAAAACTCTTCCGTACCAATTTTGGTGAAAAAAAACTCGATTTTACATATTTCTATTTTAATTCTCCGTCGCGCCACCATATCACGGTTCTTTTACAAACTTTGTTAATCTGTGTGGTTCGCGTACTATCAAGTGGACCATCGAGATGTCGCCTTTGTCGTCTTGTTTGCTGTTTTTTGATTTTAAATTCAGCTTTATACGATGAAAAGGCGAAATGATGGTTTGTACCGAATGCGGTGGTCTGACGAGTCCCATATTAGGACGAAACAGCGCTGTCGCCATCTGTCGAACCCGGAGTTTTTCCATATTTTGGAGTGCTCCGCACTTTTTAACACGAGAATCATGTAGATTGACAAATTTTCACGTCCGCTTCGCCAATATTTTATTCTATTTATATATATATATATATATATATATATATATATATATATATATATATATATATATGTGTTTGTGTTTATGCGGCTTTCACAGATACCTCCGTGTGAGATGCAATAGCAGTGGATATATCCACATTATGCCGTTGTAGTGCTGAAATCCCATTCAGCAAACGTACAACTATATGCAGCTCCGTCTATGAATGAAGTAGAATGCGAACAGTAAATGCAAACTTCGTTCCAACCATATCCTTTCCGTGTTAGAGGTTGCACAGTTTGAACAAACTGTTAAGAAACTCAATTTATCCTATTCCACCACCATCGAGATGATGGCCTACCTGTACCACCATACCGAGAAGAAAGTCAAAACTTACCCTCCCCGCCACAGTTTGGTTGGAACGAAGTTTGCATTTACTCTTCGCATTCTACTTCATTCATAGACGGAGCTGCATATAGTTGTACGTTTGCTGAATGTGATTTCAGCACTACAACGGCATAATGTGGATATATCCACTGCTATTGCATCTCACACGGAGGTATCCGTGAAAGCCGCATAAACACATATACGCCATCCGGCGGGAGGTCGGCGAAGTCGCGTTCAGTATTTGCATGCTTCCTTCTGATCTGTCCTTTGCACAGCCAGATGCATGTCGGTACCCTGATGAGTCTAGTAGAGACGAAACATGTACCTCTGCCGTATCACTGTGGCGGGGAGGGTAAGTTTTGACTTTCTTCTCGGTATGGTGGTACAGGTAGGCCATCATCTCGATGGTGGTGGAATAGGATAAATTGTGTTTCTTAACAGTTTGTTCAAACTGTGCAACCTCTAACACGGAAAGGATATGGTTGGAACGAAGTTTGCATTTACTGTTCGCATTCTACTTCATATATATATATATATATATATATATATATATATATTATATATATATATATATATATATATATATTTATAATAAAATTATTCACGGTTCATATATTGTATTGCTTATTTTTAATAATTTTCTACCACTCCGGGGAATATTCAGATGTTCGTTTGTAATGTTTAAGATAACAGTCCGGCATTATGGGGATTTTAAGTAGACAATTGTTTTCTGTTTGTTTTGCTCTCGGTTCTTTACAGCTCCTCCGATGAGACCATTAGGTGGTCGAAACTAGTATGGAGAGAGAACCAAAGTGGAATTCGGAGAGACTATACTGTCTGCCCCCTTTCTTAATGGTTGTAAGAAGGAGAATAAAATAACTTTTTCAAATACATGGACCGCGAAATTGTTTAGTTTTAATATATATTTTAATATATATATATATATATATATATATATATATATATATATATATATATATATATATATATATATATATATATATATATAAAGAAGGCCAGGATTTATGACGAAATGAAAGGAATGAGCAAAATTATATAGTTCTGGTAGCTCAGGTAACACCGGTATCTTGGTGAAATGATTGTTAAAATTACTTTAAATATGCATAATATATCTTATTTATAATACTATGAGTCCAAAGTTAAGAGCTTTGAAGCTATTGACATTAAAAAATGAATACGCGCTTTAACGGTATTTCAACTACAAGGTAACGGCATAGCTTAGAATATCATGACTTGCACATTTCTGTACTGATCTGTATGGTTTACTCAGCAAATTTACTTTTGTTTATATAAATAAACTACTTCCACGTAACCACCATTACTTTTCATGATCCATTCTAAAGAAACAAACTAATACAAATACAAATAAACACTCAAGCAAAAAAAAACGTCTTTTTCTGTATCTCTTTTTCCTTTAAAATTTATCGATGGGTAAATACTTAAAACCGGAAAGTATTTTGTGTGTTATAAATCTTACCAAGAAAAATCTGATACCCGTTCTCGCATTTGCTCTTTTTATTTGTTTTTCTTCTTCTTAAACCTCGAAAATGTGTTGGCAAACATAATATAACAGCAGCAAAATGGATCCGTTTTTAAATTCGAATTTAAATTGGAAGCTTTAGATCCAATTTTTTCTTTGTACGATACATTTTCTCTTCACATTTATTACCTCGGTAATCGATCAAAATAATCGCTAAATTTTTTAATCAGTACTGTGATTTACTCTTAAGGGAAGAGTACTGTGTAAGTGGATAAAAATAACACTCTTTTTTCAACCACGTATCAAATTAAAACTAAGATTTCAAATGAAATGAAACTTTACACATGACTGAACTGATATTCAAAGAGTATAAAAATATGATATAATAATCTACATATACATGCGTAAGTCTGGTCACTGAGGCGCGTAGTTGACTAATATGGATGCAATATAGCTTCAGCTGTAGTCTTAAACAGAAAAACTAAAACTGTTTTTCAATTAAATGATATTGTCTAGGGATTGAATTGAGATAAATAACAAAAAATTTAAAATTAATAAATAGGTATATTTAGAACAAACATATCGCATTTTTGCAACAAAAAATTATTGTTAATGTACAATAAATATTTAAAATTCAATCCCCAGAGACACTAATTTTGTATAAGCATGCAAAGTTTTAGTACGAATGAGTTAATATTTTTTTGGTTATCCTAAAAATCTAGTATTAGAAAAAATATGTTTAAAATTTACGATAAAACCAAATACTGATTTTAAAATATTTAGAATTGAATCAAACTAGATTTAGAGGAACTGAATACATCCATAATACAAGCAATAAAAGATGTAGAAGAAAAACACTTCTCAAAAGAAAACGAAGAGAGGAATGAAAGGTTAAGTGTTAATACTAAGAATCTTATAATAATAATAATAGGGCTTCTTGTTAGCTATCCAAGACCAGGTTATTCCAAAGAAGAACTATCGGAAGTTCCTCATTAGAGATGCCTCTACAGAATGACCAATGCAGATAGGACTGTGGAATATCGGAGACAATTCAGCACATAACTGGAGGATGCCAAGCGTTTGCCGCAACCGAGTATAAGGAAAGACACGACTCAGCTGCTAAGATACTCTACCAAGAGTTAGCAGAAAAGTTAAACCTATTACAGGTAGAAAAGGTGCTTTATTACAAATATAGTGAGCTTATTCTTGAGACTAACCAGTTCAAGTTATATTGGGACTGAACCGTTCTGATGCTCATAATAGACCAGGCATTGTACTAATAGATAAAATTTCTAGGCGAACTACACTAATCGACATTGCTGTACCTAACAACAACAACCTAAAGCCAAAATACAACGAGAAGATCGCCAAATACAGAGATCTGGAGGTGCAAATCCGAAGACAATGGGCAATGAACAGCGTCCAAACGATTCCCATAATACTGTCAAGAACTGGAGTGATACCAAAGAACCTCCTGCAGAACATCAAGGGACTGGGCCTTAGTGAGGATCTGTATAAGCCGATGCAGAAAGCAACTCTCCTAGCAACCGCGCGAACCGTCCGAAAGTTCGTAGGAAATACAGCAGACAACGTCACCTAGGACCCGATAACATGGAAAGGGTTCCCACAGAGCTTCATACTTTTAGTGTCTTTGTATGCCTGGTATGAGTGAATAATCCCTGGAGGGAGTGCGAAGCCGTTTGGCTTGTAAATCATAAATAATAATAATAATAATAATGCAAACTTTAAGTGGCAGGGTGTTGAAGAGGCGAACCCCTGTCGCACAAGAAGCTACAGTCCAACAACAACATGAGAGCCAAGCAACAACGAGAGCTCTACCCTCCGAAGGTGCTGCGCAGGAACCTCAGCCAGCGCTCACTCAGGCGGGACTTCCAAGATAGCGCATGAAATGGACAATATCAATGAATGAAACAAGAATGCGCATTTTTATAGGGTGACTAAACTAGAAGGAGAAACGATCGGCTACATACAACAGCTTCATGCCGAATTTTGTAGGAAATATCCACACCTACAAGTGTCACAACAAAGAATAGCAGACTAATATAGAGCTAATAGCCGAAATAAACTAATCTCAGAAGCGCGACTCAACATCATTAAAGCGGAAATAGAACGAGAGATAAGAAGCACCGACAATAACAATGAACAAACCTCCAAACCTGCGCCACAGCCAGACCCAGAGACTCAAGAACAACTAAACAACGGCATGAGAGTTGACATCGCTGTAGACCGGCAGCAGCAACAACAACAATAACAACCGCATCAACACGAGGGTCAGATAACTCCAAGAGCTCCACCCGCCGAATATGCTGTGCGGGAACTCCAACTCTTACTCAAGCGGGATGACCAAGACAGCGCATGAAATGGACTGTGTCCATGAACGACACAATAATGCACATTTTTTATAGGGTGACTCAACTAGGACGAGAGATGATCGGCTACAGACAACATCTTGGCAGGGAGTACCCACACATGCAAGTGTCTCAGCAGAGAATAGCTGACCAATATAGAGTTATTCTCCGAAACAGCCTAATCCCTGAAGCTCGGCTTAATTGCATCAAAGCAGAAATTGAACGTGAGATCAGGGGCACTAACAATAACAACAATCCGATTGCTGAACTAGAGCCACAACCGGAACCTGAGGTCCAAGAACAACAGGAACAGCTGAATGACGACGCCCAACAGGACAACACTGAACTGTTTTATCAGAAACTGTCAACGGAAATGCAAAACAACATGTCGGCTGGAGTAAACGAGATACTCATGAATGCTAGCAAGGTAGGTGGGAAAAAAGTTTTTAACTCTCTTAAGACTCTTTTTAATGAATGTCTTCTCAGAGGCCCAACACCATCGCAATGGAACAACGCGGTTATGATGGTCCTACATAAAAAAGGAGATATTACAAGTCTAGCAAACTACAGCTTGCTGTCTCATTTGAACAAAGTATTTACGTTATCATTAATAACATTTGGCTCGCATTTATATCTGTTCCATATAAGAGAGCAAGCTGGATTCCGATCGGGATTTAGCACCAACGGTCATATACAAACGCTAAGATGTACCACAGAAAAGTCAGTAGAATATAACAAGCCACTAATTCTAATATTTGTAGATTACGAAAAAGCTTTCGACTCCATAGACCAACAAAAATGATGAATGAAGCCTCAGCCGACTGCCGAATAGATCCTCGGTAATACAATCTAATCCAATACATATATAATAAAGCAACAGCATGTATTATACGTCATCAAATGACAAAGAACTTCAGAATAGAGGGGAATGTCTATCAGGGCGACACTATCTCCCCTAAATTGTTTAACACTGTACCACAGTACATGTGCAAACAAGTAGACTTCAACAACCTCGGTGCAAACATATATGGTGAAACATATGCCACCTACGTCTCGCCGATGATATAGTTCTAATATCTGACTGAATAAGAAAAGTCATGACGATGCTAGATAGACTAAAAACTGCCTCAGAACAAATGGGTCTAAAGATAAATATATCAAAAATCTAAGTGATGACAAATTTCATAATTGGTGGTTCACGAAGTTCGCATTGGTAGAAATTGCTCCTTCTAACTTATGGTTCAGAAATTCTAAGTTTAATGCAAAGGGTCCTTAGCAGGATAAAGATGACGCAGCGTTCAATAGAAAGGGTAAGGTTCCAAACACAAAAATGGGACGAAGAACAAAGTTAGCGGATGCTGTAGAAAAAATAGCTATCCTAAAATGGAACTGAGCTGGCCACATCGCGAGAGCTACAGATGACAGATGGATTAGAAATATAATTGAATGAAGATCATGACAGGATGCATTAGGAGTAGAAGATGCCCTCCGACAAGGTCGCTCGACTATTTAAAAAGAGTCCACATCAGTTGGATACTGACAGCGCAAGATAGGAGGTTGCGGAGCAGTCAAAGGAAGCTTATGCTCAGCAGTGGACTTTGGAAGCTGATTGATAATGATGATGATGAGTCAACGATTTGGGAGGTATAGAATACCGCTTCAGTTCTTAAAATAACTGTTTCGGTTCAGTTAACCCTATCCTACCGTCTGCGCGAGTTTTAGTGATGTACTGGAAGTTTGTCGAATCACTGTCGCCTATCACAGTCACAAGCAGTTTCAGCCTCTTAATTTGAGGAGAAGGCGGTGACATCATAAGAGTATAGTATGGCAAACAAGAGCAAGTTATCTACGCGAGAGAGATACCAGCGACATTCACGTTCCTAAGGAAGCACGCTGGAACGAGTCTCTATTTTTTTGAATTCAAGGCTCTTGGAGGAGGGGGGCTATTGCAAATGAAAGCGATTTGTGGACAGATACTAGCAGCATTCATAATCCTAGTGTAAGAGACAGAGTCGGGTGTATTTTTATGAATTCGAAGGTCCTGGGGGGGGGGCAATCATCCCCACCGGCCCTCTTTGGATTTTCGCCTGATCGCAACTATCTATTTTAATATTATTTGTTTTTTTTACTTGAGGAGTACCTAATTTTCCAAAGACAATTTCTTTCAATTGCTTCAATTTCTATAAGTTTATATCCTCCCAAAAATTGATTCAATTAAACTGCCTACATTGGTTTTATATCTGGTTGTCTCATATATTTTATAATTTGTAATTATCGATACTATATTTATTAAAAGCTTGAGGAGAACGGCATACTGCTGTTTCTTTGCAAATCAATTTTACCTAAAATATTGAAAGTTTATTCTGTTACCTCCAAATGTTTACAAATATTCTCACAAAGTCCTTTAGCTTATGTAAGCAAATCTAAAAATTAGACATCCCTAGGAGCAAGTGGCACTGGTTTATTGAAACTTTTATATCCATACCATTTTTGCATCCTCCATCCGGCAACGAAAATATTATTAGTAATAAATTAATAAAGAGTACATCCAAGGTTTATAATACCCTTTTCTCGGCAGAAAAACTCAACAGTGATTAATCTACAGTCGAAAAACACTGAAGTTTATTTATTTAATTAAAGTATTCAACAATTACAAGTATGAAACTTAAACTAAGTTCTAACTTAATATAGTTATCTGAAGTTTTGAATGTGTTCTCAGAAGTATTAAAGTCCGTCGTGGCTGTTATCATTACCAAAGTAAGAACATATATTTTATCATCAAACAGTAAAATTACAAACAAAGAAATAACTAAAATTTTGTAAAAGCACAAGCAACGTAAAAAATAGCAATTTTCAAGTAAGCAATTTTCAATTACTTTTAGCACGAAAAATTAAGCTCTTCAGTCATCATCATATTTCCTTAATTCATTTATATAAATTATGTTCGTGTGTGCAATGCTTTTTAAAGTAATTTAAGTTATTTATCTATTAAATAAAAAAATGTACCTTATTAAATCCTATAATGTAACTTTGATATGTAGAATTTTTTAAATAATAATAGGTGTATAGAAACAATAGTTGTTCTGTCAAGCACATTACAGCTTTATATTTACGAGATACGTAAAAAAACTAATGCACTTTTTAAACTTGCTTTATTGTTCTGATATTTTCAATTTCGGCAATAAAAAATTGGGGTTAGTAACGAAAAAGTCACTGACCATTTTAGCATCAACCATAAAACACTTATCAAATAACTGTTTTCCAAGTCCGAGTTTCATTATATACTCAATGGCATTAGAAGTGTTACATCCAGAAGGAATAATTTCTTGAACGTAATTTTCTGGCAACGTGGTTGTCCTACATCAACAATGAACCGATAACATTTGCATGAAATTATATTAACATGTAATTTGAAAAAATAATAATAATGTGTTTTGCGATCCCGTAGTTGAATATACTCCTGTACACGTCTAGGCATCGACAAAATGAGATTATCGATGTCTTGTTGTGGCACCTCGTTACAAGCAACTTGAAGTTCATGGATTAACTATACCCGACTCTCTGGAGGATAATGTAAAATAGACAATCTTCTCCACATATTCAATGGGAGAACGGGGTGGCCACGGCAAAACATTAACGCCTGCTTCTTGGAGAAAGTCCAAGCAATATGGGGACGTGCATTGTTTTACTGAAAAAGGACGTGGGGATGGCCATCTATATAAAGTAGTAAAGCGGTTTGAGGGACATCGTCAATATAACGCGCAGCTGTCATACTACCTCAAATAAAGAGAAGTGGTGATCGGCTACCATAAGCAATAGCCCCCCAAACCATTACTCCAACAGTCCTGTGTACATGCCTCTCAAAAGCAAACTCAACAATAGGCTCCACGGCGGCGTCTTATCCTTGTATGGCCATCGTATGTATCTAGGCAGAATCGCGATTCGTCGCTGAATACGACATTATGTCTTTCTGCCTCTCAATGCTACCATTCTCTGCACCAGTTTAAACATTGACGATAGTAATGCGCAGTCAAAGAATTACTAATCGTTGACGGTATAAAAAAAGTTCAAAGGTTCGAATACGGCGATATAGTGTACACATAGTAACAGATCTACCTTCTTCTCCAAATCATTGGTCAGCAATCTGACGCATAGTAGCAAAACGGCGTCGTAGAGCTAGTAGTCTGAAGCGCATAGCTTGCCGATCTGTGGTATGCCTCGGTTGACCAATTGGTCTTCTTCATGTTGCAATACAATTAACACGGCGGCCAATTTCACAATAGAATAAACCAACATCTCGATAGGCAACAATTCTTCCTCTGTCAAAGTCACTAACATGGTGATAATTTTGACGTCTTCGAACTCGATACATTTTGTTACGCTTAATATAAGTAGGCCGAGGCGCAATAACTAAAAATATCTCTACTGGTCAGCTCTCATAAAATGGTTTCTTCACAAGAAAAAAAAAAGAGTTAAAACTTTGTTTTCTGACAAGATTATCAAAGATAAAACGTTGACAATGTTGCCATAGCGTGCTTTAAATATAGTCAAAAAATTAATTTCAAGTAATTATTCTTTCTGAGTGTAATACTTCTATTGTCACTGAATTAATATACGAAAATAAGATGATTTAATCTGTGATGAAAGTACAAACAAATGCAAATCATAGAAGAAAAAAAAATGCGATTGCGAATGTAAACAAAATTCAACACCAAAACTTCATATGACAAATGTCAGCTCAAGCAGCCAGAAGAAAGGATGGCCATCGCGGCGAAATCCTTTTTGCACAGTCGTGAAACACTGACTTCATAAACCCCAATGATTATGAGTTATTGAATTCAGTTGTATTTTACCGTTTTTATCTATCTGAAGAAAAATTATGGCATGTTGTTTTTAGTACGAAAAATTTTAATATTTTCTAACTTAAGATGTTAATACTTAAAGTATAAAGTTTGGTTTTAGCTAAAGAGCCCATTGCGTAGTCCCCCGTATAGGTCATATTAAGCGTTATTTGAATTTGGTCTTTTATTTTATATAAAGAAGTTACTAGAAGATCGACATTTATCATCAAAAGTTGGGTGAATCGGTGAAATTAAAGACAAATGTGCTAGAGTTTTTTCCCTACCCGTTAATATCTTATGTGGAAAGAACGTAAATAAACATAGTGGTAAAACTACTACCTTTTGTTAGATTACTAAAATAAAGGTGAACTGACGCTCTCTAATCTTTTGCTAAAATTTTTAAGATCTTTGTAGTTTAAGGTCACCTTACAGCATGAGTGCAAATTGATGTATTTTAATAACGAAATAAAATTTTTATAAAAAAATTGAACCGACTTCTAAAAGTGCGCTAAAAAGTGAAAAATAACCATAAATTTTTATATGAAATTGAACTTTTTGAAGTCGGTGCCAAACGAATACTTGACAAAATGTGATTTGCATAAACAGATTTAAAATACTTTTTTTGTACTCCCTTTCTTACCATAATTTGTATATATTAATAGTTATTTATTTCATTTACAAATAATTTGGCGCCGACTTCAAAAAGTTCAATTTCATATAAAAATGTATGGTTATTTTTGACTTTTTAGCGCACTTTTAGAAGTCGGTTCAATTTTTTTATAAAAATTTTATTTTTCTATTTTTAGTTTTAGAATTTATTATAATATTCATAAATTATTTGAACTAAGAACTAATCGAAATTAGTGTACGTCGCAATGACTCCAAAGTGGCAAAAAAGTACAAATTTTATCCAAAGTTGTAAATCACCCTAAAATGAATCACTAAAAATTCTTTAGTTCTTAGAGTTTTCTAAATACCAATCAAATTGGGTCAAACGAATATTTAGTTTGTCATAGAAAATCCACTATCTTAAATTTCAAATTAATTTTAGATTGGTAATATAGGTCGCAACACTTTCCAATATCGATATTTAAAGAAAATAAATTAATTTTTTATCCACCATATTAGATACGCCATATTACATTTTTTTAAAATAATTTTAGATTCGTCATGTGTGACCCCGAAAACTCTCCCGTACCAATTTTGGTGAAAATCGGACAAAATTGATTTTTCGTCCGCCATATTGAATTTTTTAAAAATTATTTTAGATTCGTCATATGCAACTCCGAAAACTCCCCCGTGCCAATTTTGGAGAAAATCGGACAAAAAAGATTTTTTGTCGGCCATATTGGATCCGCCAAATTGATTTTTTTTTAAACTATTTTAGATTCGTCATATGCGACCCCGAAAACTCCCCCGTACGAATTTTGGAGAAAATCGGACAAAATTAATTATTTTGTCGGCCATATTGGATCCGCCATATTGAATTTTTTAAAAATTATTTTAGATTCGTCATATGCAACCCCGAAAACTCCCCTGTACCAATTTTGGAGAAAATCAAACAAAAAAGATTTTTTTTGTCGGCCATATTGGATCCGCCAAATTGAATTTTTTAAAAATTATTTTAGATTCGTCATATGCGGCCCCGAAAACTCCCCCGTACCAATTTTGGAGAAAATCGGACAAAATTATTTTTTTTGTCGGCCATATTGGATCCGCCATATTGAATTTTTTAAAAATTATTTTAGATTCGTCATATGCGACCCCGAAAATTCCCCCGTACCAATATTGGTGAAAATCGAACAAAATTGATTTTTTCGTCCGCCATATTGGATCCGCCATATTGATTTTTTTAAAAATAATATCAGATTCGTTATATGGCACCTCGAAAACCCCCCCATACCAATTTTCGAGAAAATCGGACTAAATTGAATTTTTTTGTCCGCCATATTGGATCCGCCATCTTGAATTTTTAAAAATAATTTCAGATTCGTTGGGTGCAACCCCGAAAATTCCTCCATACCAATTTTGGAGACAATCGGACAAAATTAATTTTTTTGGCCGCCATATTGTAAGCGCCATCTTGGATTTTACTGCACCAATTTCATCTAAAAAAATATGGGACCACCGCAGCAACTTCCTTTACATAACGTAAAAAATTTCATTCAAATCGGTGCAGCCGTTCCGGAGTAATCGGTGTACATACATAAAAAAAAAATTAAAAAAATACATAGTCGACGAATTGAGAACCTCCTTCTTTTAGAAGTCGGTTAATAATAGCAAATACTATAATACAAGTTGCTGTAAAACAAAAGAAATTTTTATCTGTCATTGTTCTGTTTATTTTCACGTTGATTATTTAACGCTTTGAAATACCGACTTCAAATAAGGGAGAATGTTTGAGCTTGTAAGCAGTATCTTCTGCCAAGGGAACAGGAAAATGGGATAGAAGTCGATAAATGTAGGTTTTTACCGCCACTATTTGACTTGTTTTTTATTTTTGAAATGTAAGGTAAGGGCGTTTTACGGTTGGCTCCTTTTAAAATAACATAACCTAAAAAAGTGCATATTTTTTATTGATTTATGTATATTCACAATGTGTTAATTTATAAATAAGATCACTATCAAAGCTAAAACATGTCAAGATGATCGCTTAATGAAACAGAAAATGTAAATTTATTATTCACGAACTCAGAAGGATTGTGTGCCACCAAATCCTTCTTGAATGATACGGTGATAGTGCATAATCGTATATAATACCTCGAATGATCAAGGGTGGTAACAGTAAAACGATATTTAATAATCAGTGGGAAACTATATTTCTGGCTATTAAACAATATTGCATATTTCTGTTGCTCTTTACAAGTTGGCAACAATTTATATCCTCTCATATTGTAAAACTGCTTAAGTAACATTAAAATGAATTTCTATATTTTTATGATAAAGATGGTATTTAGGAAAATGCCTGCAGACCAAGATCACACGCTATTCTAGAACAGCTGATGATCTCGGTTTAAATGAAAATTCGCTAACAGTTCTAGAGAAACTTACGAGCCCTTACTGGATTCATTATTGAAGCTATACGTTAATGGGTTTGTTCCCGAATAAGTAGTGAACCGAACATTACAGTATTCTACAGCCAATTTGCAACTGTAATGTAAAAGGCAGTTTTTGGTTAATTTTTGGTATCTAAATGCGAAAATGATGGTATACACTCCTTAACATGTAAGATTTTTGAGTTATGATTTTTTAGGCAAAAATGAATAAGTATTTTAATCACATTATTTTAAAAAATACTTTGTAATATACCGAAGTGAGATGTTGCCAAATTTACATTTTCCATAAGTGAGGGGAATTGTGCACAATCTGGCAACACTACGTGGGATTTCTATGGGTGACAAGTCAACCACAAATTATCAACCCTCTAGGACTCAAAATAACGGAAACACCCGTTTAACCCCACATAATTCCAAGTTTCACTCTGCCCCATAGCCGAATCTACTTACGAGTATAAATGGTCCCTGTATACAAAAAGAACGACGTCGCTTTTTCAACTTCCAGTACCCGATCTTTTTAAAAATACGAAAGGGCTATAAAAGCAAGTGGCCGGCAGTCGTATCATAAGTATTGGTTTAGTACGAGTAGTGGTCAGTATTAGATAGAGAAGCGAAGTGCGTGAATAAGCCAATAGTAGAAGCTTTGTACTAATGTTATCTTTGTGTTGATTAAAGCCTGTAAACTTAGTCTCACATCTTTGAACCGACGTACGCAATAGTACAAAAATGTCCAAAGTACAGAAAAATGACTGTGTTAACCCCGCGGATAGTTTTTGCTACATATGTGATAAGTTTACCCCTAAATCGCTGAAAAGTACAATTAACAATATGACCAAAGTAACTTATCATAAGTATTTTGGATGTCTTATTTGCGATCAAGATCAGGACTGGGCATATGTTGCCAAACCTGTGCAGCAAATATAAGTAATTGGTTAAATGGCAAACGCAATTCTATGCTTTTTGCAGTTCTAATGACAAAAGTGTCTGGTTTTTCAAGAAAGAGCAAACATGATATTGGTTATCCGGATATTCCCTCAGCAATAAAATCGGTTCTTCATCGAGAATGTTGACCAGTTCAGCGCCCCCGCTGTATGTATAATGATAAGGTAGAACCCGGTAATGTATCAGAAAAGGACGATTCTTATTTTCCCGAAAGTTAAGGAAAAGTACCCCATTTAATCCAACAACCTGAATTAAATGATCTAGTTCGGAACCTCTACTTGTCCAAAGAGCATGCTGAAGTATTAACTTCTAGATTACAACAATGAAATTTACTAGCCACTGGTAACCAGGAGCTATCATCGTTTTTTACTTTGCAGGATAAAATGTGTGTTTGTATTATTCAAATAGTGTTATGAAAGAATTTGGATTTACGTATAATCCAGGTGAATGACGCTTATTTATAGATTTTTATAAACTAAGTTTATAAGCAATTCTGCTCCATAACGGCAACAAATGACCCTCTATTCCTCTTGCACATGCAATTGACATGAAGGAAACATGCGAAAGTATGTCAGTTATTCCAAATACAATAAGCTATGATACGTATAAGTGACAAATATGTGATGATCTAAAAGTCATAGGACTATTACTAGGGCTTCAGGGTAGATTTACGAAGTATTGCTATTTTCTTTGTCTTTAGGACAGTAGAGCAACACAGAGCCGTTATCAAGTTAAAGAATGGCTTCCGAGAGATCAATATATGGTCAAGCTAACATAAAGCATATACGTCTGGTTAATCCCAAGAAGTACTGTTACCTCCATTACACATTAAAATGGGATTGATTAAAAATTTCATTAAAGCATTGAATAAAGGAGATGCGTTTAAATACCTTAAACAAATTTTTCCTAAACTAAGGGATGCTAAGCTGAACAAAGAAAATGAACAGTTTGGTCAGAAATTAAGTGATGTGGAATTAGCTGCGTGGTGTCCTTTAAAAACAATTGATTCCGAGTTTTTAGGAACCAGTAAAGCTGAAATCTACAAAAAACTTGTAGAATAACTACTTGAAAGCTACTGCAAAATGAGTTGTCGCATGTCTCTTAAAATACACTTCTTGCATTCCCTTTTAAATTTTTTCACAGAAAATTTGGGTGCGGTTAGTAACGAACAAGGAGAAAGGTTCCACTAAGATATATTAACAATGGAGCAATCCAACAAAGGCAGAATGGATCCAGATATGACGTTTCGTATGAGAGAAAGCGATCAGGCATATAAACGAAAGTCAACATTTGCAAAAAGTTATGTACAAAAGACTTACTATAAATGTATTTTCATATGAATTTTTATAAATAAATGCTGTTATCCCTAAAATATCTTGTTTTGAATTTATGTACAAATATAATATAGAAATTTCTGTATTAAATAAAAACAACTGATACATTCTATAACTCTAAATTGATACATGGTGGAAAATTTTCGATGTTTAATTCGCAATTAGGATGCTATAAACTCTCACGGACAGCTACTATAATAACAGTCACAATTTTTTTTTGTATTTGTTGACTAGTGTTATTATTGCTTATATTATCCGCAAGCTGTTAATCAAATATAGTAGTTAGAAGAAGAAATAATTAACTTAATCGAAAAATACCGACTTAATCCAAACTTATGGAATGAAAAGAGTTCGGATCAAAAAAAAATGTTCGAAAACAGAGGCGGGGCAAATTTTATTCAAGTTTCTTGGTAAAATGAAAAAAAAATGTTGTGTGTCAGACCTCGACAAGTGACAAAATGGAAAAGTGAGGCATGGGAACGGATAAGAACAAACAATAGAATAGTTGGACAGTCTGCTGACAAGCTATTTACAAATGAAAATGTTTGGTATAGCTACTAAGTTTTTACACTATGTGTGGAAAAACTGGTCTCTACGCGGTTTAAGAAGAGGGCGCTGCCTTTTTAAAAATAATCACAAAATATTTTAAACCATTGAAACTGAATTTTTAGAGATGTCAGCCTCTTTTATGCCCTTAGCATATTCAATTTTTAACCGGCTTCTAAAAGAAGGAACTTCTATATTCGACCACTATATATGTTTTTTATGTATCTAAGTCGATTATTCCGGAACCGCTGCACCGATTTGAATGAAAGTTCTTGCATTATGTTCAGGAAGTTACCGCAATAGTTTCATATTATTTTGGCCGGAATTAGTTAGGTAAAATTCAAGATGGCGCTGATAATATGGCGGACAAAAAAATTAATTTTGTCCTATTTTCTCCAAAACTGGTATGTGGGAGTTTTTAGAGTCGTACATAATGAATTAATTCTTTTAAAAAATTGGCGAATCTACTATGGTGGATCAAAAATTTTACATCTCTCGATTTTGTGTGCAAATAACGAATTTAATAACGTTTTTAAAAAAAAAATCATTATGGTAAATGCAATATGGTGATCCAAAATTTCATATATCCAAATTGTGTCCAAAATTTGTATTGAGGGGTTTTCGAGGATGTAGATTAGGATTAAATTAAGAATTTAAAATAATTTTTTTTGAAATTTAATATGGCGGATCCACTATGGTGGGTTGAAAATTTTACGTTATTAACATTGTTTCCAAATTGGTATTAAGGAGTTTTCGGAATTGGAAGTTTTTTTTTACAATTTATCATGGCAGATAAAATA
This sequence comes from Diaprepes abbreviatus, assembly GCA_034092305.1. NCBI lineage: Eukaryota > Metazoa > Arthropoda > Insecta > Coleoptera > Curculionidae > Diaprepes > Diaprepes abbreviatus. The sequence goes on along the minus strand of JASJET010000057.1, from coordinate 18,517,371 downwards.
TGGGGGACTAAAAATTTTGCTTTTCTCCGATTTTTTCCTGATTTATATCGGGATGTATATTATAAATCATAAATTAATTTCTTTAAACTCTATATGTAGGTTAAATTAAATTGGACTAAAAAATGTAAATATCTTAAGTTCTTTCAATATCGCTTTGAAGGATTTTAGGAAGACGAATCTAAAAATTATTTCTTAGATTGCGGATTTACTATAACAGACTAAATATTTGTTTGGTACAATTTCATTCAAAACTGGTATTTGGTAATTCTCAGAATTATTTAATTCAATTTATTTCAACAACTATGGATAATATTGATACTTTTTTTGCGACCTTAAAAAATCAACTCAATTCAGAACTAGAAATCGGAAAATAAAATTGTTATATAAAAATTGAATTGACTTTTAAAAACGCGCTAAAAAGTAAAAAATAACATTATAAATTTTTATATGAAATTAAAGTTTTTTTAAGTCGGCACCAAATTATTCTCACATGAAACAAATAACTACTAACAAGATGCATACAAGCTACTGTATAAAACCAATTACAAATTTCTCATTTTTTTATATGTAAATTACTTTCAGTTGTTTATTTATTTGACGCCGATTTCAAAAATTTCATATTCATATGAAAATTTTTATTTCTAACTTCTCAACTGTTTTTTAGAAGTCGCTTAAATTTTTTATAAAAAATCATATTGCTTGATTAAAACAACATAAATGCAGTTCAAATTTTTCCAATTTATAATAAAAAAACTATTAATTTTTTATTGAAATTGAAAGAAAAGAGTCTTTTACCGTACTGCTCCGGTAACTTGTAACGCCAATACAGTTGAATTTGATGAAAACCCAGAATGTTAATTAGTTCCTAAAAATATATATTTATGGATATGAACCTTTATACCCTAATTACATATTTTCTAAAAAGATGTAAAGTAAAATTTAATTAAAAATCCATTACAGTATATATTCATACACACAAAAAAAAATATGCATGGAAAACATTTTTATTTAGAGAATATTTTTGAGATTTGTAAATAAAAATACGAGATATCATTTTATTGTACTATTGTATTAGTTGGAAAATGAAGTGATAAATTAATAAAATAAAAACTAATACAATTTTTTATTTGAGTATCCCTGGAAGAATTTAAAATTTGCTAAACTTCCAATGATATGTTCGTTTAACAGTTACCGTTAATGAAATCCCAACTCCAGCACCAAACTGATTCTCTCTGTAACTCGAACATTTATCATAAAGTTCCGGTCACTTCTAAATGGCGAGATGATGAAATAACGATCCTTTCCTTTAATAGTCTTAAGAAGAAAAGACATTTTTCAACCACATCGAAACCATCCATCAAAATTTTTGACAAAAAATATGTACTCCTAACGAACCGGCAATAAAAGAAACGAACGACTTTATTTTCGGATGAGTACAATGTTAAAAAGAAACAGGATAAAAACCGAGAATTTTATTTATCAAATGTTTTCCTTTTTACGTAAGTTCACTCAAATTATTGTGGTCTAATAATATTTCTGGGAGTGAATCTTCAAACTTGCTAAGAAAAGTACGGATTTTTAATTGACTGAACTGAACTGAATGAACTTAATACGCTGACGTATTAAGTTTGGTTCCATCTGGGCTGTATCAGTTGAGACAATGCTATCCCGCTATAACGGTCTCTATTAGTTGGCAATCTCGGTATAAATAACCGATTTGTGAATAAAAAGTTTTGATTTAATTAATTTGATATTAATCATGCAAATTGAAAAAAATATATATTTATTAAATTGTATTTTAAGTAAGCATTAAAATAAAGTAACTTACAAGCTGGCCTAAAAAAAATATAGTAATTATAGAATCTTCTTATCTTTTTTTTTATTACCAAGCAAGGAAAAATTAAAATTTTGTTTAGTTTCAGGAGAGACCTATAACTTAAATCGATTCCAAGGCTTTAGATTTTAATCCTTGATTTCCCTATATAAAGATAATACTGTTACGAATAAGTGGAAGTAACTTATTGATACGTCCTCATATTTAGAAATATTTCGATGCAATGATTCATTTTTATTATAATGTGCCAAAAGGAATAGTGTATCATTGACTCATCTTTCTAGATGAATCTCAACTTTTATGTTCTAGATTTATACAAGAATTTCCATAGGTATATAAATAGTGATATGATTAGGGTAGTACAGTTAGTTATATAGTTGTATAGTGGTGAATAGTGAAAATTAAGTGGTAGAAATAAGAGTGTTGTGATAATATAAGTATTGGAAGTATTAGTGAAAGGTGTTGTATTTTATTCTGCGAACCCAGTCGCGATATTTAAGGAGACAAAATCGTAACAATTGGTGGCAGAAAAGAGGATTATCACCGGGTGTCAAGAAAATTCTATTGGAAATTAGAGATGGAAAAAAACGGATTTCAACCTTGTATTTGTTATCAAGAAAGAAACTAAGATTAATTTTCTAGAACTTTCTATCTGAAAACTAAAAGAGATAGCAAAAATTGGACTTCACCATAGAATTTGTCATTAAGAAAGACGCTTAGAATCGAATTTTCGACAAAGGTCTAGAAAATTCTATTTGGAAACTAAAAGAGATAGCGAAAAACAGACTTCACCATCGAATTAGTCATTCGGAAGAAACTCAATTTTCTAGAACATTATATTTGAAATTTAAAGAAATAGCGAACAACTGACTTCATCATTGGATTTGTTATCCAGAAAGAACTTTAGAAACAGGTTTTCAAGAATATTTTAGGAGTTTTTATGATAAAAACTAGACAACAAACGGCCGAAATGGAGCAAACATTGGCCGATTTTATGGAACCTATATAACAATGTCCCCTTCAAGACAAACAAGAAGATGAAGAACGTCGTCAAAAAGAAGAAGAACGTCGACAAAAAGAAAAACAGGAAGAATAATGTCGTCTTAGAGAAAAATAAGAAGAGGAAGACCGTGGACTAAAAGAAGAACAATGTTATCTAAAAGAAAAGCAGGAAGAAGAGGACCGTCGCCTAAAAGAAAAACAGGAGAAAGAAGCACGTCGACAACATGACACGACAAATATGAAAAAGAAGAAGGTCGTGTTAAAAATGAAGATAAACTTTACAGATGGAGCAAAAACTCGATCCAATTGTACAAGAATAAATGCAAAAGTTTAAGAAAGAGATAGACGAAGTGCGACAAGAAGTTAAAGAAATCGTAGACGAGATAAAAGTAAAAGTACTTCAAGAAGTAAATAGTATAGAGTCAACTGCGCGACAAGATATAGGAAAAATGCGAAAAGCATTGGAAACGTGCGACATGACATAGGAGAAGTGCGATAAGACATAGGAGAAGTGCGACAAGAAGTAGGAGAAGTGGGACAAAACGTAGGAGAAATGCAACAAGGAATGAAAGAAGTCATAGACGAGATAGAATCTAAAATGAAGAGCCTTCAGATAGAAGTCAATAAAATAAAGAAGCATGGTCCGTCTGATAAAGTAATACCCACCGGACAGAACATTAAACGTCCAACTTACCATGGTCAAACATCCTGGATAATGTACAGATGACAATTTGAAGCTGCCGCTATGGCAAATAACTGGAATTACGAAGAGATGGCTACTGCCTTACTAATCGCACTTCGTGAACCAGCACTGGAATTGTTGCAAACCATTCCTATAACCCCACACATAGGCTATGGAATCCTTAGTGCTGCGTTGGAAAGAAGATTTGGAGATCAACGTTGGCGCCAGTTATATCAGTCACAACTAAAGTCAAGATATCAAAGAAACAGAGAAAGTTTACAAGAATATGAAACTGATATCCGACGTCTTGTGCATCTGGTTTACCCAAGAGCTACGGAAGAATTCCGAGAAGAGATTACGATCCAGTATTTTATTGATGGGATCGGGAATCAAGATATAGAACCTATGTTACGCATGAGCAAATTAAATTATTGTAGTGAAGCGTTGGATAGGTCTTTAGAAATTGAAGCAGGTTATAACGTGTCAAGGTCAAAAATAAGAGGCGTTGCCATAGAAAAAAGCAAAGATTCACCTATCTAGACAATGGAGACAATGTTTTCTGGAATCCTTAAGAAAATCAACACAATAAGTGATACTTCGCGAAACCAGATAGAACCAAACACAATAAATAATATTTCACTTTATAAAAGAAACCAGATAAAGTATTACACATGTGGACGAACTGAACACATGAGAAGGGACTGTCGGGTGCGATTCAGGTTTCGTTCACCATCCAGAGACCGCAGAGAAGAGAACCAGGCAAAACTACAATTAGACAACATTAAGGGTAGGGTATTGATCATTCGTAGCCTAGGAAGGACCGCCGAGAGTCTTATAAATCAATGTTACTTCTATTATCATAACTGTTGACACTGGTGCTGCAATATATCTGATAAAGTCAAACCTTGTTGGTAAATTTAGAATTCCAACATTATTTAGAAAAGTAATGTTGAGAACTGTAACTGGAGAAGCAGCTGATGTAGTTGGAGAAGCAGCTGATGTGTTTGGAGAAGTGTAAGTTGAGTTTCAACTTGGAAGTCTAAAATTAAACCATTTTGCGTTAGTTGCCGATATAGAAGATGAGTTTATACAGGGAATGGATCTGGTTCATCAACATGAATTCTCCTTGGACAGCAATCTTAACATTCTAAAGTTTGACACCGAAGAATTTATTCCGTCCCAGAACCATGATAACGAACCAGTAAGAGTCATTGTAAAAGAAACAACCAGAATAAGAAGAAGCACGGAGAAAATCATTTACGGAAGACGCGATGACTGTGCTGGAAGCAACGTCGGATTGGTTCAACATTCCCACAAAGTATGTAATACTTGGTACCGAAAGCATTAGTTAGTTCATATGACATCAAGGCAAACTCGGCAAGTTTCCAGTAAGATGATAGAGTTTGGTTATGGAATCCATAGAAAAAGAAGGGCAAATCGCCTAAGTTGATGCCATCATGGATTTTGAAAAGAATCAATGACGTTGTTTATACAATTCAACGAAATTCTAAGACCAAAATGAAAGTAATACATCTACACAGATTGAAACTAGACCCAGGATCAAGGGGGGGGGCAGTGGGTGATTGCCTCCCTCCAAAAAAAAAGCTTTGAGTTCAGGAACATAGATCCGATTTTGCGTCTAATACTAGGAATGTGTATGCTGCTGGCATCTCCCCCCCCCCCCTTGACAACTTGTTTTCTCTTGCGATAGCGTCCGCCCTTAAGAGCTTTGAATTCAGGAAAATAGACCGGATTCTGCCTCTTATACTAGGAATGTGTATGCTGCTGGCATCTCACCCCGTCGTTTTTTCTTACGATCGGAATTTAGAAAATAGACCCGACCCTGCCTTTTACACAAGAAATGGGAAAGTTGCTGGTGTCTCCTCCCCTATCGACAACTTGCTTTCGCTTGCTATACTGTACGTTTGTGATGTCACCGCCTCCCCCCCCCCCTCAAAGAGAGAGACTGGATGGGCCTCTGGTTAAAACTATACTATGGAGATATGGAAACTGATCGAGATGATCAGAATTAGGAGGGGGAGCAGTGTTACGAATAACTGAAAGTAACTGTGATCTCTTAATGTGTATCCCGATATTCTTCTTAGTACTTTCATTTCGGCAGTTCTTAGAATTGATTTTATTTTTGTGTTGTCAGCTCTCGTCTCTATTGCGTACGTCATTATCGATCGAATACAGGTCTTGTAAATTTTTGTTTTTGCGTCCTTGCTCATGTATGTGTTGTGCCATATTATATCCGCCGGGCTTCCTGAGATTCTATTTGCCCTGTTTACTTGGTTTCTTACTTCTCTTGTTCTGTCTTGGTTTGCGGATATCTCAACTCCTAAGTAATTAAACGTCATGAGTTGTTCTATTGTTTGTCATTCACTACTAGTTTGGCATCTTAAGGGCACTCTGCTTATTACAATTGACTTAGATTTATCGATGGATATTTTCATGTTGAATTGCTTGCTTATGGTATGGAATGCAAATAGAAGTCTTTGGAGATCGTCTTCATTTTCCGAGACTATGACGGCGTCATCAGCGTAACATATTATTGTTATCTCCCCGGTATTCAGTCTGTATCCTGTGCCGCTCTTTTGACATTCTCAATTATTTGGTCCATTATTATGTTAAACAGTAATGGACTGAGAGAGTCCCCCTGTCGTATGCCCGACGCTATCGGTACATCCTTAGATAGGTTGCCGCTTACTGAGATTTGTGTTGTGGTGTTGGAGTTTAGCTGTTCAACTATGTTAATTAAATTGTTTGGATGCCTTTAATTCGCATTATTTGCAGAATATCATCCAGTCTCAACCTATCAAAGGCTTTGTGAGATCTATAAAGCACATAAAAGCCGGCTTAGTAAATTAAATAGATTTCTCTGCTATCTGTCTTACGATAAATATGGCATCTACTGTAGATCTGTTTTGCGGAAACCTTGCAGTTCTTCTGATATTCTGCAATAGTCAGTTATTATACCTTCAAGGATTTTGGTGAATAATTTCATTATTGAATTTAATAAAGTTATTCCTCTATAGTTTTCCGTGATTTTCTTATCACCGTTCTTGAAAATAGGTACTGTTGTACTTTTCTTCCAATCTCGGGGTATCTCTTGGTCTTTAATTATTTTGTTAAAGAGTTTTGTTAGTTCTTCGTGTAATGCATTTCCACCATATTTAATTAGTTCGTTGGGAATATTGTCGGGTCCTGGGGCTTTTCTCGTTTTTAATTTGGCTATCGTGTCTTTCATCGTTTGGAGGCTTACTTCCTTGGTGTATTCGTCATATTCAGATGCATTTTCTGGTGGGTAGTTGTTCTTTTGTGATTGATCTATATTTCTATATAGTGTTTTAAAGTGTTCTTCTCATTCGTGCTCAGAAATTTTTTGGGATTGTGTATATTCGTATACAAAATATATTGGCTTTAAATATTTTAGTAACAAATGAGAATAGTAGCAGATTAAACCTTTGATCATAGAAATTATTTTCTTGTTTTAACTAATACTTTATTTTCTGTGTACTTATGACGAAGCTAAAATTAAGTCCGGAAAATCATTTTTTAATTATTGTTATCAAATGCAGCAGCGATTATGATTTCTCTGAACTAGTACAATATCCAATTGCTATTGTGTGTAGTTTGATACATCCTTATAAAAAGGTTGTTTTTCTAAAGTTTTATTTTTAATACGAATTTAACCAAAACGGCTCAACCTAATAGGCCATGAAAGTAGTTTTTCTGTTATGTTTGGTGGCTTGTGTAACATGCCAGGTGAGTTACAGTTTTTGTTAATATTTAAATTTCCAAGAGTATTTTAATTAAGTTGTCAGGTTGACCACATCTAAATAAATTTTTTTTTTCAAAAAGCCGTCATTTCTTGGATACATTTCAGTTTAGTTTAAACACCATTCTAAAATGAAATATAAAAAAATGCATGTTGTAATTTATTTAAAAACTTACCTTAATTAAAATCTCTTTATATCCAATCAGATTCTTAAAATGTTTTTAACAAATTTATTGTCCATATCCATGAATCTTGTCCACATTGTTGGAAATCAGTTATTCTTCGAGATTCTTATTAGGAAAAAAATCGAAATTACAACCTATACAATACCCCGACACTGCTACAGGACTCATATAACTGGTGTTTTTAACCCAGTGTTTCTTTAAAAAAATCGTCAGTGTACAGTAATAAAGTGTATTTATATCCAACAGTAAAAAAGAAAATTGTTAAACTAGTACAATAATATATCGAATGCTTATATATATATATATATATATATATATATATATATATATATATATATATATATATATATATATATGTATATATATATATATATATATATATATATATAATTATATAAATGAAAATATTACAGTATAGTATTTATCACAGATAAAAAACGTTAAGAAAATTTTTATTTTCTTAACATTTCGCCCATTATACTAAGCTTCCTCAGAAGGATGTATATTTTTTTATATTATCTCACCTTAATCTCGAGAATAATTACTTGTTTCTTGTAAAAGTTATGTTGTTGTTAGCACTAATAAATATAAGTACAACTATTTTCTTAATTTCTACTGATAATTTAATGATTCAATTTTAATTAATTGATTGAACTCGAACAGCAGTCAGTTATTGAACTAATTTAATATACTTCGCCTAAACAATTTGTCTGTATTACAGTATTACGCCTGGAAACGTTATTGCTTTGCTGGTTTGCAATTTTATTGCAAGCAGAGCTAATTCATTGGAGCGTATATGGAGTTGCCTATCTAAGACCAAGAGATTAATTCCGTTTCATAACTTCATGTAGGTTGCAAGTCGACTGCAAACCTGTGTTTAGTTTGCCTGTCGATTTCGTAGTCGTAGGTATTTTAGTTTTCTGTTCGATATATTTAGTATTTTTTTAACGGTTTACGTTTTGTGTTTTGGCTTTAGTAGAAACAAAAATAAATTCCTTTCAGGGTTTAATTGCAAAGCCATTCTTTGGTTCGTCATTAAGTGATAAGGCTGAAATAAAAAGGCTTGGAAGGCCTACTATGAATTTAAAAATAGAACAATTGATGTCTAGCAAAAAAAAGGACTTTTACTGGGATGTTTAACCAGGACCTTTATAATAAACATTCGTGGCTTTGTGGTTGTGAAACTAGAAATGAACTATCTCGTTTTCCTTGTTTAATATTTGGAGGAGAAACTTGGACAAAAGTAGGTTTTACCGACTTATATCAGACATAAAATATAAATGGAATACAGTAAACTTTATAAAACTAGTAATCATACAAACCTGTTTGGAATGATCAGTACACTATAGGCTTATAAATTGCCTACTGTTAAAACAAAATGTATCAGTGCAAAAAAATCAACAGCAACCATAAAACAATATTAAGACAGGGATTATTCGTTCTATTACACACAGGCATATTCTGATGAAAAACCTAAAGATTATTTTAAGTGTTGCATACTGAATATAAAATTTAGTATATGAAACATACTTACAACAACTACTAGGAAAACTGAAAATAATTATCAGCAACTAAGATGTTCACCAGAAACCTACATTTACAAACTTCGGTACAAATGTCTAAGGAAATGTAGTAATAACAATAAAACTTATCTGATTTGTAGACGAAACTTTGAAGTACTAAAATTGAAACTTCGAGTGAAACAATTAATTGTGTTTAAACATGTACTTTGAAATATTTCGAAACATTGTCGGTTTTATTTAACACACATTTTTTATTTAATTTAAAATAATATTTAATTTCAGAATTGTAGAATCTTATGTCGATAATTTATTTGATGCATTTATAATTAAATTTGAAATAATTTTACTTTATTATTTTATTAGTATAACCCTAAGAGATTGTCGGTTATAAAAGGGACGCGCCTAGATAACAAAATTCCTCTTCTTCTTCTTCTTCCTCTTTTATTTAAGACGACGTCTTGTTTTTTTGCTATATTAAGCCTCCTGAAATGTTGATGTCCAACATTCGTGCCATCGTTTTTGAGGTCGACCAGTGGGTCTTCGAATGTTTGGTATCTCGTTCTTAGCCCATTTTTCCATCGATCGTCGCGCATTCTGTCCACATGGTCCCTCCAATATCTGCGCCTTGATTTTATGAGCCGTACCACATCAGGCACCTTGAGCTCTTCCTTTATTTTGGAACTTCTTATTTGATCTCTTAGGGTTACTCCTTTGATTGTTCTTAACGTTTTCATTTCCGCCGTTCGTAGCATACTTTTTGTTTTAGATGTTTCGGCTCGAGTTTCCGATGCATAAGTTAGTACTGGTCTTATCACAGTTCTGTAGATGCGTACTTTGCTCTCTGTGGACATATACTTATTTTTCTAGAATATGTCCCTCAGGCATCCTGATATCCTTGAGGCCTTGTTAGCCTGTGCTTTAACTTCCTGGTTTAGATTTTTATTGCTTGATACATCAACTCCCAAGTATCTGCAAGACATGCTTTGTCTGATAGGATGGTTCTTCGCCACCAATTTGCATCTGACAGGATCTTTTGAAATTACCATCGTTTCGGTCTTTTCTGTAGATATTTCCATATTTAAATTTGATTGTTGATGTGGTTTGGACTCGGTATAGTAGTCGTTGCAGATTGTCTTCATTTTCTGCTAACAGTTAGGCGTCGTCGGCAAAACATGAGATTTTTAAAGATTTTCGTCCCATTTTGTATCCTCCATTGACTTTTTTTACATTTTGAATGATCTTGTCCATAATTAAATTAAAGAGAAATGGACTCATACTGTCGCCTTGTCGTATTCCCGTCATGATAGGTATTTTCTCTGTTACTCCTTGTTGTGACTTTATGCGTGTCTTATTGTTTTTATTTAGCTCTTCAATTACCGTAATATAGTTGTGGTTAACGCCATTTTCCTGAAGTATTTGCAAGACGTCTTTAAGTCGAACTCTATCAAATGCTTTTTTAAGATCCCTAGGCACATGAAAAAAGGTTTATTGTATTATGTCGATTTTTCAGTATTCTGTTGGATAATGAAAATCGCATCAACTGTCGATCTGTTCTGTCTAAACCCGTGTTGTTCTTCACTTATTGCAATTTTACTCGTTAGTTTTGAAGTCATGATTTTTGTTAATAATTTGCTTGTACTGTTTAGTAGTGTCATTGTTCTGTAATTGTTGGGGTCATTCTTATTTCCCTTTTTGAAGATGGGTATAGTCAGGCTGTTCCTTCACTGTTCTGGAATACTGCAGGTTGATAGAATTTTGTCGAATAGTATTGTTAGTGCTTTTTCTAGTTTAAGGCCCCCATATTTAAGCATTTCATTGGAAATATCGTCGGTTCCCGGAGCTTTTCTATTTTTCAGTTTGCTCAGCATTTCGAGTACGTCTTCTATTTTTATGTTCTCGTCTTCCATCATCGGTTTTACCTTATCTAAATCTATTTGGATGTCCTCATTATTATACTCCTGGTTATTGTAAAGGCTCTGCATGTATTCTTTCCAGTTTTCTGCTGTTATAGAGTTGATTACCACTTCTTCGTTGACTTCTTTTTTCTTATTTCTTATTACGTTTCAAACTTTCCTTTACCCTCCGTATAAATTCCTTTCCATTTCGGTGGAACACCTTTCCTAGTATGTTTCCTTTAGGTCTTTAATCGAGTTATTAATTCTATTTCTCACGGCTTGGTATGCTGAGTATTCTTCTTGCGTTCTTATATTTTTGTATTTTAAGTATGCTTCCTTCTTTTGTTGTGTTAATGCCTTTACTTCTAAAGTGAACCAAGGTTTGTTATTTCTTCTCCCATTTATGTTTGTTGTTCTAGTACCGAGTGCTTCTTTTGCACTATCAATTATACTTGTCTTGATTTTGTTCCAAGCTTCACTTGGACTATCTTCCTCTATTATTGGATCTAGGGCTAGTTTCTCTTTCAGCCTATTTTGGTATAGCATTATTGTTGATGTTTCCTTGAACGATTCTATGTTAAACTTTTCGATGTATATCGGAGGCTTTTTCTTTTGGAAGTTGGCTTTGAATCGATATTTGCACAGTACTAAGCCATGTTCTGTTCCCACGTTCGCAGATGTTAGGGTTCTTACATCTAGAATTTTGTTTGGAAGGATTTCCCTATTAGTTATGAAGTAATCGATTGTCGAATTGAATCCTCTTATGTTGCCAAAAGTATACTTGTTTACCTGTTTTTTGTGATTATAAAAGGTGTTATTTATACGAAGCTCGTTATGTGCGCATATATTTATTAGCATTTCTCCGTTGTTATTAATGGTCTCTTCATTAAATTTGTGCATTATACCCGGAATGGGAGTATTCCCTATTCTAGAGTTGAAGTCACTTATTATGAAAGTTTTTGATTTTTTTGGCAATCTGTCTATTACTTCTTGGAGTTCTTCGAAAAAGGTGGTTCTTTCTTCTTTGGGCTTAGTCATGTCTGGCGCATATATACTTACGAAGTTAAGATTCTCCGTATTAAAATTTAAACGGATGTACATAATATTGCTGTTTATATATTGAACTTTTTCTATGTGATTCTCAAACTTTTCATGTATTTGTAGTCCTACCCCAGCGTGCGCCCTCAGGTTCTTTTCTTTGCCACTATAGAAAAGTATGTAGTTCTGGCATTTTGTGTTGCCTTTACCTCTCTTTTTTAGTTCTGATAGTGCACAGATGTCAATCTCGTGATTATTTGCTTCGATGATGATCTCTTGATTCCTTATATTCCATGATGTTATATTCTAGGAGCCTATACGCATTTTTTGTGAATTCCATAATCGTTTATTCCTTTTTCTCGCCGAGTAATTTTTCCGTAAGGTATGCTGCTGGCACTCTCCCCCCCCCCCCCCCACCGTTGACAACTTGTTTTTCTTGCGATAGCCGCCCCCAAGAGCTTTGAGTTCAAAAAAATAGACATGATTCTGCCTCTTATACTAGGAATGTGTATGCTGGCATCCCTCCTCTCAAAGAGCTTCAAATTCAGAAAAATAGACCCGACCCTGCCTTTTACACTAGAAATGGGAATGCTTCCGGTGTCTCCTCCCCCCCCCCCCCCGTCGACAACTTCCTTTCGCTTGCCATACTGTACTTTTGTGATATCACCGCCCCCCCCCCCCAAAGAGAGAGGCTGGATCTGCCCCTGTATTAAACTAATACAAAACTAATTTTGTTTTTTTCTCCAGTTTAATTTTAGGTTACCTCCCGATGAAATGCAACGTATGATAAGATACAATACAGAATGCCAGCGAAAAAGTGGAGCCAAACAACAAGATATTATGGCTACAATCCAAGGAAAGTTTGCGAATAATCCTGCATTAAAAGCTTATTTTGCATGTTTTGGAAAAAGACTTGGGTTTATAAGTGAAGACGGTAAAATTCAAATAGACCAAATTAGAAATCACGTATCCCGTGTGATTTCTGATCCTACAAAAATCGATGCAATTATAGATAAATGTGCTATTCAAGAAACAACTGCTGAAGATACTGCTTTTAATTCTGTCAAATGTGTTTCTGACAATCGAAACTTGATTCTGCAAAAATAATTTTGTCTTGATTTACATATTATTAAAGTGGTATGTAAAATCTGAACAATAGATACATGATTTACTTTTAATTTATTTTGTTTAATTTTTCTCCACATTTTTTTTACATAGGGTGTCCGATAAGTACCTTCTAATTTCTCGAGATCATACAGGGGAAGTCAAAATGGCACAACTTTATCATAGAAAAAAAATTACTTAAGTGTCCCTTAACGGAGATACATAAAGGGGTACCCAGGGATTTCCCTTATCGGCTTTAAGTTTAGAATCGACCTGTATAATATAATAAAATTTTAATATTTTATAGAGGTCATAAAGACTCATTAAAACATATTACAGCAGATGTTTTAGAACATCAGCGGAATCAGGAACGAACTTGCAGCCACATTTGTTGGGCCTAATTCTTGACAGGTCTCATTTAACACTGCTAGAAACTGATTTTTTAAATACTTTGGTCATTTCTGTTTAAAAAAGGTTCTCTTAATTTATTTCGGTAAAACTGGCGGTTTTCAAGATAAATCGATTTTTATGCGAAAAACTTAAAAGTTACTAAACACAAACAGGTAAAAATAAAAAACGCAGGGTGTCCTGATGTGCTTTAATTTATGGGAAAGCGCTATCTCACTATTCGAAGGCAGGATGATGTTATGCTGAAAGCTTTCTAGCTCACACACTGTCCAGTCCAGAAACCTTTCAAAGGATTGATCGGGGCTCAATTAATTTACAATGTTATTAAAATGCAAAAATAGTGAAAATATTTAAATGTTACTTTAGCAAATTTCAATATGGACTCCACGTACATCAATAAATTTTCTTATTCTTCGAATATTTTCCAGCTGCACTGTAAATAATATCCAGGTATTATTACGGACTTCGTTAGAATTTTAGCTAGTAGTTTTTCTCTAGTATTGACTGGTGTTGAATAAACTAGATCTTCTAGATATTCTCCGAACCAAAAGTCTAAGGAATTTAGGTCTGGAGACCTTGGTGGCCATAAACCAGGACCATCGAGAGCCAAAAACATTAGTTAAGTATTGACGTATTCTATGATTAAAATGAAATGGAGCACCATCATGCATGTACCATATTTGCATTCTTCTATCAAGAGGTATATTTTCCAATAAACTGTTTAAATTTTGCTAAAAAATTGTAAATAAATCTCACCGTTCAGTCTTTCTTTCAAAATAAATGGACCTATAATGTTATTTTCGATGACGCCAGCCGACACATTTACAATAAACCTTTGTAGGTTTTTATCAGCCTAAAAATGTAAATTATGTAAGTTTATTATACCATCTCTCGTAAAATCGTCCTCATCGGTAAGCAAAATAAAGTTAGAAAAATTTAGATTTAGGTTATGTTGCTGTATAAACCAGAAGTCTTGCGGGATAATTATCCGGAGACATAGCGTGTAGTCTTTCAACGTGATATGGGTGAAGTAACTGTTCTGTTAGAGTTGCATGTACAATCCACTATTAACCGACTTCTAAAAGAAAGAGGTTCTCAATTCGTCGAGTATGTATGTTTTTTTTTTATGTATGTACACCGATTACTCCGGAACGGCGCACCGATTTGACTGAAATTCTTTAAGTTATGTTCAGAAACTTGCTGCGGTGGTTTCATATTTTTTTGGACTAAATTGGTGCAGTAAAATCCAAGATGGCGCTGACAATATGGCGGTCAAAAAAATTAATTTTGACCAATTTTCTCCAAAATTGGTATGGGGAAATTTTCAGGATTGTAACCAACGAATCTAAAATTATTTTTAAAAAAATTAACATGGATCCAATATGGCGGACAAGAAAATTTAATTTTGTCCGATTTTCTCCAAAATTGGTATGGGGGAGTTTTCGGGGTCGTACATAACGATTATGAAATTATTTTTAAAAAATTCAGGATGGCGTTTCCAATATGGGGGATTAAACAAAATTTTGTCCGATTTTTTCCAAAATTAATATGGGGGAGTTTTTGGAATCGCACATTATGAATCTGACATTATTTAAAAAGAAACTAAATATGGCGGATCCAAGATGGCGGAATAAAGGTCATCTCTCGGTTTTGTCTAAAATCAGTACTGGGGGATTTTTGTTAGCGTTAATTACGAATTTAAAATATTTTTTGAAGAACTCAATCTGGCGGATTCACCCTAAAAATTTTACATTTTTCGATTTTCTCCAAAACTGATATAGGGGATTTTTGAAGGTGTAAGATACGAATTTAATAGTATTTTTTTTTGAGGATTCAATATGGCGGACTAAAAATTTAACATTTTTCGATTTGGTTCAAATGTGGGACTGAATCGTTTTTAAGGATGTAAATAGCGAATATAATATTATTTTAAGAAAATCTAATATGTCTATAAATTTCGTATTTCTGGATTTCATCTAAAATTGGTACTAGGGGGCTTTGAAGGATTTAGATTTAGATTACATTAAGACGTCAAAATTATTTTTCTGAAATTCAACATGACAGATCCAATATAGTGAGTTGAAAATTTTACCTTTTTCGCATTTTATCAGATTTAGTATTAGGATATTTTCGAGGTCGTGTATTACGAATATGAAGTTAATTTTTTACAATATTAGGTTGACAAGGGAGTGAGGGAGTGAAAATTTTAAGTTTTCTGATTTTGCCTAAAATTGATATTACGGGGTTCTTGGAGCGTATACAACGAACTTAAGATGCACTATAAAATATATCGAGCTAAGAAATTTACGTCTTGAGTTCTTTAAATATCGATATTAGAAAATTTTGGGGCCAATATTACCAATCTAAAATTAATTTAAAATTTAAGATAGTGGATTTACTATTACAGATTAAATATTTGTTTGATACAATTTCTTCGGTTTGTGTAGAACTCTAAGAATCAAAGAATTTTTACTGGTTCATTTTAGGGTGATTACAACTTTGGATAAAATGGGTACTTTTTTGTCACTTTGGAGTCATTGCGAGGTACACTAATCTCGATTAGTACTTGGATCAAATAATCTATGGATATCATAATGAACTCAAAACTAAAAATCGAAAAAAAAAGTTGTTATAAAAAAAATTGAGCCGACTTTTAAAAGTGCGCTAAAAGGTGAAAAATAACTATAAATTTCTATATGAAATTGAAATTTGTGAAGTCGGCGCCAAGTTATTTCTAAAAGAAACAAATAACTACTAACATATACAAATTATGGTAAGAAAGCAAATAAAGTATTGTTAATCTGTTTATGCGAATCCTATTTTGTCAGGTTTTAGTTTGGCGCCGACTTCAAAATTCATATAGAAATTGCTAGTTATTTTTCACTGTTTAACGCACTTTTAGAAGTTGGTTCAATTTTTTTTATAAAAATTGTATGTAACATTGTTTTGTGTAGCTAGCTTTCTTATGCTGTTTGAAGGGTTGTCAGCAATATCTTGCTAAATTTGTTTCTCTACTTGAGGGTATCGATAAATGACCCTGAATAAAACATGTTAAAAATTAATTGGTTAAGTGTAATAATTATTTTCTAATCATCTTTTACCTGTTTCCCTCATGCTTCGATCATGCTCTTTGAAATGTATTGGACTTGGCAATATTCAAGCTGGAGATCTTTCAGCATAATATCTTCTTGCTTTCGAAGAGTGAGACAGCGATTTCCCGTAAATAAAAGCACATCAGCACACCCTACGTATTTTATTTTCACCTGTTGGTATTTAGCATTAGTAATTTTTAAGTGTTTCGTACAATAACCGATTTATTTCGAAAATCACCACTTTTATCGAAATAAATTAAGAATAACTTTTTGAAGAGGAAGTATTTAAATATCAGTTTTCAGCTCTGTAAAATGACCCCTGTCAAAAATTAGGTCCAACGAGTGTGGCTGTTCCTGATTTTTCTGATGATCTAAAACATCTACTGTAGTATGGTTTAATGAATCTCTATATAATAATAAAAATTCACTAAATTATACAAGTCGATTCAAAACTTAGAGCCGATATGGTAAATCGCTAAGTACCCCTTTAGGGCTCTTCATCCCCGTTAAGGGGCACTACATACATTTTTTTTCTATGACAAATTATAGTTATTTTGACCTCCCCTATATGCTCCTGAGAAATTATGAGGTACTTACGGAACACCCTGTATAAATCACCATAAATGAGCAAAACACATTTACTAAATAAAACTGTTTTAATATTTATATTAAAATCTTTCTTTTTAATGCGATTTTATAAATTCTGCACTACTAAAGTGAAGTAAAAAAAAAAACGAAATTAATTCTACAGCATAACTGAATTCGCACTAAAATGGCGGACAAACTACTATCTGAAATCCAATTTTATAAAATTAGTATGAAATAGAGATGTTGACTATTTTTAGGAAAGTATTTAAAACCGCCAATCAATACCATCTGTAACTCAAAATATTTAATATTATTTTTTTAGTACTTTAAAAATCATATATTTTAACTTCCATTTCAAATTTCGCTCCAAAACGGCTGTGACGTCACTGCGTCTTCTGTGCGAAGTTAGCGACGTTTTCAGATGTTTCTAACAATTACGAATTTTTAGAATCAAACTTGTCAATTGCGCTTATTATCTGAACAACAAATTATACAATACAATTTAGAGGATTAAGTGCTTAATTTCGTGATATTCTAAAATATTTCACTATGATTTTTTAAATTGCGGAAAAATTAAAAGCCGTGAAGCATAAGTTATAAACAACAAGTTCTAACCAAAAGCCCTTACGAATTAAGATATAAACGCAAAACAACAGACAGTGGGTTAATAAAGAAAACAATCCACCCTATAAGAATTATAAACAATCCATCGGAGTCAAGATACCGAGTAGAAATTGCCAGCTACGGATAGTAGGTCAATATAGAGCTAGGCAATTTTCACAAGGAAAGCTTCGAGTCTACAACTCACCTCTGCCATAATTCTATGGATTTTCTTATAGAAATTTAATGTGAATAATCTGGCCATCGGTCTGTTGTAGCTAAATTTATATTTATAGCACATACAAATTATTGTACAACTTTACTGGTTGTGGATTTATACACACCACGTTTATTTCTAACTAAACTATATACTTTAGGTAAGCGCAATTAACAAGTTTCCTTCTAAAATTCGTTGTTCTTAGAAACGTTTCCGAAAAACGTCGCTAACTTCACACAGGTGCCAAAAACTGACTAATCGTCAAACTGACAATGAGATATACAGTTTTTTCGTAATTTTTGTAATAAAAGATTAGTTCTAAGTTTTATAAGTGTTGTGCTACAACAAGTACTACAATTAAAACACCTGAAAGGTTATTTATTCACATTCCACCTTCGGTAAATAATAGGAAAATATAGCTTCAGCTAACCCGTAGGAAGTCGGCACTTGTGCCTACAGAATCTGTTCAGGAATCTTGGTTATTTTATTTTTGGGCAATTAAATTACCTAATTACTCCAATTAGGTACTTATGTGACATAGTAATGTAGTTTACAATTACACTTCATTTTATGTTGCTTTTATCATAAGCACCTTTATTTAAATATATTTTTTTTATTGTGTTTTTTTTTGCAATTTATTTACTGCAAACAAGTCGTATCGCCAATCCAAGCGAATTAGTCTGACACTCACGCTCTAAGTAGGGTCGAGTACGGTATCGTTCTTACGGTCGGTATCGTGGCAAGATAAGCAATTGATTTTAGAGACAGTTTCTGCAAACCTTAAAGTGAGGGAAGAAACTAAGGGTGAATTGAGTAGCCCTGCGAACAGCAGCAAGAGGGTACCCTCAGGATCAAGATTGTGCCCTATTGACCGTAGGGAAAGGTAAGCGATTTGTGCAAGTTTTTCATTTTCCTTTTTTTATACAATCAAAAATACATTTCACTATATTTTTTATATTTTCCGCTTCACACTCTAAAATATATTTTTTTAAAAATCATTTTGATGTAAGTTTTGATAATACTTGTTTATTTTTCTTATAATAAAAGCTTTTATTTTTCAAGTAATAAGCAAATTTCGAAGAAATGCAAGAAAATTACTGCAAAATAATATTAACTTTACAACGTAGCCTTTGACAGCGATGACGTTATAACGCATCTTGATTGGTGTTCGTTGTCACGTGATTTGAAGGAGATTTAATTACATTTTGATTATTTAATAAAAAGTAAATTTCTTATATTTTTATCTGAATACAGTCAACATTCCTATTGTAAAGGTAGACGGAGAATGCATGAGAGGGAGTAAATTCAAGATAATTATTTCAAAAGTTTTCTTACTTATATTACCATGTAGTTCACAATTTTGTACACTTTATAACTGGTATTTAATCATTGGTAACAGTGTAGATTGCTTCAAAGATGAATGAGTCTGACTAGTTGGCGTCTATATTATGGACAGTAAGATTATACGAACACTACATAGAGGACATATAGTACGTTTATAAAAGACTCATTCACGTCATCCTAAACTTACAACGAGAAAAGATGAACATCATAAGCGTCTACGCACCAGATATCAGCAAACCCAGAGAGGTCAGAGAAACATTCTTCAATAAACTGCAAAATCTACTAAGTACCATACCCGATAGAGAAAAAGTGTTTATGCTAGGAGACTTCAACTCAAAAATAGGTAAAGAACCAATTCCGGGAGTAATGCAGAGATATAATGAAGTAACACTAAATGACAACGGGGAACAACTCATACAACTGTGCGCCCAAAACGAGATGAGAATAAATAACACCTTCTTTCCACATAAGTGGCAATATAAACAGACATGGGGAAACACCCGAGAACAAGAATCAACCATAGTACTACATAATAACGAACAGAAAAGTGTTACCCCACCAAATACTCGATGTCAGAACTCTAAATTCGTCAGACCTGGGAAAAGACGACCACCGACTAGTATTATGTAAATACTGGTCCCAACAAAGTATAAACAGAACGCACAAACAGAAACATACCTTTATTAAATACAATACCGAATCATTCGCTAACGATAGTACAAAAGTATTGTATCAGCAGAGACTCTCGGAGAAAATAAAAGCTAATACAATCCTAGAAAATGACGGAGTGGAGAAAGCCTGGGAAAAACTGAAAAGAAATATACAAGAGAGCGCCAGGGAGGCGATCGGAATACGAACAGTTAGCACGAACAAGCGAAGCAATACAAAACCATGGTTCACAGAAGAGGTGAAAATACAAGCAAAAGAGAAACGACAAGCATTTACAAAATACCGACAGCACAAAACAACAAACCATTTCGAAGAGTATCAAACGGTGAGAAACAAAATCAACAGTCAAATAGCTCAACTGAAGTAAGAATACTGGGAAAAGTATTCAAAAGACATGGAACACGACCTATATGGAGGACAAAAGAAAATATGGAACAAGCTGAGGAACAGAAAAAAAAACAATCAATGAATACGTTCAATTGAGTCCAATCGACAGCCAACAATAGGTCAGCCATTTTAAGGACTTACTCCAGACACCAGCTACAGAAAACCACGTAGACTAAAACCAACAAGAAACCACAGAACTAACAGATGTTAACATCAGTGAAGCAAAGATGCACCTAACTATTAAGAAATTAAAAAACAGAAAATCACCTGGTACTTACCAAATCACGAATGAGATCCTAAGTACGGAGGCCCCAGCCATGTCACAGAGCTCACTGTTCTATTTCAAAAAATACTCCGCACAACGTCAGTACCCAACGAATGGCGAAAAAGCATCACAATTCCAATCCACAAAAGAGGATCATAGAAACAACCCGAAAACTACAGGGGAATCAGCCTACTGAACAGTTCAGTCAAATTGTTAACCAAAATACTGTCACAACGGATCATAGATAAGTTAGGAGCTGGTTGAGAAATCTGTCGAATATGTTAAACTGCTGTTCATTTGTTTTATAGACTTTACACAAGCGTTCGACCGAGTCAAACTGGAACACATAACAGCACTACTGCGAAGAAAACAAGTAGACGAAGCAATCATACGCATAATATACGAACTGAATTCCAAAAATACCATGGTAATTAAAACAAATAACACTCTAACAGAGGAAATCCCACTATCCATAGAAATAAGACAGGGTGATAGCCTAAGTCCAACACTTTTCACGAAATTATTAATGAGGTAAAAAACACAAATATTGGGTACCCAATGGGACACAACACCGTTCAGATTACTTACAAAGAATGCTTTTCCATCTCAATCGAACAGCCAAACAGTATAATATGAAGATATTTGTGGAGAAAATCAAAGCAAAGATAATATCAAAAGAACCGATAAGATGCAAACTAATGGTTGATGACAAACATATCGAACAGGTTGGGAAGTTTAAATACCTGGGAGCACATATAACAAGTAACAGGGCAGTAACGGAAGAAGTACGCACACAAGCCAACAAATGGCCATGATATCAGGCCAACTAAGAGACATAATCTGGAACAATAAACATATGACGGTTGAGAACACAGCAAGAATTTACAAGGTCTGTGTAGGGCCGATACTAACCTACGGCGCAGAAACAAGAAATGAAATAACAAAGACAAAACAAATTATGAGAACTATAGAAATGAAAACGCTGAGAATGATCACGGGAACAAGTTTAAGAGAATAAGAAACGCAAAAATACGCGAGGACAGCGGAGTAGGGGATATTGTGAGGTGGGTTCGAAACCGTCGTAGGCAGTGGAGAGATCACGTGGAGAGAAACCAAACACCAAATGGCCGCCTGGACGGCCCCCCAAAAGATGGAGAGACAGCTGGATTTCGACCTCAAACGAGGATCGATGAGGCCTTTTGTAGATAACAGAACTTGGTTCTACCTAGAAGAAGAAGAAGAAGAAGAAGAAGAAGAAGAAGAAGAAGAAGAGAAAGATTATAGCACATGAGTAATAGTATGCGTATATATCGTCTTTGAGTTGAAAAAAGACTATAATAAAAAAATAAATGAAAACTTTGTAAAAAAGGTGTTTCATTCAAAAATATCTGAGTTTTCACTCTCACCTTGTATATTTTATTTAATTTCATATTTCATTACAACTATCACAAAGCGATAAAAAATGCAACACAATTTACATAGAAAAACCGTGTATATATCGTAAATTCTGATGCATACCATAACTAAGAATAGATGTCTTAATAAATCACATAAAGTTTACGATCTACAAAGCCAGTGTGTAAACTGGGTAACATCGTAATCGTAAATCGCATGAAAATGGCTAATTTTAATCAAAGTCAAGCCAAACGTTTTAATTTAATGCTACGAATACTCCATGTTCCAGTATCGAAAATTTATTTCATGTAAAATAAATCTACGAAATAATGAAAATTTAACATATTAATAATACTTGTTAATAATAGCCCTCTTATTCGTAACATTATATGAATATAATCATTTAAATGTGGTTGATTTATGGCTCTTCTAACATGTGCATCTGACTGAAAGAATTAAATTGAGGTTATCAAATAGAGCCACCAACTAAGGACCTTAAGATGTTATTTTAATGTAACGAGAAGTAATTATTTGATAGCAATACGTTACACACAGTGTTGATTAGTCAATTAAATTTTCAAACAGTTAATTGAAAATTTAATTGCGATTAATTTAATCTAATTAAAATTAATTGCAATTAAAATATTAATTGTACGTTGCAATAATTTAATTGAATTAATATACATTAATTGTATCTTTCAACTAAATCAATCACAATTAACTTTTTCAAATAAAACTAACAATTAACCCGCTTGGATATAGCTAAGATAGACACTTATTATGTTTTACAAGCCAAACGGCTTCGCACTCCCTCCAGGGATTATTCACTCATACCAGGCATAGAAAGACACCAAAAGTATGAAGCTCTGTGGGAACCCTTTCCATGTGATCGGGTCCTAGGTGACATTGTCTGCTGTATTTCCTACGAACTTTCGAACGTTTTTCGCGGTTGCAAGGAGAACTGCTTTCTGCATAGGTTTATACAGATGCACACTAAGGCCCAGTCTCTTGATGTTCTGCAGGAGATTCTTTGGTATCACTCCAGTTGTTGACAGTATTATAGGAATCGTTTGGACGCTGTTCATTGCCCACAAATATCTAGGTATGAAACAGGCTAAAAATTTGACTATGGCAGTATGAAAGCCGAATTGGCAACCGAATTTGTCAGGAGGGTAAGGCGTGTATTATGAACTAACTTAAATAGTGGGCATTTGTTTAAGGCCTTCAACACGTATGCTTGCTCTGCGCTAAGCTACTCTTTTGGAATTGTAAAATGGAGCAGGGCGGACATCCAAAACCTGCAAAGAAAAATAAGGACACTCCTAACAAAAGCACAAAAACATCATCTTCGGGGTGATATTGAACGTGCAATGCTTCCAAGATACCAAGGAGGAAGAGGATTGGTGGATATTGGTAAGCAGCTCGACCAACAAATAATAAACTTACGTTCATATTTCCACAGATTAGCGGACTCTTCCACACTACATTGAGCAATATGCGAGGCAGACGATTCAACGCCGCTACAGTTGAGGGAACAAGATATTACTTCTCACCACCAAACAGACCAAGAGAAGTTACAAACCTGGCTACAGAAGCCACTTCATGGACGGCATGCAAATGAGGTCAATCAGAACAATGTCGACAACTCAGCGTCGAACTACTTGTTGATTTCAGGACAGATGTTTCCGGAAACGGAGGGCTTCTTGTTAGCTATCCAAGACCAGGTTATTCCGATAAAGAACTATCGGAAGTTCATCATTAGAGATCCCTCAATAGAAAATGACCAATGCAGATATGGCTGTCAAACAGACACGATTCAGCCGCTAAGATACTCCACCAACAGTTAGCAGAAAAGTTAAATCTATTACAAGTACAATCCGGAGACTATTCTTGAGAACAACAAGTTCAAGTTATATTGGGACCGAACGGTTCTGACGAATCAGACAGTAGCTCATAATAGACCAGACATTATACTAATAGATAAAATTTCTAGGCGAACTACACTAATCGACATTGCTGTACCTAACAACAACAACTTAAGGCCAAAATACAACGAGAAGATCGCAAAATACAGAGATATGGAGGTTCAAATCCATAGACACTTATTACTATTATGTTATTGAAACTCGCGATTAACGATTAATTAATTTTTAATAACAAGTTTTCACAATTACAATTGATTATTTGTAACTGCGATTGGCGTGATTAACAATTAATTAATTGTTAGTTTTTAATTATAGAAACAATTAAATTTTGCCCACACTAGTTGCACATTATTCTGAAACGAAATAATTTAAATCCGATTTGTTTCGGATAGGAATATTACAATTATCTTCACCCGCAACTGCTGAAAGGAAATACTTGACTGTGAATTGGATTAATTTGTGGTACAGCGTGGAAATGCAATAATTAGTATAAGAAAATTTAATTCGCCGAAGCTATTGGCATTATGAGTATGTGAATATAACACAGTTTTGAATGATATCAATTTCATCAATAGTGCAAAGTTTCGAAGAAAATGCAGCATTGAAATAGAAGAAGTGTGTGATATATATATAATTTATTTTTGTATCTTAAACCTTTTGTTAAAATACTATTTTGTATTATTTTCTTGGGTATAGGTTTTTCCATTAGAGAAACAATGGACAACAATTTTTCTGACGTTTCCCTCTACATAGTGAGCTTCTTCAAGGTGCTGGTATAATTATTCTTTTTATAAAAAGAAATCTATCCATATCAATTGCATACCAAGTATCATAATTTAATTTATTTTTAACCACACACAAAACTACTTTCAAGGTATGTACTATTTTATAATTTTTACTATTTTACCCTGTTGTTTTGTTTTAAATTTTAAACTTTAAGACTGTTGTAAAACCTGTTTTATTTTTATTAATTTTGATTAAATTGAAAACATAAATGTAATGTGTAACTACTGTGATATATGTTTATTAAGAAAAAATTTGTAATTTTGTAGAATTAAAATAATTATACCAGCTCTTTCAAGAAGCTCACTATGTAGAGCGAAACATCAGAAAAACTGTTGTCCTTTGTTTCTCTAATGGAAAAACCTATACCCAGAAAAATAAAACAAAATATATATATATATATATATATATATATATATATATATATATATACTATATATATATACTATATATATATATATATATATATATATATATATATATATATATATATATATATATATATATATATATATATATATTGCCAACATCTCAGCTGGCACTTTCAAGTGATGCTTCCTCAACGGCTGCTCGACTTAGTAGATGGTGGGCTCAAGAAAATCCAGATTTTACAACAGAATGCAGAGACCAGTCTTTCTTTAAAACAAATATGTGGCGCGGTGTTTTAAATGATTAAGTTGTTGGTCCTTATCTTTTTATAGGCAATTTAAATTCTGAAAATACCTACGCTTCCTTAACACCGAGATCCCCAAAGTTTTGGAAAATATGCTCATTGAAATGAGGCATAATCTGTGGTACCAGTGTGACAGTGCTTCGATCCATAGTACAAGACAGATTCAAGAACGCCTCTTGGAAATATTTAGGAGCAAAGTAACTGGACGTAATATGGAGCAATACTGGCCGGCTAGGTCTCCGGATTTTGATTTTTTCTTTTAGGGTTGACCTGAACTAACCTGAAACAAAAAGTTTACAAACAAAAACCTTTCCGTAATGTTGATTATTTGGAAACGGTGATTCGAAACTATTTTAGAAATAAGGCCCCTTAGTATCAGAAACTCTATTAAAGATGTGTTAAGAAGAACAATTGTTTGTACTGAATGCAATGGAAGGCACACAGAAATGTAAATTTACGTTTTAAGTTTTTAAATTGTTTTTAATTTAATACTCGGATATCAAAAATAGTTTGTTATCAATTAAAAAGGTGAAATTTTAAATGCGTTTAATTTTTATATTATGACTATTTTATTAGAAAATCTGAGTCTTTTCACCCTTTTAGACACAAACTATGTTTTCAAGAATAGTTATTTTATGAAGTTATCTTATACAGGGTCAAAAACAAATAAACTTTGCATCACATGTGACTGAATTTTAACAGCCTCATTTGGATTTTGTAGAAAAACACATATTTAATATGGCGATACTTTAAACAAAATATGTCTAGGATGAACTATTATCAAAATTAAGAAGTCTTATGTAGGTTGCGGAGTCTTCTTTTGCAATAGTGGTGTAATTTACAAAAAAAAATGGGCAAAAAATCTAAACTATCTTCTACAGCTGAAATGCAAATGGGCTAAAAATTGCATTTAGAAAAACTTTTTCTAATAACTTTTTTCGAAAAATATTAAAATTTAACAGATAATGCTAATCACATGACTACTATTTTTTTAGTTAGTTTTATATATATATATATATATATATATATATATATATATATATATATATATATATATATATATTTATATCTTCCTCTTCATTTATTGGTTTTCTTTCAATTTTTGCCGCCATCAATCTTTTTGATATAATTCTTTCGTTGACATATGCCACAGAGAGTCTATGTTCTTTTTTTGTATCCTAACCTTTTCCAGCTCCTATTAAATGAATGATTAAAAAAAGGGACTGAGCTTTTTCTAAAGTTTATATACATATATATATATATATATATATATATATATATATATATATATATATATACACATATATATATGTTTATGCTGCTTTCACGGATTCCCCCGTGTGAGATGCAATAGCAGTGGATATATCCACATTATGCCGTTGTAGTGCTGAAATCACATTCATCTGTCCTTTGCACAGCCAGGTGCATGTCGGTACCCTGATGAGTCTAGTAGAGACGAAACATGTACCTCTGCCGTATCAATGTGGCGGGGAGGGTAAGTTTTGACTTTCTTCTCGGTATGGTGGTACAGGTGGGCCATCATCTCAATGGTGGCGGAATGGGACAAATTGCGTTTTATTACAATTTGTTCTAACTGTGCAACCTCTAACACAGAAAGGATATGATGGAGGGAAGTTTGAATTTACTGTTCGCATGTTACTTCATATATTTATATATATAAATATATGTTATATCGTAGATTTTCACGGATGGTAGAATGAATAGTTTGGTTATTCCGGGTTTCAATCCGTTCGTTCAAAAAATCGTTTTCACGACGTTTCGCCAAAATCTCACTTGGCATTTTCAAGTGCGGTTCGTCTCGTTACTCGCTGAGAACTGTTCTCAAAAACTATTCATATAAATATATATATATATATATATATATATATATATATATATATATATATATATATAAACTTTAGAAAAAGCTCTGTCCCTTTTTTTAATCATTCATTTAATAGGAGCTGGAAAAGGTTAGGATACAAAAAAAGAAC
This sequence comes from Diaprepes abbreviatus, assembly GCA_034092305.1. Lineage (NCBI taxonomy): Eukaryota > Metazoa > Arthropoda > Insecta > Coleoptera > Curculionidae > Diaprepes > Diaprepes abbreviatus. The sequence goes on along the minus strand of JASJET010000057.1, from coordinate 18,489,987 downwards.
ATAGACTCTCTGTGGCATATGTCAACGAAAGAATTATATCAAAAAGATTGATGGCAAAAATTGAAAGAAAACCAATAAATGAAGAGGAAGATATAAATTATAGCTGGGAAAAAATGAAGGGAAACATAGAAGATACTTCAAATGAGTCATTGGGCACACATACAATCACAATCAACAACAAAAATCCTAATAAAACTCCATGGTTCCGTAAAGAAGTTATAGATAAGTGTAAAGAAAAAAGAAAAGCATATTTAGCATATAGAACGTCAAAAACGCCGGAAGCATACAATAGGTACAAACTAATTCGTAACGAAATTAATCTACTAGTCAGGCAACTAAAAAGTGAACATTGGGAGCAGTTCTCTAAAAGAATGGAAGGAGACTTCTATAGTGTACAAAAACAAATGTGGCGACTGATAAGACAACAGCGCAAAGAAGTATCTGAACTCTCCGAAACAAACAAAATATCAGAGGAGAAATGGATAGACTACTTAACAAAATTATTTGAGGGAGATGCTAACATTGGAAAAAACAACATACCAGCAATAAGGAATAATGTGGAAGTCACCATTCAAGAAGTAGAGAAAGCTATAAAATCCTTAAAAAATAGAAAGTCTCCCGGACAAGACGGAATTCATAACGAATTGTTGAAATACGGAGGACAGCGATTAACACAGGAACTCACAAGCTTCATTCGAAAAATCCTGATACAATGCAAAGTACCAGATAGGTGGAGAACCAGCACTATAATGCTTATGTTTAAGAAAGGTGACAAACAAGAACTAGGGAACTACAGGGGTATTAATCTACTGGACACAACTCTGAAACTCGTTACGAAAGTAATCAAAAATTAAATTAATTCGGTTACAACACTGGACGACGAACAGCAGGGATTTAGATCAGAAAGGTCTTGCGTGGATGCAGTATTTATTCTACGACAGATTGTCGAAAAATCTCTAGAATACAATAAACCAACATTTTTATGCTTTATAGATCTAACAAAACCATTCGATCGCATAAAGCTAGATGACGTAATCCACCTGTTATATAAGAGAAATATTCCTATCAATATAATTCAGACCATCGAAAACATATACGCAAACAATAAAGTTCAGATTCGCACTAACGGTAAATTATCAACACCCATATCAGTCAACAGCGGTATTAGACAGGGAGACTCGCTTAGTCCTTTGTTGTTGAACATGATAATGGACGAAATAATAAAGGAGGTACGACTTGGTAGAGGATATAAAATGGATGATACAGAAATAAAAATTCTCTGTTACGCTGATGACGCTGTGATATGTGCCGAAAATGAAGACGACCTCCAGAGATTGTTAAATACCTTTAATCTTGCGGGAAGAAAATATAATATGATTATCTCAGCCGAAAAAACTAAATGTATGACAACTTCAAAGGAACCCCTCCGATGCAAACTAGAACTAGACGGTCGAATAATACAACAAGAAATGACTTTCAAATATCTAGGAATCGACATAACTAGTTATGGTAATATCGAAGATGAAGTAAGAGGGCAGATGGCCAAAACAAACAAACTGGCGGGTTGCCTCAACGACGTGATCTGGCGAAACAAACACTTACAACAAGAAACAAAGGTTCGGATCTACAAAACCACAATTAGACCTATTATGACATACACCTCAGAAACACAGTCAGAGACGACAAACACGAAACAACTATTGGAGACTACAGAAATGAGAACACTTCGACGAATAACAGGAAAAATGCAACTAGACAGAGAAAGAAGCCATAACATCAGGCAATCATGCAACACAGACTGCATTAATGAGTGGGTCCTACAACGTAAGACACAATGGAACAAACACATAAGCCGAATGACAGAGGATAGACTGGTAAGGATCGCACGAGATAAATCGCCTAGTGGTACACGCAGTAGAGGTCGACCACGGAAAAAGCGGGCGATAATTTAAGTCCAGAATGAGGAAAATCGAAGAAGGAACAGGTCAGGGACCTATTATAGAAGGTAAAAGAAGAAGAAGAAGATTTAATAGGATCTGTCAGCTAGGGTGTTCTTGGGTTAGCGACTCTGATTTTACGGATTAAGACGTACACATCAAAAGTCATTTTGAACGCAGTAACTAAGAATTCCGTTTTCTTATAACCACTATTCAAGTAATAAAATATGCCTTTATACAAAATTATAAGGGAAAAATTTCATTAACCAATTTTTTTTAGTTTGATTCTCTTGAAAATATTTTATATGACCATTTCGGACATGCTGGAAGTCCAGTCAAAATATCTTTCTGCTATCAAAAAGTACATTAAAAAAATATACGTTCGAAGTCCAGTAAAAATTAATCGCAAAATTTAATAAAAGTATTTAAATTTACGTATGACATAATATAAAAATAATTAAAAAAATAAACCCCCGCTTAAGGATTCTTAATTTCTAGTAGTAAATTATGATCATCCAGATATATATTAATCTAGTTCGATATTTCTTGA